>OZ005735.1:135173170-135630670 GCA_963930755.1 Eudasyphora cyanicolor
ATATTAAATTCCTCTTCATAATTACCTGGGAAATGTGTAACCAGGAGTAATCCCCGCGATTCCTCCCCGGACTTAGTCCAAGAACTATCATCTTTCTTGATGTACCCAATAGTACAATGTGTTGAAGATAAAATGTTCAGCAACACTGAGGTATCGGATGAGCTTTCTATGCCATTGCAGATACATATATATTCAGGATTTATTTTGAGACTTTTTGAACTCCTCTATGTTCTGCTTGAGTTCTTCATTATAAGTATCCCAGCCGTGTGGAGCTCTATATGAACTGCTTGAGTTCTTCATTATAAGTATCCCAGCCGTGTGCAGCTCTTGTGGCTTTTACCTCATTGAAGAGTTTCCTGCAGCACTTCCCCAGCATAACTAATTGAGACAACCACCATGGCGGGCGTTGTTTGTCCATTGGATTTGATTTGGATTATGGGGCTTGTAACGAGCAAAATCTCGTTCCACCGTTTATTATATATCCCCGATAGTCATACCTTAATTTTGGGTCTTTTTGAAAAACCTGTTGAATGTGCCTCTAAATTGCCCCCCAATCTACCTTCCTAATATTGTGTGGGAACACGGGACTATTAGGCTATTCATGTATGCAAACGCGAATATATAGCGTGATCCATTTCGAGGTTCCCTACTTTTTTAAAGAAAAAAACACAGAAAATTCAAATTGAATGGGGAATGTTTATTATCATTTGAAAGAACATTATTTGGCATTTATTTTTTGAAGATTATATCTATCAAATGTTGGCCGCGGCTACGTCTCAGATGGTCCATCCGTTGAGTTCAATTTTCGATGACTCGTTCGAGCATTTCGACTGGTAACTGGCGAATGACACGCGTGATGTTTTGCTCCAAGGCCTGAATCGAAGCGGGTTTGTCCGCATAAACTTTAGACTTTACATATACCCACAGGAAAAAGTCTAACGGTGTGATATCACACGATCTTGGTGGCAAATCGACCGGCCAAAAACGTGAAGTTATCTGCTCACCGAAGTGTTCTCTCCATAAATCCATTGATTGATGCGATGTGTGGGAAGTGGCGCCGTCTTAGTTGAAACCAAATGTCGCCGAGATCACGAGCTTCAATTTCAGGCATCGGTTATCATGGAACGATAACGGTCGCCATTGACGGTTACGTTCTCACCGGCATAATTTTTTGAAGAAATATTGACCGATGATTCCACCGGCCAACAAACCACACCAAACCGTTGTTATTTCTGGATGAAGTGGCAGCTCTTGAATCTCTTCATATTGCTCTTCGTCCCAAATGCGGCAATTTTGCTTGTTTACATGGGAAATGGGCTTCATCGCTGAACAAATTTTGGCTCGAAAACGTCGGATCTTTATGGAACTTTTCAAGAGCCCATAGAGCGAAGCGATGTCGCTTGGGAAAGTCGGGCGGCTTTAGTTCTTGCACAAGCTGTATTTTGTATGCTTTCAATTTAAGATCTCGGCGTAAAATGCGCCAAGTCGTTCCATACGTCAGTCCGAGTTGCTGCGAACGGCGCCGAATCGACTCTCCATGGTCTTCGTTTACACTATCAGCTACGGCCGCTACATTTTCTTCACTGCGTGCTGGACGTGGTCTATTCGGTCGAATATTATCCAATAATGAATGCTGGGTCTCAAGATGGGCGATGGTGTTGCTAATAGTACGCTCAGTAGGCCGATTATGTTGACCATAAGTTAAGCAAAGTGCACGAAACACATTCCTCACAGACAGTGAGTTTTCGTAATAAAGTTGAACGATTTGTAAATGTTGTTCAGGCGTAAGTCTTTCCATGAGGAAGTGCCAAACAATACTCAACAAAAATAACATGACAGCATGACACGACTCACACGTGATCTGTCAAAAAAAGGAACGTGAATTTTCGTAATAAAGTTGAACGATTTGTAAACGTTGTTCAGGCGTAAGTCTTTCCATGATGAAATGCCAAACAATACTTAACAAAAATAACATGACAGCATGACACGACTCACACGTGATCTGTCAAAAAAAAGGCTATTGAAAAAAGTATCTCTAATTGGATCACCCGTTATATCGCCAATAGTTCCTATATTTTGCCTCTAAATTGTCCGCAATCTACCTTCCTAATATTCAAAGGTGAATTGACAGTTCAGACGATTGCACGAAAACCTTACAATATCATATATTTTGTAAATATTTATATGCAGGATTGCCAATAAAAATATTTTATAAACAGTGTTGCCAATAAAATATTTTTCGACAATGGCGTCTTTGTCACGTGCATTAACTTCGCACATCTAACACTCTGCAAATTATTTCACAATGACTTTTTTGCCAAAGTTGCAAGACAAAATTGTATGTTCACACGGACGTACGTTCACAGTGTTGCATTTTTCTGACAATATTGTCTGATCTGGCAATCGTCTATGTATAGCTTAACCAAGGCTGACTGCAACTATGTCTTATGCCAAACCATTCCTCTCTGGAGGAATCTAGTGGTATATAAAAGGGGTTTCCAACAAGAGGTGTTATTTTGGTATTCAAAGAAAAATTCCATTTTTTTGAGATAAATGATCGGATGTTTAATTCATAATAAAGAGGAAGGTATGCCGTTAATAATGAAAAACAACATCAGCCAAATGGCCTTTTCATACAATTTTCCATAACCAAATCGCAAAGTGGCTGCCCTATGTCCTCGATAGCCTCACGAATTCTATCTTTGAGGTCTTGAATCGACGCTGGGCTGTTGGCGTAGACCTTATCTTTCACGTGGCCCCAAAGGAAGAAATCGCAAGGTGTTAAATCACAAGATCTCGGTGGCCAATTGTGATCACCTCTTCGAGAGATAACACTCGAAGAGGTGATCACAAACTTTTCCCGTAACAGAGCAATGGTTTCGTTGCTTGTGTGGCACGTAGCGCCGTCTTGTTGAAAGTAAACGTTGTCCAGATCAATACCATCCAACTTCGACCATAAAAAATCATTAATCATCTCTCGATAGCGCAATCCATTCACCGTAACTGTTGATCCAACCACATTTTCGAAAAAGTAAGGTCCAATGATCCCGCCGGACCATAAACCGCACCAAACAGTTACACGTTGAGGATGGAAAGGCTTCTCAATAATAACTCTTGGGTTTTCCGAGCCCCAGATGCGACAATTTTGCTTGTTGACATAGCCACCGAGGTGGAAATGGGCCTCATCAGTCAAGATGATTTTTCGATGGAATTCCGGATCATTTTCATGCATTTCATGGACCCAATCAGCAAAGACACGACGTTGTTGATGATCGGCCGGCTTGAGTTCTTGTGTTATCTGAATAAAGTTCAGCCTTAAGACCCATGTCTTTATGCAAGATACGGTGTAATGACGTTTGTGGAATGCCCAATTCCAAAGAACGACGAGGAATGGACAAACCTGCGTTTTCTTCAACACTTTGGGCTACAGCAGCAATATTCTCAGTTGTTCTTGAGCGACGTGCACGGGTTTTATTCTTAACATCACTAACTTGTCCCAACAGCTCGAATTTGTCCACCAATTTCTGTATTGCGGTCCGACAAGGTGCTTCACGACGACCCAAAAATGCTTTAGTTTTGCGAACTGTGACTGCAAGATTATCACCAGTTTTGTAGTGAATTTTACTAATTTCAATGCGTTGTTGAATCGTGTAGCGTTCCATTTTTTAGTAATGGCGTAGTTTCCACTTGTCAAATGTCAAAGAATAGAAGCTTCAAAAGTGACAGCTACCAAAATACCGAGTGATTCAAACTAACACCTCTTGTTGGAAAACCCTGTAGTACAAAAGGTATACACCGTTGGTATATAGTCCATTCGGTCGTCCACCACTGCACGACATTGTAATATCCTCATGTGGTCGTAGTTCTGGTACCTTCACACTGACAGACTATCTAATCTTAATGTAGCTCTGGTTGCAACTTCCCTAGCCACAATATCAATCGGCAGGAGATGGAATAGTACTTACGTAGATACTCTATTGATGTAGTCCTTAAAGCTCCGCTGATGCTCAGGCAGGCTGTTCTCTGAACCTTCATCAGTTGACTGGTGATGGATCGCTTATCAGTCGCCGTCCATCACACCAGACAATAGTATTGACCGAACTACTGCTTAGTTTATCAATTGGAGGATTTTAGGAGAGAGCAGCCAGCCAAAGTGCCCAACTAGCTTTCCTACAGGAATATAAGACGATGTTGGCCTTCCTTAATTGTTCCAAATCATAAAGGCTGAAGGAAAATTTTTCTATCTTGGATTATAACTAGAAATTTCGCACATTCAGAAAAGACTAGTTCAGTTCCATTTAGCCAAGGAGGGTTCACATGTGGAATCTTATACTTCTTAATAAAGAAAGCCAATTCTGGCTCTGGTTTAAAGCCCAAACAACTGTATCTCCCCAATCTAGTCAATATATTTAGAGTTACCTTCCAGGATGTCACTGAGGACGTCGAGAAAATAGCCAGTTAAAGCGATTGCAATGGCATCCGCATATGTCAAGACTTTGCAGCTACAACGTTCTAGAGCTAACAGGATTCCATTAACCGCTAGTGGATTCCAAATTAGTGGAAACAGTATTCCTCCCTGTGAAGTCCCTCTTTATCAAATCTTGCTAGTGTTTTGGCCCCGAGCCTTGTTGCTATGCATCTGCTGGTGAGCTAACGCTGTATTAGTCTAATAAAGCTATAGTTGACCCTTAAATACGACAGCGCCGCAATACCAAAAAAAAGGGCCACCATAGTGAATTCCTTGAAATGCAGGGACGATACGATAATGCCCCCTGGACTTGCCCCTGTTGTAAGCATGTTGATTTCCCGACAAGAGTTTTGTTTCAAAGTTTTCTGTAATAAAAGAATCTAAGAATTCATAGAATTTAACATTTTGCTTAATTTTTCTTTCTGAAAATGCAAGCACATAATCTCCCCATGCATTCCTTATAATTCATAATATTTTGTGTGCCTTAAAGTAGGAATACTTTCCTGCGAAATTTAATCGTCAATTATTGGTATGCTTTTGTTCTAGATTTTGAAATTTATTTAACATTTATGTTTGAAAAATGTTCTGTCCACGGTGCGTATAATGTATGTAAATTAATTATGCTCAAAAATAACGTATACCTCATTATGCTCAAAAATAACGTATACCTCATAAGGACTTGTGTATGTTTTATATGTGTATGTTTATATAACGTATACGTCATGAGGCCTTGTGTTCTCATGGTCTAATTATAAGGAATTGTAAAGGATAAGAAAACATTCAGACAGATATGCGAGTAAAAATGTAAAATATAATTTAATTTATACAATTTTGTTGTATTTGTTCAAGAAATTGTATTTCCGGTAAACGTGAAATACAATTTGAAAATACCATCGAAGTTTATATAAATTAGCACAAAGTAAAAGTAAAAACGGTTTTGTTCATTTAAGCATTGAACGAAAAAAATGTTGTATTATAAATCTGAAACGTATCAAAAAAATATATGTTATGGATTCCGATTTTTGTCAATTTCTTGGATAGTGTAATCGCATCGCCAAACAGTTCAATTGATACATATTAAAATTTTGAGAAAAACATTTATCAGTATATCCTAATACACATTTCCTTCTAACTTTATTGTAACCCATTACCTTGGAAATGACAAACAAATAGTCTCAAGTAAAGTACATATTTATCTTACGATTATCGTTAATTTTGAAATATTGCACACTTTTAAAGAGTCATTTAAAAAACGAATGCCCGGAAATATAGATAATCTTCATTTTATTTGCCAACACTTAAAAGTGTATGGCAAAAGTCAAAGTGAATGTCTCTCATTCCAACGACACAAATAAGGCTGTATTAAGGTGGGGTGCTCTATACATAGAAGAAAGAACTTACGCATATGCAAATGTGCAGAATAAGTAAAGGAATTTGAAAAATGGTTTTTGGTTAGTTTTTCCTACTGAAAGAAATCCCTTCTTATCATCAGTAAAAACCCTACATTGCATCAACGAAATCTCTTAAGAACACTTTCCTTATGTTGCGTATGAATTGTCCTTATTTTAAAAACTTGGACGTCCCTTGAGAAAAAAATCTTTAAAAATAAACAAATTTTGTCAGTTTAATTAAAACTATCAACATTTTAGTTAAATCAATTAATATTCTAATCAAAACAATGGAAATTTTAATTAAAACCAGTAAGGAAAGGCA
Organism: Eudasyphora cyanicolor; assembly: GCA_963930755.1. Lineage (NCBI taxonomy): Eukaryota > Metazoa > Arthropoda > Insecta > Diptera > Muscidae > Eudasyphora > Eudasyphora cyanicolor. The sequence goes on from OZ005735.1 coordinate 135,179,352, forward strand.
GAAAGTCGAGCGGGGCCGACTACATATATAATAACCTACACCTCCCTAACAATGCGATAATAATTTGGAATAATTGGTAAATGGGTAGGAACATATTATCTAATTCTGAGCCGATAATCGCTAAATTAAGCAATATTCGTTCCTAAATTGAGAAACATCTTTCTGGAAAATTTTAATGATCGGAAGTAAAATACAACTTCTATAGCGCTTGATACCAAATCAGGAGGAACATATATATGGAGGTTATATACAAATCTGAACCGATTTTTCCTGAATACTCATTCATGTAAAAAGACCTCCTTCTGTCGAATTTCGTACTGATCGGATATAAAAAACAGTCTCTACAGCGCTTACATGTCAAATCGGGGGTAACATATATATGGGAGCTATATCTAAATCTGAACCGATTTTCTCCGAATTTAGCAGTATTCCTTCATGTAATAAGAAACCTCTTTCTGCCGAATTTCGCACTGATCGGATATAAAATACAGTTTCTACAGCACTTTCATGTCAAATCGGGGGGTTACATATATATGGGGGCTAAATCTAAATCTGAACCGATTTTCTCCGAATTTGGCAATATTCCTTCATGTAATAAGAAACCTCTTTTTGCCGAATTTCGTACTGATCGGATATAAAATAACATTTTTACAGCGCTTACATGTCAAATCGGGGGTAACGTATATATGGGGGCAATATATAAATCTGAACCGATTTCTTCCAAATTTAACAGTGTTCATTTATATAATAAGAAACCTCTTTCTGCCGAATTTCACACTGATCGGATATACAAGTTTTTACAGCGCTTCCATGTCAAATCGGGGCTAACATATATATGGGGGCTATAACTAAATCTGAACCGATTTTAACCAAAGTCAATAAGGATAGTCCTTGGGCCAAAAAAAGATATGTGTAAAGTTTCGTCGAGATCGGACCATAATTGCGATCTGTACTTTGATTACAAGAATACATGCACAGACAGACGGACATAGCTAAATCAACTCAGAAAGTGGTTCTAAGTCGATCGGCATAATAAACGATGGGTCTATTTCTTCTCCTTTTGCGTGTTACAAACAAATGCACAAAGTTATAATACCCTGTATCACAGTGTGGTGTAGGGTATAAATATTGGTACAGGTGTTCACATTTTTTAACACAACTTTTTTTGATCAAAATGTAACAAAAATTATATAAAGTGGTGTTATTAAAACCAAAGCATTTAAATCTCGCAGCAAATGACATGTGCAATTTTTCAATAATATCCAAAAATTAAAATCAATCAGCTGGAAATAGTTTCACTTCCACATTTCCTAGCATTTATTAAATTAATATTATAATTCCTGAATGTTTGTAATATTATCAATCATATACTACAGGTTATTTTTAATTATATACTTTCGCTCTAATCGTTGAACTAAACTTGGGAATTTTATATGAGTTCACAATTGAGAGCTCTCATTTTAAGAATTGACTTCATTTCCAGAGCCTTGCATTTACATTATTGCATAGCAGAGGCGTAATAGGATATTCTAGAAAAATATTTTTTTTTTAATCTTTAGTGCATTTTTTCTCCAAAAATAATGAAAATTTTAATTTTAGTTGAAACATCATTGTTTGGCTATAAGAATTCGCTTTAACAATCCATCGAAAAACTTCAAATCCGTTTTGATTTAACAAAGTTATAATAGTTTCTTCCACTTACACTAAAAGTTAAAATCTATCATACGCTCCCATGTCCAAAGAAAAATTTATTGATTTAGCATCATTTAAGTATTGTTATGCTCCATAAGTGTGCGAGAGAGAATTTGCAAAAATGAATGCAAGAGTAGAAATGAATGAGAACATGTGAAAGAGTGAGTTTCGAACGAGAACAAAGAGCAGAGAAAATTCTATATACATATATCCGCTTTTCCGAATAAAATCTTCAGTCTCAAAACTATTGAAATATGCAGGAGAGCCAAATACATTTTTATACGAAGTACCTTCAATAAGGTTACGAAAAAACAAACAAGTAAGAAAATTAATATGAGTTCAAGTGCTTTGCAGAAGTGATTTTTAATTTCAGGAGCCAATCATTTATGTTATTGTAAAGCAGAAATCTAAATGGGACAGTTTAAAAATATCATTATTTTTTTTATGGGAAAAAAATCTCTTTAGTGATGTTTTTCCAGAAATAATTACAATTTTCGTTTTATGTTTAATATTACTGGTTGGCTATAAGTATTCGTTTTTAGAAACCATCTAAAAATTTGAAATCGGGTTTGATTTTACAAAGTTATAATAGTTTCTTCCACTAATACCAAGAAATAATATCTATCATGCGCTCCCATGTACATACATATAAAAACATAATAATTTAACATCTGAATTAGTTTTTAATAAAAATTCTTGTTGAATTTGAGTTTTTATTAAAATGTGCAGAGGAAGCAGAACTTAGATTCAAAGAAACTTTAATCCATAAATACAGGTTGTTTTTCTTTTTTTCTATACTTATACATATGTATATATTCTAAGTATTAAATTCTAGAAACCAAGTTTGTTTTTCATTTGTTTTATACTTTTACATATGTATATATTCTAAGTATTAAATTATAGAAACCATTTCAACGCTACCTATAGGTTTTGATATATAACAGATTCTTCCAATAACATTGTCATACGCCCCCATGCCCAATGAACAATTTATTTATATAAGATCATTTAAGTTTGTTTTTAATGAAATTTTTATTAAATTAAAAATTTTTTGTCACAAAAAAAACTTTTTATAACACAATGATAAGTTGGAAACTTCTAAACGGAAATTAACATTAATTTAAAATATTGATATAGGTCTTTCAACATTTTTAACTCAAATTATTTTTAAGCAATATATTTTTTTGGAGTGGTTTCCAGTCGTGAACACAGAGAAGAGAATATTCTCCGCAATTATGAATAAAATAGCCTGTCTCAAAAATATCGAGATATTGAGGAGAGCCAAATACTTTTTTACACACAATACCTTGGATAATGATACAAAAAACAAACAAATAAAAAAAATTAATATGAGTTCAACTACTATTCAGAAGTGATTGTTAATTTCAAGAACGAATCATTTATGCTATTAGATAACCAAAACTTGAATGGGACTTTTTCAAATCCGTTATATGATTAATATCACTGGTTGGCTAACAGTATTAGTGCTCAGAAACCATTTCAAAACTTGAAATCAGTTTCAAATCAAAACTGATTTCAAGTTTTGAAATTAATTTATATCTTTCATACGCTCCCGTGTACATATAAACATTGATTGATTTAACATCTCATAAGTTAGTTTTTAATAATATTATAGTTGAATTAGAATTGTTTGGCAAAAATCTTATTAAAATACAATGATATACTAGAAAATTATTAAAATGTGCAGAGAAAGCAGGACATAGATTTAAAGAAACTTTAATTTATAATTTTTAATTTTTCTTTCGTTCTATATATATATATATATATAATCTAGGTAATTAATTCTATTCATTTCAAAACTTCTAAAAGGTTTTGATTTAACAAAGTTATAACAGTTTCTTCTACAAACAACCAAAAATTAAAATCTATCATACGCTCCCATGTCCAAAGAACAAGTTATTGATTTAACATCATTTAAGATTGTTTTTTACGATATTTTTATTAAATTTATTTTTTTTGAGAAAAAACATTTTAAAACACAATGATAACAGGTTGAAATTTCTAAACGAAAATTAAAATTCATTTAAAATATTTATACAGGTAGTTTCCAAAATTGTTAACTCTATTTTTTGTTGAGAAAAACCTAATGAAAAATATTCATGATATTTATAGACGACAATTTATTTAACCTGTGTTATTATTTATTTATATGAACTACAATACAAAGTAAATTTATATTCTAATTGTACGGTCCAAGAAAAAGCCGGGTTACAAAGACCATGTGGCTAGAGTTTACGCGACAGACCAGAGCCGCTGTGGGAATCGAACCCCACGACCCCCAAACTCATAGGCGAGCACGCTACCAACTCACCTACTGGGGCGCACAAACTGTGTTATTATAATCAAAGAGTTTGAAAATCTTGCAAAACAATTGTTATGTGCAAACATATATATGCTAGGGTCATTTTATCTATATCTTTAGACAATTAAATGTACTAAATTTGGAAAATGTAAAATCATTTAATATTTATCTGTGAGAAGGGGCTTTTTATTTTCAGAGCCAAGCATTTTGCATAGTAGAAAAGATTGAATGGAATATTATAGAAATATCAGTACTTTTTTAAAAACAAATTCTATACAGCATTTTTTTCCAAAAATAATTGTAATATTAGTTTTGTATTAAATATCGATGTACTAAATTTGGAAAATGTAATATAAGTTTGATTTCTTATTTGTGAATACTAATTTGGACAAGTGACTTTTCATTTTCAGAGCCAAACATTTATATTATTGCATAGCAGAATTTTAAATGGGATATTTTAAAAAATATCATTACTTTTGCAAAAATAAAACCAGTAAGGAAAGGCTAAAGTCGGGCGGTGCCGACTATATAATACCCTACACCACTCTCGTAATATTGAATAACTCTGATATATAAATTTTGTAATTCATGTATAAATTGTTTACATAAATTTACTTTTGGGACATTTTATACTTAAACAATACCCTGTACCACAGAGTGGTGTAGGGTATAAAAACGATTGGATCTAAAGTGCCAAATCGGACGAAACATATATATGGGAGCTATAGCTAAATCTTAACCGATTTTCTTCAAATTCGGTAGTGTTGGTTCATGGATCAAGAAACTCTACCATTCTAAATTTCAAAACGATTGGATGTAAAATACAGCTTCTATAGAACTAAAGGGCCAAATCGGACGAAACATATATATGGGAGCTATAGCTAAATCTTAACCGATTTTCTTCAAATTCGGTAGTGTTGGTTCATGGATCAAGAAACTCTACCATTCTAAATTTCAAAATGATTGGATGTAAAATACAGCTTATTCAGGACTAAAGAGCAAAATCGGACGAAACATATAAATGGGAGCTATAGCTAAATCTTAACCGATTTTCTTCAAATTCGGTAATGTTGGTTCATGGATCAAGAAACTCTACCATTCTAAATTTCAAAACGATCGGATGTAAAATACAGCTTCTATAGGACTAAAGGGCCAAATCGGACGAAACATATATATGGGAGCTATAGCTAAATCATAACCGATTTTCTTCAAATTCGGTAGTGTTGATTCATGGATCAAGAAACTTTACCATTCTAAATTTCAAAATGATTGGATGTAAAATACAGCTTATTCAGGACTAAAGAGCAAAATCGGACGAAACATATATATGAGAGCTATAGCTAAATCTTAACCGATTTTCTTCAAATTCGGCAATGTTGGTTCATGGATCAAGAAACTCTACCATTCTAAATTTCAAAAAGATCGGATGTAAAATACAGCTTCTATAGGACTAAAGGGCCAAATCGGACGAAAGATATATATGGGAGCTATATCTAAATCTGAACCGATTTCAACCAAATTCAATAGCGTTCTTAACAGCCGCGAAATACTCTAAACTGCAAAATTTCAGAACGATCGGAGTGAAATTGCGTCCTGTAGTCGACGAACAACTTTACATGGACAGACGGACGAACGGACGGACATCGTTAAATCGACTCAGCTAGTGATTCTGAGTCGATCGGTATACTTTAAGGTGGGTCTAGCTGTGTTATTTTCAGGTGTTACAAACATCTGGTGTAGGGTATAATTATTTAGTGCAATTCTTTCAAAACTAATTACAAAATCAGTTTTATGTTTAGTATCTCTGGTTGGCTATAAGATTTCGTTTCTAAAAACCATTTAAAAACTTAAAATTGGTTTGCACTTAACAAAGTTAAAATAGTTTCTTCCCCGAATGCCAATAATTAAAATCAATTATACGCCCCCATGTGCAAAAGACAATTTATTGATTAAACAACATTTAAGTTCGGTTTTAAAGGGTGTATTGGTTAATTTATATTTTTTGACTAAAACACAATGACATTACTAGAAGAAAATTATTAAGCAATTCAGAGGAAGCAAGTCAAAGTGTCAGAGAATAGACAGATAGCGTTTTCTTTCGTACTCTGGACTCTTCTAATATATTTTGTATTAGTTTTAATATATTGACCATATTTTGTCGAAAACTCCGATGTGGTTGGTCATGTCTTAATTAGACCCAACGCCACACTTTGACACTGGGTATTAGGACTAGACCCATAGATTATTAGACCGAGCGACATATATCTTTTTGAGTCGATGTAGCCATGTCCGTATGTCTTTTCATCTATTATATATTATATATTCTTGTCAACCAAAATTTGTTTAGAGGCTCTTCTATTAAATATGGGCCATAAATATGTACCAATAAGAGCCATAACATTCCCAGCCAAAATGGCCCTTATTGGTACATATTTTTATATAGCACTAGGCCTAGAAACGTCCCTAGTTAAAATAAGGCACATGTCACCAAGTTTTGATTTTTCTAATAATGCTAATACATTTAATACTCGTATTACTTCCTCAGCAATTTTTCGTTAATGAAATAAAGTAATCATTGAAATCAATGTTTTCGCCACAATTCCGCCCCACTTTAATATTATACAATATTAAGTACTGCTGAACGCTCATATCAATTAGAAGAGAAGAAATTTTAACATTTCAATAAAACAATGCCATAAATAATGTCATGAATATGAAAATGACGAGCCCGGCTGTCTTTCATAACAATAATGATGACTACGTGTGGTAGGCCAAATACGCTGTGCGGCCACTTAGCCCATCACCTACCAACTACCACCCACCCGACACCGCGACACCAACAAACGACACTTGGCCTAGCCAGCACCCCCACTGGTTAAGAGATTGCGGAGGTGGTTAATGGGAGAAATCGCACCACCGAAGCGATAAGATAAGCTCCCAAACACTTTTGCCATACATCAGTTACACTGCTCTCATTCCTCCTCCTCGAATAGGTAGTGTGTGCTGGCCATCATCACCTTGCATTTGGTCCCGGTCAGAGCCACAGAGTCACACATCCAAAGGAGGACACTGTTGAGTGGCTAAGAAATGATATATGACCACACTTAAAATCAATTTGATTAAATGGCTTTGATAGCAATCGCCTGCCTATAGAACGAACAAATATGTGAGATCCCAATGGGATACAAACGGACCTAAAAGAATTGTGGCATTTGTAAGATTTCTCCAGCAGACGAAAGGTGATTGCAGCCTTGTGGGTGATGGGAAACATGGAAACACCCCCCCTCCCTCCTCAGCGGAATGCACTTGATAACACCACACAAAATTATTATGAATAAGTCATTTATAACATTCAAAAGGATAACCTTTCGCCGCAACGAAGATGAACGAAGAAAGGAGTGAGATTTTTAAAAATCTGAAAGTGTTATCATTGCAACAGAAGGATATGCTCTCATGGGTGGGGGACCGACAGACAGACTGACTGGATGGTGAGGATTGAGTTAACCTGATGTTTGTGATAATTTATTCTACTTGCTGAGGTTTCTGGTAAATACTTTTCATTAAAAGTTGTGTGTGTGTGGGTCTTAAGAATGATAGCTAGTGAATGGATAACAGCTGCAATTTAAGATTTTTCAGTTAATTAGTCAAAAGTCTTTGTCTTAAACGCTCCACAAATAATCAAATCCGGTATATGGAATATCACAAGAAATAACAAAATTAAAAAAAAAACAATTCCATAATTCTAAGAATTCTACAATTAATTATTCAAGGCAAAATCAGCAGATGCAATTATATATAAGTATATACATCACTTTACTGCGGGAAGGAAGAACACAGCTGTGGTTTTGTGTAATAACAGTCTTTCTCAAAAAATCAAATGTTTACTAAAGAAAAATATTTATTCGATCCCGGACAAAACTGCAAAAACTCAATAATACTTAGGACAGTTCTACTTGGATTGATTGATACTGTTTAGCTGATTAAATTTATTTAAAAATACCAATTTTAAAACTTCAAATCGGTTTTGATTTAACAAAGTTATAATAGTTTCTTCCACCAATGTCAATAATTAAAATCAATTATACGCTCCCATGTGCAAAAGACAATTTATTGTTTAAAAATCATTTAAGTTAGATTTAAAAGAGGTTCTTGTTTTATTTGAAATTTGAAAAATTGTTTGCACAATTCAAAGGAAGCCGGACTTAGATTCAGAGAAAATTTAATCCATAAAATCGGGGAGTTGTTTCGTTCGTTCTCTGGACTCTTCTAATGTATTTAATATTAGTTTCAATAGATTGACCATATTTTTGTAGAAACATCCGATTAATGTTAGTTAAGACTTACCTAGATCCTTCATATACTTATATATAATACCGAGCGACATATAATCTCTTTTTGAGTCACTTTAGCCATGTCCGTCTATCTGTCCATCTGCCAATATATTTTTGTGAACCAAAATTGGAATAGAGGCATTTCTACTAAATATGGGCCATATCGATCCTAGAGTTTATATACCCCTATATAACACAGTATGTACAACTCATGAGTTTGGCACTCAATTATTAGAATTGGACGTGAAAGTAGCCCCAAAGATAAGAACTTCTACATCATTCATTTAGTCAAGTTGGCTCAATAAATAATTTAATGGCCATACGATTTTTTTTTGCTCTAGATGGATTTGTTTGCACCTTTTCTATATTTTTTTCTCCGTATATCGTAGGGAATATCTCTTTTGTGTCTAAAGCAATGTAGTAGATATTGAATAGGAAAAAAAAACGGAACAAACCTACTCCAAAAAAGTGCATCCAGTGCCTTAAAAATCGCAAAAATGCCCACAAAGTCATAAAATATCTATCAGAAAATATTGAAAAAATACGTATACGTATAAAACAGAACATTAAAAGAGAACAGAAAATTTGTAGGATTTTTAAGGTGATGCATTTTTTTGTGAAGGTTTGTTCCGTATTTTTTTTCTCCTCTTCAATATCTACAACTTTGCTTCAGACACAAAAGAGATATTCCCTACGGCATACCGCGAAAAAAACAAAGAAAAAGTGCATGAAATCACCCTTGAGAAAACAAATTCGTATGGCCATTAAATTGTTAATTGAACCAACTTGACTAAACGAATGACGCAGAAGTTCTTATATTTGGCGCTACTCTCACATCCAATTCTCAGAATAGAGTCCCAAATCAATGAGCTGAAAAATGCTGTTGTACTGTGCAAGGGTCCCCTCCGATATGAGTTCTTTGTGTCCTAGAACCAATTGTATAATCAATCAAACTGGCAGAAATTTTACAATTTATAGATTAGTTTGCCCTATTTCATTTGCCACCTAGCCAAAATGGTCCTTAATGATCCATATTTTGATGTATCCCCTTAGATGCATTCCGATTAGACTTCTTGGCACTCTAGAGAATTGTTTTTCAACCGATTTGGATGAAATTCAAGAATGTATTCTTTATTTTGCCTAAAACTGGGCACGTCTGCCTAAGTCTAGATAAAGTATGTAGCCCAAGTATAAAGGTACCTTCCGATTTGACTTTCTAACACTGAATAAATCCTAAATCCAGTGACTAAAAACTTCCCTAGTCGAAATGGGACACAAAGCCCCAAGTACTGATGTTACCACCCTATAACGGTCCCTTTCGATTTGACTTGTTTAACCCTTTAAAATCGGTCAATTTTAAGTTTTGATTATTTGGAATTTCCAAACTTTAAAATTAAAATCAGTCATACGCTCCCATGTCCAAAGAACAATTTATTTATTTAACATCATTTAAGTTTGTTTTGAAAGTCGTTTTTATTGAATTTGATTTTGTTGCCAAAAAATATATTAAAATGTGATGATAATACGAGAAGACAGTTATAAAAATAATTCCGAGGCAGTAGTATTTAGATTCAGGGAGATATAAACTCATAAATTCTTGTAGTTCCATTCGATGGCCTTGATCTCTAAATGCATTTAGCAGAATTAAAATTTGATGATAATGAGAGAAGAAACTTATGGCGATGTTGATGCTGAAAAAAATGTTGCCCCGTCGACGCGAAATTCTGAAAAATATTCGCCCTTTTTAGGTGGAACTGATGTATGTGTCCGTCGAAGTAAACTTGGCTCCTATTTCAAAATTCCAGCATGTGGTGTAAAAGTCCAGTTTTCGGGAAAGGGGCGACAAAAATGTTGCACTTTTTTGCAGAAACGAATTCGCCATTATTAAATAATTCAGAGAAAGCAGTACTTAGATTCAGAGAGGCATTAACTCATAAAGTGATCGTGCTCTTTAAAAGTAGTTAGTATCTCCCATACAAAAAGGCTAAGACATACAAAACTTAAATAGCTTATAATATTTGTGCTAATTTACATTGGTCACAAAGTGAGGGTATATCTTCGACGGTTTACTCGACTGACATTTTTTACGTGTTAAATATATCGATTTCTTCGAATTTTGATATATCATTATTTTTGGAGGGGGATTTTCAGCTGTAAGGGAATGAGCAACGGTGTCGGTTCTTTTTGGAGAAGTGCGTCCTGAAGTGTCTTCTTTATTTTGTTCTTTGACATGAAACACCTATTCCGAAACCTTCTGTACTAAAATTGTGTCTGAATATACTAAACCTTGTGTATACACTAAACTGACCCCAGCAGACGTTATCCTGCCCGTCCTGTTTGGGATGTATTCGTTTGGTATTCATTGATATTTCATTCAAAAATGATCCCGAGTTTCAGGAAAAAGTTTATATTGACCATATGTCCAATTCAGCGCCATCTACCGGTTAGAAGCATACATTCGAACTATTACACAGTACAGCATTATTCAGCTCATTGATTTGGGACTCAATTCTGAGAATTGGACGCTAAAAAGGAGAACTTCTGCAGCATTCGTTTAGTCAAGTCGGCTCAATTAATAACACTGTGTAACAGTGAAAAGAATACACGGACTTGACAGTATAGGTTTGATTCAACTATCAAAGGTTAGTATAACCCTATACTCGGTTTGGCGAAACTGGTGACCAATTTTTTTTTATGGGCCTCCAAAGTTTCTGAAATTTAGGGGGCACCTCGAAAAAGGTGTCATCAGCTTTTGTCCAACAACTAATTCTGACTTGGTGATACCGCTTAACTATATTTGGCAATAATGTAGCTAAGAATATGCTGAACAAAGTTTCTTAAATTTTTTTGCGAAAACATTTTTTTTCCGGTACTTTTTTTGAAAAAGTGTAGGAAAAAAATTATTTTTTTCACTTTTTTCAGCATAACTTTCAGGGACTCGTAATTTTTCACTAACAATGTTTAGAAAAACTGTAGCCAACGTAAATCTGAACAACTTTTGTGAACATATCAATACAATCTGAACGTGTCTAGGTACCCTAAATAGCTCAAAAAACCACATTGTACCCCAAAAATTTTAGTATTTCACTATTATGTAACAAAAATATTTTTTTGGTATAAGGTATGTTCAGCAACTTTATGGAAAATATTAAGGCCAACATTTTTGTGGAACATATTAACCCTCTAGCTCCCCCACATAACTGTAATTTTTGGCCCCATTTTAACACATCGTAAAAAACACCCCTTTAAATGGGGCGGGCGGGGATGAAATGTTCTACAAAAATGTTGGCCATAAAATTTTACTATATCTACTATGTAGATATTGAATAAGAGAAAAAAATGCGGAACAAACCTACCCGAAAAAATGGCATCCAGTGCCTTAAAAATCGCAAAAATGTTCTGTTCTATTTTATAATGTTATTTTTTTACGTATACGTATTACTTATGATGTATATGTATGTATGTATTTTTTTTCAACATTTTTCTGACAGATATTTTATGACTTTGTGGGCATTTTTGAGATTTTTAAGGGACTGGATGCACTTTTTTCGAGTAGGTTTGTTAGGCGGAGCTATAGGCAGTGGCTGATACAATTGCTCCCTGGTTCAGAGAGATATACACTTGTTATATCAATCAGGCATACATACCAACAAACTGGGGAGAAACCAAGATTGGTTTCATTCCAAAACCGGGAAAGCCGTCCCACACTGGAGCTAAGGATTTCCGGCCAATTAGTCGCTTGTCATTTCTCCTTAAAACTCTGGAGAGATTTATAGATCGGTTAGGTTAGGGTGGCATTTAGCTTTACCAGCTCACATAGACCAGTGTCGGTCCCTAGTGAGACAACGGGCTCAGATGCTCCACATCGAAACCAACCTTAGGACTAAAATTGTTCACAGGCTACTATCCACTCAACAGCATGCCTACGTCAAGTGCAAGTGCACCGAAACCGCTCTGCATGATCTAATCAGCTTTATTGAAGGATCCCGCTCTGTTAAGGAATGTACTATGATGGCTTTCTTAGATATAGAGGGGGCCTTCAATAACATAAATCCAGCCGCTAAAATTACCGCGTTAGAAACGCTGGGGGTTGACAGCTGTATACGTAGATTCATTCACAACCTTCTAATTAAGCCAGTTAAGGATCAACTGACCTCCAAAGATTTGTCAGCAGGGGAACGCCCAAGGGGTCTTCTGTCTCCTCTGCTATGAAATCTCTCCATGAACAATATTTTACTTTCTCTAGAGATGATGGGTGTCAAAGTTATATGCAGATGATATTGCCACATCAGTTAGAGGGAAGTTTCTGGAAACTCTCAGAGACATCCTACGGCAGGCCCTTCATACAACCGCGCAAGATGGGCTTCCGGTAATGGTCTTGGTGTTTACCAGACCAAGGCAGAACTAGGGTTATATGGATACGCCAAAATGACGACTTTTCGACCTTTCGATTTTTTTTGAAAAAAATCAAGAAGTCGACTCTTAGACTTTTTAGTATAAAAAATCGATTAAAGTCGACACGTTTTTAATGAAAATGCGAATATTTCTAGTTTTCTTCTTTAATTTGTAGTAAAATACAGGAAAAGACTTTTTTTAGACTTTTTCAGAAACAAGAAGTCGACTTACGATTTCGACTTTTTGTACCAAAAGGCCGACTAATCGATAAGTCGAAAGTCGACTTATAGAACCCTAGTCAAAACTAGTTCTTTTCACCAGGAGAAATAAGATGCCACGAGTTACACCTGTCTCCTTAGGAGGGTATTGAAATTCCTTTCTCTGAAAGCGCAAATAGGTAATTTACTAGACAGGAAGTTGCACTTCAGACCCAATATTTTGCAAGGAGCAAATAAGGCTGTGATAGCGCTTTATACCTGTAAAAGGGTGATAGGAAAACGCTGGGGTCTTATAGTTTATTGCATGTATACGGCAGTGGACAGCTCTGCAGAAATCCACCATCTGTGTGCTACTAAATAAGGTTCAGCGAATGGCTGCTATATGTATCACTGATGCGCTGAGAACGACACCAACTGCGACACTAACTGTAATACTACATTTAATGTCGCTAGCTATTATAGCAGTGCCATATGTCGCATGTACTGCGATTAGACTCAGCGAACTGTCACTATGCTCAGGAAATGGCTAAGGACATAGTTTCATTACAGAAAGAATGCCTGACGTTCAGGGCACTGTTTATTACACTATGACTGAACTACTCTTTGGCAAGAAGTATCTCACTCTTATACCTGATAGATCAGCAGTATCCCAGGACAGAGAAGATTCATTAACTTCTATGCGGACTCCATAATCAATTGGGCTTTGGTGTCTTTTCTGAGAAACTTCAGCTATCACTTGCAAAAAACTGCCTGATCACTGTAGTGTTTACCAGGCAGAAATCTTAGCTATTAAAGAGGTAGCGGAATAGCTGAAAATTAATGTGCTGGCCAAAGTCGGTATAAATATTTTCTCTGATAGTCAGACTGCTATCAAGTCCTCCCTGGAAACTATATTCCTGAATTCATTCCTTCGATTCCTTCGACTGTCGCAGATCTCTTAACGAGATGGCTGAACAGTTTAATATTCACCTGATATGAGTGCCGGGCCACAGGGATATACCAGGGAACTGCAAAGTAGATGAACTTGCAAGACTAGGAACTACCTTACACGCTCTAGGGGACCTGGAACATGTGGGCATGCCTCTAACAACCTGCAAGCTACACTTAAGAGATACTGCACTTACGGCAATAATTGACAGGTGGCAACTAGTCAAGAACTGCATACATTCCAGGCTGATGTGACCCGGTTAAGACCGACAACGCAAAAAAGCACTGCTGTCGTTGTCGAGAAGGGACGTCTCGCTTATCGTGTCTGTCATGACAGGTCACTGTCTTATTGGACGGCACGCAGAGAGATTGAAGGTCTTGCATAAGGACTTTTGCAGAAGTTGTGGAGACGAAGAGGAGGAGGAATCAATAGGACACCTTCTGTGTCTGTGTCCCGCTCTCTCTGTAGAAGGCGGCATATAACCTTGGGCTCTTATTTCTTTGATGAGTTAGCTAACTTGGCTGATGTTGCACTCCGCCAACTTTTGAGCTTTTTAAAGCAATCAAATTGGTTCAACGGGAGCGGCTAGGGATAACTTATGCTTTCCCTTACCTCCCTGTGGCAACACAATGGATTGGACAGTGTAAGTGAGTCTGTTTTACGGGCTGCCACTGTTAACTAATTATAATTATTAACAGTAATTATTAAAAATAATTAATTCGCATATGCGAACGCGAATTATTCGCATCATTTTAACATTCGCTTTCGCAAAAACCATCTTTGGATTATTCGCTTTCGCAAAAATATATTTCAGTATTCGCTTCCATTTGTTAAAAGTGTTATTTATATCTTCTTATTCGCTTCACACATTTTGAAGATAGTAATACCAATGAAAACCTCTTCCACTTCTCTTCAAAACAGTTAAAAAATATGCTTGTCCTTGTGGTAACAGGAGGGAAAATATGGAAAACATTCCTAATGCTTGAATATCCTGAAAAGTATCAATTTAGTTCCTTAATTTTGTTGTTACTAAATGGTCAAACTATTATTCGCATTCGTTTCGCAAAAACCCATATTTCACTATTCACTTTCGCATTCGCAAGAAATATATTTCAATATTCGCTATCGCATTCGCTTTCGCTAAAGTCACTTTCGTTACATCCCTAATTTAAACGTATGAGTTATACAAAATAACTCATACGCCTGTGTGGATGTTGTGTAGCATATAGCAATTATTGGGAGAAATTTATTTGAATTCTAAATTAAAGCTAATATGTATAACAAAGAAACCCAATTGACAATCTGTAAACAAATTTACTTAAAATAGCCAATTTACTTTAAAATAACCCAACAAGACTAGCCCAAATAGAAAAGTTAAAGTTCTCTTGGTCGGTCATAATCGCAAAATTCTCAAATTAAATATTATGTGTTGCCTGACTACACTTGAATTACTACAGTTAATGGTTACATTAGCCTCTTGTGCTCTTCTTCGCCTGGACTTCTCTGCCCGCAACCACCCTAACCATTTGACGGGGGGAGCGGGGCATAAATCAACACTGGCAAATACTTTCGCCAAAAGGAATTTAAATTAAACTTAACCAAATAAATTTGTAGGGAAAATTATGTGTGCCCTCTTTCAAACTTAAGTGTTAAAGCAAACACTGTTCAACAAAACACTTCCCTTAGCCAACAATGCCAACACAAACGTTGCGGCAGCTCCATCATCATCATCACCCCCGTCATCAGTTCACATCGTTGGGGAATATTATTCCAAACTTAGGGGGCATGGAAGAGGAGTTGGGTTGGTTGCTTCGGTTCTTAGCTCGGCAAATAGCGAATGAATTTGAATTCAATTTCAATTTCAAGGAAATTTGCAAATATGTATTTCTTTTGATGGCAATGGGCACGAGGAGTTTGTTTGCCCTCTCTAAAGAATACAATACACGCACGTTGCGTGAAAAGTGGTTAACCAACAGATGTATCAATATTTACCAAGTGTCATCCCATGCCCCACGTTGTCTCACCCAGAACAAGGACGATGATGATGATGACAAGGAAACTGATTGTTTTTCCATTCACGCGGGTGATTTCACAACACTCTATCTCTCACTTTCTTTTGGAATTTTTATGATTTCCACATAAACTCTACATTGCTCTTTTTTACCCCCCCAAAAAATGGATGGTCCTTGATATCTGTTGCTTGCAAGCGCAACCCTAATGTCTCCATTAACATTCGTCTGTTGGGCGAATATTTCCAAAATAATCGATTAAAAATTCTAAAATCTACTAGACAAATAAACCCAACATGCTTCGAATCGTGCTCTGAATGTTATTTCTTCGATTGCCACAGAGTGTTACTTCGCGTAGAAATGATGTCTTTTAAGTCTTTTTTTGCTATGCATCACAGTGTTTCAAGTCAAATAAATGGTGGACAAAATTACATTTTACATTTCAAAGGAACCATCGAAAGCACAGACATCAATACTTACATGTGGAGAGACGAATAGACATCTGGTATTAGGAAGAACGAAACAAGTAAAAGCGTTTAGTTCGGCCATGCCGAATCTTATATGTATACCCTCCACCATGGATCGCACATGAATGGTTAAGGGTGCTAATAAACTCATTATACCAAATTTCAGGCAAACTTCGTTGAAATTTGAGATTTTTTCAAAACTAGAGGGACCTTTGTATGGGGGCTATATCAAAACATGGACCTATGACTACCGTTGCTCGTGTGAAGGATACCGGGTATAAATAAACCCCAGTTACCAACTTTCAGCCCGATCAGTTGACATTTGAGGTCTCTATGAGGTTAAGAAGTTAAATCGGGAAGATGACATATATGGGGGCTATATCCAAAATTGGACCGATATTGCCAATTTTCAATCCCAACATACCTGCAGATATAAGAAGTATATGTACCAAATTTCAGCCACCTAGCTTAAGTATTATAGATTATTGCGTGTTAAAACATTTTACGACGATCAATACTCGTATTTAGTGGTGTTACAAACGGAGTGACAAAATTAATATACCCCCCATCCTATGGTGGAGAGTTTAAAAACATAACATAATTGTGTTAAATTCTCAATTGCTCAACCACTGTCCGAAAAGTTTTTTCTTCTTTCTACGTTTGATTTTCCTTTTGAAAATATTAAAGAGTAAATATTTCAAATTATATATTCTAAATACGATATTTTGTTTAGTTAGGCCCGCCATAAAATAAATACAAATGCAAACATATCCATCACGTAAAATTTAAAAAAAAAAAATATTCTTCACAGTTTTTGCTGTCCAAAAGTTTTTGCGATGTAGGAAAAAATCGCCGACAATTGTTTATTTTGGTAAATCTAGCATGGAATATCAATGAGATGAAGAATATGCCATCTTTGAAAACATGTCCTTAGCACACCCATACTGGGGATATTTTTGTTTATTAAAAAGGCATTGTGGTGTCGGATGATGTCGTTATGGCTCTTAGTAATGTGCGGGAATAAACCTAATACGGGTGTGATGTAATTATTATTGTTTGTTTGTCCTCTCAATCTCTCCCAATCGCCCTCTGCAACAGGTGGCTATCAGTATTCCTGCCGGAGTTTGGTGAATCTTTTGTTTGGTCAAGTCAAATAAGAAGAATTATTGTCAAGTTATATCAATGTTATTTTCATAATCGGAATATAGGTATATATTAGGTTAGGTTAGGTTAAAAGTGGCACTTAGACTATCCAGTCCATTGTGTTACCACAGAGACGTAAGGGAAAACATAAGTTAACCCCAGCCCCTCCCGTTGAACCAATTTGATTGCCTTAAAAAGTTCAAAAGTTGGCTGATTCAAACATCAGACAAGTTAGCTAACTCCTCAAAGAAATAAGAGCCAAAGGTTGTGTGTCGCCTTCTAGAGAGAGCGGGGCACGGACAGGGAAAACATAAGTTAACCCTAGCCCCTCCCGTTGAACCAATTTGATTGCCTTAAAAAGTTCAAAAGTTGGCTGATTCAAACATCAGACAAGTTAGCTAACTCCTTAAAGAAATAAGAGCCCAAGGATGTATGCCACCTTCTAGAGAGCGCGGGCCACGGACACAGAAGGTGTTCTATTGAACACCTTCTGTTTGGTGCGTTTTGAGTCTAAACTGCGCCACATCAGCCTGGAATGTATGCAGTTCCTGACTACTTACCACCTGTCATTTGTTGTCGTAACTGCACTATCTCTCAAGAGGAGCTTGCAGGTTGCTAGAGCATGCCCTCATGTTCCAGGTCCCCTGGAGCGTGTAATGTAGTTCCTAGTCTTGCAAGTTCATCTGCCTAGCAGTTCCCTGGTATTTCCCTGTGGCCCGGCAAACATATCAGGTGAATATTGAACTGTTCTGCCATCTCGTTAAGAGATCTGCGGCAGTTTTTGAATTCAGGAATATAGTTTCCTGGGACTTGATAGCAAACTGACTACGAGAGAAATATTTATACCCACTTTGGTCAGCACATTAATTTTCAGCCATTTCGCTACCTCTTTAATAGCCAATATTTCTGCCTGGTAAACACTACAGTGATCAGGCAGTATTTTTGCAAGTGGTAGCTGAAGTTCCTCAGAAAATACACCAAAGCCCACTTGGTTATTGAGTTTGGAACTGTCTGTATATAAGTTAACGAATCTTCTCTGTCCTGGAATACGACCATTCCGTTCTGATCTATCAGGTATAATAGTGAGATACTTCCAGTTAAAGAATGGTAATCAACAGTGCCCGGAAGGGCAGGCATTCTGTCTAGAATGACACTATGTCCGTAGCTATTTCCTGACCATAGTGACAGTTCGCTGAGTCTAATCGCAGTACATGCGACATATGGCACTGCTATAATACCTAGCGGAATTAAATGTAGTACAACATTTAATGCGTAAGTTGGTGTCATACTCAACTCACTAGTGATACATGCAAAAGCCAATCGCTTATCTTTGTTTAGTATCGCACAAGAGGTGGATTTCTGCAAAGCACTCCACAAAACCACAATGCCGTACAGCATTATCGGTCTTACTACTGCCATATACAGCCACAAAACTATACGCGGGTTCAGACCCCAGCGTTTTCCTATTGCCCAGAGTTGGGAATTTCAATACCCCACAAGGAGACAGGTGTATTTCGTGGCACCTTATTTCTTCTGGTGACAAGAACTAGTTCCATCTTGGTCGGGTCACGAAGACCATTACCGGAAGCCCATTTTGCGGTTTTGGGCCTGCTGTAGGATGTCTCTGAGAGTATCCAGAAACTTCCCTCTAACAGTTATTGCCACGTCATCTGCATAGACAACAAGTTCGACATCAATCATCTCCAGAGAAAGTAAAATATTATTCGTGGTGAGATTCCATAGCAGAGGAAACAGAACACCCCTTGGTGCGTTCCCCTGCTGAAAAATCTATGGAGGTCAGTTGACCCTAAACTAGCTGAAATGCGTCTCTTAATTATAAGGTTATGGAATAAACCTACACATGCTGCTGTCAACCTCCAGGTCAATTATAGCGACTGCATTTATGTTATTGAAGGCCCGCTTTATAGGGTTTTCCAACAAGAGGTGTTATTTTGGTATTCAAAGAAAAATTTCATTTTTTGAGAAAAATGATCGGAAGTTTATTTCATAATAAAGAGGAAGGTATGCCGTTAATAATGAAAAACAACATCAGCCAAATGGCCACCACGACCACACTTACAGAACTATATCCTTTTCATGAAATTTTCCATAACCAAATCGCAAAGTGGCTGCCCAATGTCCTCGATAGCCTTATGAATTCTATATTTGAGGTCTTGAATCGACGCTGGGCTGTTGGCGTAGACCTTATCTTTCACGTGGCCCCAAAGGAAGAAATCGCAAAGTGTTAAATCACAAGATCTCGGTGGCCAATTGTGATCACCTGTTCGAGAGATAACACGGTCCGGATACTTTTCCCGTAACAGAGCAATGGTTTCGTTGCTTGTGTGGCACGTAGCGCCGTCTTGTTGAAAGTAAACGTAGTCCAGATCAATACCATCCAACTCCGACCATAAAAAATCATTAATCATCTCTCGATAGAGCAATCCATTCACGGTAACTGTTGATCCAACCTCATTTTCGAGAAAGTAAGGTCCAATGACCCCGCCGGACCATAAACCGCACCAAACAGTCACACGTTGGGGATGGAGAGGCTTCTCAACAATAACTCTTGGGTTTTCCGAGCCCCAGATGCGACAACTTTGCTTGTTGACGTAGCCATCGAGGTGGAAATGGGCCTCGTCAGTCAAGATGATTTTTCGATGGAATTCCGGATCATTTTCATGCATTTCAAGCACCCAATCAGGAAGGACACGACGTTGTTGATGATCGGCCGGCTTGAGTTCTTGTGTTAACTGAATAAAGTTCAGCCTTAAGACCCAAGTCTTTATGCAAGATACGGTGTAATGGCTTTAATGGAATGCCCAATTCCAAAGAACGACGAGGAATGGACAAACCTGGGTTTTGTTCAACACTTACAGCAGCAATATTCTCAGTTGTTCTTGAGCGACGTGCATGGGTTTTATTCTCCACATCACTAACTTGTCCCAATAGCTCGCATTTTTCCACCAATTTCTGTATTGCGGTCCGACAAGGTGCTTCACGACGACCCAAAAATGCTTTAGTTTTGCGAACTGTGACTGCAAGATTTTCACCATTTTTGTAGTGAATTTTAATCATTTCAATGCGTTGTTGAATCGTGTATCGTTCCATTTTTAGTAATGGCGTAGTTTCTACTTGTCAAATGTCAAAGAATAAAAGCTTCAAAAGTGACAGTTTCCGAAATACCGGGTACCCAGCGATTCCTCACTGGACGTAGTCCAAGAACTGTAATCTTTCTTGATGTACCAATAGTACAGATGTTGAGGCTAAAATTTTCCGTAACCTTGAGGCTTCGAATGAGCTTTCTACTCCTTTTGGTACCGTTTGAGTTCTTCCTTGTATGTGTCCCAGTCCTGTGGGGCTCTGGTGGCCTTTGCCCTATTGATAAGCTTCACACAGCACTTCCTCAGCATAACTTATTGAGACGACCTCCATTGCGGTCGTTGTTTGCCCTTTGGCTTCTGTTTGGGATATGCGGCTTCTAACGCGTCGTTAAAAGTTGCAGTGACTCGTTCCACCGTTTACTTGGAAGAGACCTGTTCAATATGTGCCCGTCGAATATGTTTCCCAATTAGCTTTCTTAAAATTGGGTAGGAAGACGGTATCAGAAGGCTTCGCATTCATGCACAAGCTCCGTTTGTCAAATACGATTGCAGCTAAAACTGTGGAAACGAGTGTCACGGCTCAGAAATCATGATCCAGTATGTGTGCTGTAAATTTTTATATATATTTATACACCGCCATGTCTAAAATATTTGTTTTCTATAATAATATAGAAACCAAAAAAGTCTTGAAGGCAGGAGAATATCATAGTTAGAATCATTTTAGTTTTAATTTTTCATAGATTTCGTGTTACACTTTATAGTTAAAAATATCATAAGCAGCATTTACTTTTGTTATACAGCACTAATATTTGTTAATTAAAAAGGTTTTTGTTATTAACAAAAAATAGTTTACTTGTTGTCAATCCAAACAATGCGATTTATCGCTACCCAAGATTGTAAATTTAAAAAAAAAATTAGTTGGAGATTGATGGAGAGTTGATTTTGAATAAAACACAAATTATTTAGGAAATTATTGTCATTTCTTTTTATTTTGATAATATCGCTATGGTTCAATTATGTAGGGAACAAAATATAGGCCAAATGGCCGCCGCGACCTCGGCAGCACACCTCCATCCGATGGTCCAAATTGTCGATGACGCTGAGGCCTAATTGAGGTTCTATGTAGTTAATGTGCCGAATTATCTCATCCTTTAGCTCTTGAATTGTTGCTGGCTTATCGACGTACACCTTTTCTTTCAAATAACCCCAAAGAAAGAAGTCCAACGGTGTCAAATCACATGATCTTGGCGGCCAATTGACATCGCCACGATGTGAGATAACACGGCCATTGAATTTGTTGCGCAAAAGAGTCATTGTTTCGTTAGCTGTATGGCAAGTGGCACCGTCCTGTCGAAACCACATATTGTCCACGTCCATAACTTCCAATTCGGGCCATAAAAAGTTCGTTATCATCTCACGATAGCGAACACCATTCACAGTAACTGCCTGACCGGCCTCATTTCGAAGAAGTATGACCCGATGACGTCGCCAGCCCATAAGCCGCACCAAACGAACTGGGCGAGCATGCACAGGTGTTTTCACATCTCCTACAGAAATTTGCGCACAATTCTCCCGATTGTGGACACATTTGGTCGATTATGCTGATCAAAAAAACATCACGAAGTGCACGAAATGCATTTTGATTTGAACGCCCATTTTCGTAAAAGGCTTAAACAACTTTAACGCGTTGCTCGATTGTGTATCTTTCCATGGTTCAAATTGAGTTAGTCTGAAATTGAGAAATGTCAAATGAAATGCAGAAAAAAACTTGACGTTTAGGTGTGGTTAACATTCAACAGCGGCCCTTACAATTTAACCACCCTTTACAATGCCAAAATACTTAAATGCAGATTAATCTTTGTTACGAAAATATTAGTTCAAAATAAAACAATGGATCACATTTTAATGGTTTCGAGTACAAATAAACTCAATATACCAAATTTCAGCCCAATTCCTTGAAATTTGAGGTTTTTGTGGCGTTACTAAGTAACATTTAGAGGGGCATTGTGTACCTTTGACTTCCGCTGTTCGTGTGAAAGATTCCGGGTATAAATAAACCCCAGTTACCAATTTTCAGAACGATCAGTTGCCATTTGTGGTCTTTATTGCGTTAAGAAGTCAAATCGAGGAGATGCTATATATGGGGGCAATATCAAAAAATGGATTAAGTATCTATAACAAATTGCATTCATCTATCTCAATGATTGAAGACTGTAGCGTGATTACAACAGAAGGACGGACGTAGAGGTCTTCATCACCTGCAGGTCATTCATGGGAGCTTGCCAAGAAAGAACAGTGTTATGTTCTTTCTTGGCAACATATTATGTAAATCTGGTGCGGTATGCGGAGTCTATTTTTACTCTCTCGCTGGGGTTTAATCGTTTTTCTATATTTAATCCATTAATTATTGAAAAACGATGGAAGTTTGCAATGAAAATTGCAGAAGCGTCTTATTTTATCGTAGTAATAGGATTTGACAAAAATCGATTTTGGAGCCCTTAAAAAGGGAAAATTTTCAAAAAAAATTTTCTTTGGCAGAATTATTTATATATGCTTTCTTTACCCAAAGTCGGGGAATTATAAGCGCGTGTTCAAACATGCGCTGGCAAATAATTGGTTAAAAGTTATTTTTAAATATTTCATCTATGATCTCTCGTTATTCCCTTTTTCAATGGAAGCAAATATTCAATGTCTACCCTCCGCAAGCCCCAACAATGATATTAAAATATACTTGCATATACATAGTTTCCCAAGTACGCAGCAAGTACTATGCAGCTGAATGTAATAAATGCAAAAGAAATCCTTTTAATCTTTCAATTCATGCAACAATCTCCATTGATTGTTCAAACTCAAACTGTTCAAAAGCGCTAAAGTCACTGTCACTGCGTTCGTTGTCTTGGAATCCATACAAAGGACATTAGATTTTCCCGCCTCCTTTTCTTTTCATTGCTATGCTAGCTTCCTTCCTGTTTTTGTACGTTCGTTTCATTTTGTTTTTTCTTTTTTATTAAGTTCTTTTTATGATGGTAATCTATTATTCTGTTAATCATTACTGACAACAGTTCACAATCAAAATCAAGAACCGATAATGTTAAACCATAGATCAATTGAATAAATTGAACCATTTGTGGCAGCCCAGGGATAATGCCAAACGCTCGTTGGCATTGAAGTGTGAGTGACGGAGTGAGTGAATGAGTCCTGAAGCGTTGCCGCATAAAAAGGCGCACAGTAATGCTTTATGCAAATATTTATTAAGCGGCCCATATTATCGATGATTAAGGGGAGTTAACTGCGAAATTAAGTTTAAATATTGAAACAAAGCGTTTAAAAAGGCAAAGCACTTTAACCGCATTTCTCTTACACAAATCGTTTAACAATTCGTTACTTAAATCTAAGAGAACACCCGCAGGGTGTGTTAGCGCTTGCAAACAGTCAGCTTAAATCGTTATTAACACCTCCATAACAAGACACAGTGTGGCGAAATCGTACAAAAATAAATCAATCGAAATAACAATCAATAAAATGACAAAATGTACTTAGGTTTAGGTTAGGATGGCAGCCGTCTTTTCTTGTCATTTCACATAGACCAGTTTAGGTCCCTCATCGAAACGAACTTATTTGATATACAAATTTATCGATAGTACGAATATCGGTACCGGAAATATCTGTTAGACTGCCTAGAAAGGCCGACCCCAGTATGTCCAGTCGTGATATACAAATGTATCGATAGTACGAATATCGCTACCGGAAATATCTGTTAGACTGCCTAGAAAAGCCGACCCCAGTATGTCCAGTCGTTTACTCAAAGCGGGACAGTCTAATAGTAAGTGCTCAATGCTCTCCACTTCTTCCTCATCTCATCTCCGCAGCATCTGCCAGAAATCATTGGAGTCAATACCCAATTTTCTGGCGTGTTCGCCGATCAGGCAGTGTCCCGTCAGAACTGGAGGAGATATTTTTATCATCTCAGGTGATACCTTGGCCAGATTTGTCTATCTACCCTACAGGTGCGGATTTCTATCCATCTTTCGTTGGACTGCCTGTGGCGCACCAATATATGCAAATTCTTCGAGAATTTGTAATGTCGTCCCTTTCCTAGCAAGTTCATCGGCTTTGCAGGCACCCTATGCCCAGGCACCCATATGAGGTGTATATTAAACTGCTCAGCCATCTCATTAAGAGATCTGCGGCAGTCGAGGGCCGTTTGTGAATTTAGATATGTGGCCTCCAGAGAATTGATGGCAGCCTGGCTGTCCGAGTAAATGACAACGCCAGTGTTGGTTACTATGTTGCAACTCAGCCACTTGGCGACTTCCGATATTGCCATTACTTCGGATTGATAGACACTGCAGGTATCTTGTAGTCTGTGAGCTATATCCAATCTAAGTTCTTCAAAGAGTACACCTAGGCCAACCTTTTCAGCAAGCTTCGAACCATCCATACAGAATTGGAGATGGTTTTAATTTCCTGGTGTTCTGTCAACCCATTCATCTCTGGCTGGTATCATAGTGATGTAGTTCCTCTCGAAGGTGTACACCGTTGGTATATAGTCCACTCGGTCCGTTACAATAGCACCACACTTTGATATCCTCATGTGACCGTAGTTCTTGTACCTCCACATTGATAGGCAGTTTAATCTTAGTGCCGCTCTGGTTGCAACTTCTCTCGCCATAATATTAATCGGCAGTATATGGAGTAGGGCTTGTAGAGACTCAGTAGCTGTAATCCTTAAGGCTCCGCTTATGCACAGGCATGCAGTTCTCTAAACCTTTGATAGTAGGTTGGTGATGGTTAGTTTGTCAGTTGTCGTCCACCATACCACAATGCCGTATAACAGTATTGGACGAACTACTGCTATATATATCCAATGGACGAATTTAAGGATAGAGGCCCCACCCCACAGCCTTCCTGCAGCAATATAAGGCGACGTTGGCCTCCCTTACACGTTCCGGTGCGTTAAGTCTAATTAGCAATTTCCTATCTAGAATTAGACTAGATCAGAAAAGACTAGATCTGTTCCATTTATCCGAGGAGGAGGGTCTACATGTGGGACATTATTCATCCTGGTAAAGAGAACCAATTCTGTCTTGTTTGGGTCAACGCCCAAACCGCAGCTTCTTGCCCATCTAGCCAACTTGTTCGGAGCCACCTGTAAGATGTATCTGAGGACGTTTTCGAATTTTCCACTCACTGCGATATTCACGTCGTCCGCATATGCCACGACTTTGCAGCCACAACGTTCTAGATCTAGCAGAATTTCATTCACGGCTAGGTTCCACCTCCTTGTTGGGTCCCTGTTTTTACAAACCTTGTTATAGTTGTGGACCCAACTATAACAAGGTTTTCGTCTTCTGTTGAGCAGGCTTTGTATAAGTCTAATCAAGCTAGAGTTTACCTTTAGATGTGACAGTGCCGCAATAACCGCATTTGAGTGAATGTTGTTAAACGCTCCTCCAATGTCAAGAAATGCCACCATGGTGAATTCCTTGAAATGTAGGAACGATTCGATAGTGCTCACAAGTTCGCGCAGGGTTGATTCTGAGGTTTAGTTGTACGTATTGGAGTTGTAGTAGATTTCGCCCTGTTAAATAGCTTGTTGCAGGTCTTTTTCCTAGTCGTTAGCTCAGAAGTCCATCATTGAGGATTAGTTGTACGTATTGGAGTTGGTGTACCCCAGTGATTTAGTGTTATATGTTCTTATGACAATGACATGTTATTATATGTAAATACATTGAAGACCATTTTGTATTAAATCTACATGAAAAAACAGTAGGGAAAGGCTAAAGACGGGCTGTGCAGACTACATGATACCCTCCATCAATCTAGTAAGATTGGATAACAATGAAATATCCAAAGTTTACTTCAACTAAAATTTATTTATACAATTTACATTTGGTCTGTCTCTGCCTATGTAGCCAAATCGGACGAAACATATGTGTATATAGAAGCTATAACTATATCTGAACCAATTTTCTTCAAATTCGGCAATGTTGATCTGTATCAAGAAACTCTACCATGCTATGTTTCAAAACAATTGGATGTAAAATGCAGCTTCTATAGGGCTAAAGGGCCAAATCGGACGAAACATATATATGGTGGCTATAGCTAAATCTGAACCAATTTTCTTCAAATTCTACAAAGTTGGCACATGGATCAAGAAACTCTACCATTCTTAATTTCAAAACAATTGGATATAAAATACAGCTTCTATAAGGCTAAATCGGACAAAACAAACATATATGGGGGCTATAGCTTAACCTGTACCAACTTTCTTCAAATTCTCCAATGTTGGCCCATGGATCAAGAAACTATACCATGCTAAATTTCAAAACAATTGGATATAAAATACAGCTTCTGTAGGGCTAAAGGGCCAAATTGGACGAAACATTTAAAGGGGAGCTACATGTAAATCTGAACCGATTTTCTTCAAATTCGGCAATGTAGCCCATGGATCAAGAAACTCTACAATGTTAAATTTCAAAACAATTGATGTAAAAGGGCCAAATAGGAGGAAACATATATACGGGAGGGTTCAATAGGGTTCTTTCTAGGTGAGAAAGACTCGTAACTGGAAAATTTTGGAGTGAAATTGAGACCTGTACTCAACGAACAACATAAGATGGACGGACAGGCAAGGTTTAATCGGCTCAGATAGTGATTCTGAGTCGACCGATATACTTTAAGGTGGGTCTAGCTGTAGTATTTCCAGGTGTTACAAACATTTGCCATGAAACAAACTTATAATACCACACCACAGTGTGGTGTAGGGTATAAATAGAATCATTCTATTGCAACAGTTTTTACGTCTCATATACATGGACGTAAACGGTCGGCCTTATTTTACCCTCACTTTGGTGGAGGAGGGTATATATCATTTGCTCCGGGCCAACTTGCAATTGCATCGAAGTAGAGTCCTAAGGCCTTAAGTCATTTTAGCTACGTCCGTCCGTCTGTCTGTCTCTCGAAATGAGTAACCGGTTGACTTCAAATTTGTTATGTGAGTATATTTTTTCTACCTAAAGCTAAATTCGAAGATGGATCGCAATGGTCCACTCCTTTTTGTACCTTCCCCACAAAGGGTTACAATTTTGTGAAATATTAATTTTTTAATAACTTCTATACTATAAGTACTTATCGGAATCTTCCGCAATTCCACACATAGTATTACTTTGTTAGTCGCTATAACTTTGAGCGAAATGGGCGAAGTTGCCACCCAACCAAAAGTTAACGGCTTATAACTTTGATTCCAGCTAATAAAAAAACTTGAAATTGTATACAGCGTTATGCTTTTATAGTACCTAGAGTTCAGAGAAAAGTGGGCGTTATTGACAGGCCACCCACATAAATGTTCCATTTTGCACCCCTATTGGTACCTCCCACACAAATGTACCATTTTGCACCAAAAGTAACGACTAATAATTTTGATTCCAGCGCAGACAAATACTTGCAATTTTGTGCAGTGTAATGCTATTATAGTACCGATAGTCTGGTGAAAAATTGAGGTTATTTTCAAGCCCAGTTTTGGTATCTCACACACAAATGTACCATTTTGCACAAAAAGTTAATGACTTATAACTTTGGTTCCAATGCGTGCAAATACTTGAAAATTTGTTCGGTGTAATGCCTTTATAGTATCTATAGTCCAGTAAAAAAAGGGAGCTATTGCCACCCCCTTTTGGAACCTCTCACACAAAATGGACAGAATAAAAAAATTGATTTTTTTAGCATTTCCCTTATTTCTCCCAAATAGGCCATAGATTATACATTAATTCCTGACTTTTTTCAAATAGGCATTGATTGCTGTTCTTTACGATGGTAGGTTTAGGTTTAGGTTAGGGTGGCAGCCGTATTTTTTTATACAAGCTCACCTAGACCAGTTTAGGTCCCTAGTGTTACCACGGGCTGAAATGCCCCTCATCGAAACCAACCTGATTGCTATACAAATTTGTCGATAGTACGAATATCGGTACTGGAAAGATCTGTTAGGCTGCCTAGAAAAGCCGACCCCAGTATGTCCAGTCGTCGTTTACTCAGAGCGGGGCAGTCGCATAGCAAGTGCTCAATGCTCTCCACTTCTTCCTCATCTCCACAGCTTCTGCAGAAGTCATTAGAGTCAATACCCAATCTTTTGGCGTGTTCGTCGATCAAGCAGTGTCCCATCAGAACTGATACTAACGTAGACAATCTTTGCCTCTCTAGTGCGAGGAGATATTTTGATCTTCTCAGGTCATACCTTGGCCAGATTTGTCTAGCTACTCTGCAGGTACCAATTTCTGTCCATCTTTCGTTGGACTGCCTGATTGCCTCTTGCCTAAGCCAAAGCTTGCACGTGTATAGTGACGCACCAATCTATGCAAATTCTTCGAGAATTTGTAATGTCGTCCCTTTCCTAGCAAGTTCATCGGCTTTGCAGTTCCCCGGAATATCCCTATGCCCAGGCACCCATATGAGGTGTATTTTAAACTGCTCAGCCATCTCGTTAAGAGATCTGCGGCAGTCGAGGGCTGTTTGTGAATTTAGGGATGTTGCCTCCAGAGAATTGATGGCAGCCTGGCTGTCCGAGTAAATTACAACGCCAGTGTTGGTTACTATGTTGCGACTCAGCCACTTGGCTACTTCCCATATTGCCATAATTTCGGCTTGATAGACACTGCAGGTATCTGGTAGTCTGTGAGCTATATTTAATCTAAGCTCTGCACAGTGTACTCCGAAGTTAACCTTTTCATCAAGCTTCGAACCATCCGTGTAAAAGTGGAGATGGTTTCTATTATCTGGTATTCTTCCAAACCCATTCGTCTCTGGCGGGAATCATAGTGATGTAATTTCTCTCGAAGGTGTACACCGTTGATATATAGTCCACTCGGTCGGTTACCATAGCACTACATTTTGATATCCTCATGTGACCGTAGTTTTTGTACCTCCACATTGATAGGCAGTGTAATCTTATTGCCGCTTTGGTGGCAACTTCTGTCGCCACAATATTAATCGGCAGTATATGGAGTAGGGCTTGTAGAGACTCGGTCGCTGTAGTCCTTAAGGCTCCGCTTATGCTCATGCCTGTTCAGGCAGGCAGGCTGTTCTCTGAACCTTTGATAGTAGGTTGGTGATGGTTGGTTTGTCAGTTGCTGTCCACCATACCACAATGGCGTATAGCAGTATAGGACGAACTACTGCTATATATATCCAGTGGATATATATATAATATACTCCCTACAGCCTTTTGCAGGAATATAAGACGACGTTGGCCTTCCTTACACGTTCCAATACGTTAAGTCTAAATAACAGTTTTCTATCTAGAATTATTCCTAAAAATTTTGCACTTTCAGAAAAGACTAGATCTGTTCCACTGTTAATAAATCACTGCTTATAAGTAAAATATATATTTGCAACATTTGTAGACCTCATAATTTGCTTAAATTTGACGCATATCCCGGCTCTATCGGGCGTATACTTAAAAAATATGGTCCGAATACTAAAGGAACATTCAATGGAAATTGGAAAAGTATGGTGAAATACTAAAGACAACTTCCATGAATATTGGAATTTAAAAAAAAAATAAAAAAAAACTATAATAAAATTTTTTTTGTATGCCTCAATCTACACCAAAAACTAATTTTATGTCTCCGACACAAACATTTTTTGTTGCATAGTGTTACATACCGATTGGGCTTAAATTCGCCAATTTTTTGTTTTTGAATTCAGAACCAGTCTCAGGAGTAATTGACGTCTTTAGTCGACATTTTTATATAGCCCCTTAAAAAGAGACCCAACCGATTTGACTTATTGGAACCTTAGAAACCAGAAATACCAATCGATTGGCGACGTTTGGTTATTTGCCTCATTCTATAATTTTAGAGATTTTTTAAACGTAATCTCCAAAAGATGAGCGAGCATTTTGCGAAGGAATTAAAAAAAATCCTAAATAAAAAAGAAAATTTGTTAAGTTCTGTTAATATCATTGGTCTTAAAAATCCTCAATAATTTCTGGCAACACTACGAGTATATTTGATACCTATCGTATGTTTCAAATATTCGTATTTACCTAATGTCACACACTGTGCGAGCAAGTCTAATCATTCGTTCAAAGTAAGACCTACCAATACGAATGTGTAACATGCATTCCCACAAACAAGTGCACACACACACACACTCCCACACGTGTGGAGGACCATCAGTAATAAATTCTAACGGTTATTATACCATTTAAGAGTTACGAGACTGATTGTGCGGTGCTTTGCAATTACAACAAGTGAGCAATGAGCGGTGAGAAGTGAGCAAACATAGCCGCTGGCTGTGAAACAAAGGCTGGGGATTGAGAGAGGGGGTCACACAGTTGTGAGACTCAATGTATGTAGTTCAGCCAAATGCATGTTTCAACATGTATGTTTGGCTTCGCGAGTATATATAGTTCAAGGTCTCTTATCTAGCTTAACCAATCGAAAATCAAACACTTCGCCTCTAAACGAACTTGTGAATATGCCAGTGAGAGTGGGAGAGTAACTAGTGTTCTAGTATGGGTGGGTTGATAAATCTATCAAAAGTTCTTACTTGCATGCTTGTGTATCCAACCAGTTAGCCAGCCACCTATGTGTGACTGTCCATTTCCTCATTCATGTACACATACATAGGTGTGGGTCTTTGTCATTTCCTTCCTAGACATTCAATTACATGTTTCAATTTACTTCCTGTGGCCTTTGTGTAGTGGGTTGTGTTCTGTTTTGCTGCTCTGTTGTCTGTTATTATTACGGAAGTCATGTTTGTTGGCTCTGCAAGAGTGTGGGTGTATGTGCATAGGTGTACTTGTTAAGCGTTAAGTGTTAAATATTATTATATATTTAAAATATGTCCCCAGAGAGTAAGTAACCTTTTCCACATTTTCAAAACTTTTAATTGACTCCTCTTTCACACACAACACACTCACTCTCACTCCGAACCACATTGACATAATCAGACATTATGTCGTAGGCTTTCATTAAACAGAAACAGGAAATGTGACAAAACAAAACACTTTAACATCACAATCATACCAAGCCTGTAGAAGTGGCTACAATGTGAAGGCGTCTGTGTGGTTTGCCGTATGTAAAATACAAACATTTCTATGAGTACTTATGCCACATCTGAAAACTGGAAAGCCTGTCTAGGCCTTCTCGATTCAGACCTGAAATAAGGCCTTCAAATGTCTTTTATTTTCATACAAGTTTGTCTTAATCAGCCAAGTTCCCAATTTTTCTCATAAGTTATCGGAGAGAATGTGCTGACTAGATATATGCAGAGTAATTATAATCGCGCCTACAAGGTAGCTAGAGACTAAACTGTAGTTCAACCAATAGAATTTCAAATTAGGTAGGAAACGGTTAATGGAACCCAAGCGCAGGTTCCCGTAGCGAACCACTTCTACACTGATGGCTCCAGGGTTAGGCTGGGGTTGCAGCCGGTGATAGCAGCTCCACTAGACCAATAAAGATCCCAATGATAACACGAGCTCAGATGCCCCTCATCGAAATTAACCTGTTTACTAAACAAAGATATCTTTACTACGAATATCAGTACCGAAAAGATCTGTCATAAAGTTCGACCCTATTAAATCCAGACGTTGTTTACTTAATGAGGGACAGTAGAAAAGCAGGTGCTGAATGCTTTTCACTTCTTTCTCATCACCACAGCTCCAGTGGAAGTCATTGGAGTCAATACCCAAGGCAGTGTTCCCCCAGAACTTGCACTAACGATGGTAGTCTTTTCCTCTGCAATGTGATTCGACCTTCTCAGGTCATATCTTTGCCAGATTTGTCTAGCTACCCTACAGGTGCCGATTTCTGTCCATCTCTCATTGGACTACCATGTAATGTCGTCCCTTTCCCACAAGTTCATCAGCTTTGCAGTTCCGCGGGATATCGTTATGCTCTGGTATCCATGTGAGGTGTATTTTAAACTGCTCAGCCATCTCTTTAAAATATCTGCGGCAGTCGAGGGCTGTTTGTGAATTTAGGGATGTGGCATCTGGAGAATTGCTGGCAGCCTGACTGTCTGAGTTAATCACAACGCCAGTGTTGGTCATTACGTTGCGACTCAGCCATTTGGCGACTCCCCTTATTGTCATTATTTCGGCTTGATAGAAACTGCAGATATCTGATAGTCTGTGAGCTATTTCAAGACTGAGTTTCTTACAGAGTACTCCGAGTCCATCAAGCATCGAACCATCTGTGCAGCACTGGCGATTTTTTCTATTTCCGGGTGTTCTGCCAACCCATTTCTCTCTGTCAGGTATCTTAGTGAAGAAGTTCCTCTCGAAGGTGTGCACCGTTGGTATATACTATAACCATAGTACTAGATTGTTATTTCCTCATGTGGTCGTAGTTCTTATTGATAAACATTAATAAACAGTTCACAGTATCAATGGGCAGTATATGGATTAGGGCTTGTAGATTGTAGAGACTCAGTCGCCGTTGTCCTCAACGCTCCGCTTATGAATAGTTAGGCGCACCTCTGAACTTTTGATAATCGGGTTGTAATGGATACTTTATTAGTTAACGTCCTCCACACCACAATGCCGTACAAAAGTATTAGTTGAAATATAGGGACCATTCGATAGTGCCTTCGATAGTTCGTGGGGGTAGAAATCTGTAGACGTTCCCTTGTTGTAGGCATGTTGGTTTCCCGACAGGAGTTTTGTATCCAAGTTTTCTCTAATAGGAAGTATGATAGGCTAACTGGTCTGAAGTCCTTTGGCCTAGTGTGCGATATCTTACCCGCTTTGGATATGAATACCACCGTAGTGAATTCCTTGAAATATATGGACTATTCGATAGTGCCTTCGATAGTTCGTGGGGGGCAGAAATCTGTAGATTGTAGGCATGTTAGAACACTCATCATCTTACTAATATCAATTTTGTTTAGGTTCAGAAGACTTCCTCTTTCACACATGCAAGATCCCAACATTTCGGGTCCGATATATTACCAGACTGGACTCATCTCAGAGAATATGACTGGAAGTTACTGAGAAAATTCGTGTCTAGTACCGATTTTCTGTAACTCGTGAGGTATAAAAAGATCATAAATAAGGAGCGCACAACAGGCCGAACCACTGGCTTAGGTGTATGTCCATGGACATGAGACGTTTAAACGTCTCCTCTCCTCAACCTAACCTAACCAAACCTCTCCTGGGGCAATGCCATCTAGTTCAGGTGATTTAAAGTGCTCGAAGCTGTTAAACGACCACCAAATTCTGGATTACTTGGTCAACAACCTAGCGATGCTTGCAGTCCACTCGCTTTCTTGTTGGCCTAGTTGTTCCTCGTGGTCTGTGGGTGAGTCCCCCAATTATCAGTTTGCACTCATGAGACATCGCTTCTTCCACTCTCCCTGAAGAGAGCTGTCGGTACTACGTCAGTATATACGATCACATATCTCTAAACAAGCAGCTGTTTGGTCTTTACCACTGAAATTACTTACAAGCTGTAGATAGACCCCGAGACCAATCATATCATAAAGTTTGGAACCATCACTATAGAAGTTCAATCATCTTTTCACCTGAATTGCGGTCGTTCCATACATCCCGTTCTGGTATATGTCTGAAATTTCAGGCAACCTAGAGAGGGTTGTCATTACCATTGTAATAGTTTCCTCTAACGTACTGCCGCGGCTGCAGCAAACTGTTTAGCTGAAGTATCCAAGCGTATGTAGTATTACCTTAAATGTAATGTAAACATATGGCCCGAATGACCATTCTATAGACCTATTACAGTAGCTCCACTTTCGAGTCCTGTCCATCAGCAAAACTCCGTAGAGAATTATAGATCTGGCATCCTGTGGTACTATATATATGAGTTCTGTCTATTGCTTTCTTACAAGCATTTCGTCGACTTATCTAGGATGTTAAGATTGAAATACAGCTTCTTGTCAAGCAAAACAACAAAGATATTTCGCACAGTCAGTAAAAGCAATTTCGGTACCTTCTAAAAATATAGGTTCGACAGCTGATAGTTGAGGCTTTCCGATTTATTGTTCATAGAATCAGTGACTCTGTTATTTGTATAGTTGGCCCTATCCTTGTAATCTCATCTACACTGAAGTTCTCCGGAATGTACCTGTGGCCCTGCACCCATGAAAGGTGGATATTAAACTGCTCAGATATCCCCTTAAGAGAACTGCGATAGTTGAGTGCCCGTTCATGAATTGCAGAATATTCGCAGCTCCCAACAAAGGCCTGATAACAGGCCTCATAACTCCTGTTTTTTGCCGCTGGAATGTTTTTTATACGTACATACATACTCGTACATATGTTAATCACAGCAACGCATGTTAAAAGTTCAAAAGTCTCATAAAACACAAGTTCAAATAGATGTGAGACGTTCACAATAACTCGTGTATATTTAGTCAGTTGTATTAATAAATATAAATATACATACAAACATCTACGAGTATTTATGTATAGACATATGTATAAGGACTTATGTATGTCGAAAGCTGTTGCTAATTTTATTTGACACCAAAATTTATGCTTTATTGTTGCACATTAAACTGGGATGAACACGAAATTAACCACAAGGAATTCTCTGACATCCCACATCAGTTTGCACATGCAAGAATTGGTCCTGAACAGAAAATCTATTAAGCAAAATGTCTCTCGACAAATAGAAATGTTTAAGCTTTTTAGGCATCGATATATGAATGCGAGTATACTAAAAGGATTCAATTCAAAAGTTCACCGAGGTCCTCCTCAATACTAGAGTCGACAATTGAGGTATTCCTCCGTACTAGAGTCGACCACTGAGGTCTTCCTCTATACTAGAGTCGACCACTGAGTTCTCCTTAGATACTAAAGTCGACAACAGATATTTTCCTCTTTATTAGAGTCCACCGTTGAGGTCCTCCTTTATTTTAAAGTCCATCACTGAGGTATTCCTCTATACTAAAGTCGACCACTGAGGCCTTCCTCTGTACTACAGTCGACCACTGAGATCTTCCTCTATGCTAGAGTCGACTGCTGAGGTCTTCCTCTATACTAGAGTCGACCACTGACGTTTCACTCTATACTAGAGTCCACCACTGAGGTCTTCTGCAACATAGTCGACCACTGAGGTCTTCCTTTATACTAGAATCGACCACTAAAGTCTTCCTCTATACTAGAGTCGACCAATGAGGTCTTCCTCTATACTAGAGTCGACCAATGAGGTCTTCCTCTATACTAGAGTCGACCTCTGAGGACTTCCTCTATACTAGAGTTGACCACTGAGGTCTTTCTCTATACTAGAGTCGACCACTGACGTCTCAGTCTATACTAGAGTCCACCACTGCGGTCTTCTGCAACATAGAGTCCACCACTGAGGTCTTCCTCTATACTAGAGTCTACCACTGAGGTCTTCCTCTATACTAGAGTCGACCAATGAGGTCTTCCTCTATACTAGAGTCGACCACTGAGGTCTTCCTCTATACTAGAGTCGACCAATGAGGTCTTCCTCTATACTAGAGTCTACCAATGAGGTCTTCCCCTATACTAGAGTCGACTGCTGAGGTATTCCTCTATACTAGAGTCGACCACTGAGGACTTCCTCTATACTAGAGTTGACCACTGAGGTCTTTCTCTATACTAGAGTCGACCACTGACGTCTCACTCTATACTAGATTCCACCACTGAGGTTTTCTTCAACATAGAGTCGACCACTGAGGTCTTCTGCAACATAGAGTCGACCACTGAGGTCTTCTTCTATACTAGAGTCGACCACTGAGGTCTTCCTCTATGCTAGAGTCGACCACTGAGGTCTTCCTCCATACTAGAGTCGACCAATGAGGTCTTCCTCTATACTAGAGTCGACCTCTGAGGTCTTCGTCTATACTAGAGTCGACCTCTGAGGTCTTCCTCTATACTAGAGTCGATGAGGTCTTCTTCTATACTAGAGTCGACCACTGACGCCTCACTCTATACTAGAGTCCACCACTGAGGTCTTCTTCAACATAGAGTCGACCACTGAGGTCTTCTGCAACATAGACTCGACCACTGGGGTCTTCCTCTAAACAAGAGTCGACCACTGGGGTCTTCCTCTAAACAAGAGTCGTCCACTGGGGTCTTCCTCTAAACTAGAGTCGACCACTGAAGTCTTTCTCTATACTAGAGTCGACCACTGAGGGCTTGCTCTATACTAGAGTCGACCACTGGGGTCTTCCTCTATACTAGAGTCGACCACTGAAGACTTCACCTATACTAGAGTCGACCCCTGAGGTCTTCCAATATGATCTTTCCAGTGCAGTTTCTGATCCAAGATTACTCCCAAGTATTTTACCTTTTTAGATATGGGAATATTTGTATCCAGGAATTGAGGCACGGTAAAAGGATGAATCTTCCTTTTCCTTGTAAACAGACATATTTCTGTCTGGGTTGACATTTAATCTCCTTGGTTGTGCCCAGTTATATGCTATGTTAAGTGCCTCCTCAGCTCTTCTGCATAGTTGGTTTGCATGTGTGCCCCTTAGAAGTATTATAACGTCGTCTGCATAACAGGCTGGTTTAAGTCCTTCATTGGTGAGGGATTTAAGGAGACTGTGTATCGTCGTAACCCATAGGAGAGGCGATAAAATGCCCCCTGAGGTATACCACGATTTACCTTGTCTCTGATTTTTACGTCATACGACCCACAAATGATCCACCTATTCCTTAGCATATTGTTGATCCAGTTTATCAACGCCCGGTCAACCTGAAACTCGTCTAAGGACTGGATAAGTGCATCGGTCTGAACGTTGTTGAAATCAAGTACAAACAGCAAGTGTGTACATTTCTTCACTGAAGGACTGTTCTATGTGGTGTACTTCCTCATGTAGAGCTGTTTCCATTGATCTTCCTTTAACATATGCGTGTTGCTTGAATTTTAGCTTGTTATCGGCTATCTTACTTTTGATCATGTCGTCAATTATTCGCTCCATTGTTTTTAACAGGAAAGAAGTCAGGCTAATTACTCGATAAGCCTTTGGAATCGTATAACTCGCCTTGCCAGGCTTGGGTATGAAGACCTAGAGTCGACCACTGCGATCTTTTTCTATAATAGAGTCGACCACTGAGATCTTCCTCTATACTAGAGTCGACCACTGAGGTCTTCCTCTATAGTAGAGTCGACCACTGAGGTCTTCCTTCGGGAGATTAAAATCGACGTTGATTTAAGCATTTTGTTTAAAATAGATTTAATTTTCATTACCCCAACTAATAAATATAAGACATACACAAGGAAGTGGTCAGGACACATACAAGGAAGTGGTTATTGTGTTATTAACCAGCAATTTACCTAATCCTCCTTTACTGTTTAGAGAAGAAATTGAAGTGTGTAGGTTGCAAAGATTTTGTTTGGAATGTTAAACATCGATCAAACTGTCATTATCTAAAATTCTAATTAAATTCATTATTATATAGAGTCAATTAATTTTAATATGCCACAACCTTACATGGTTGCACTAAGGAATTGAGTGCTCAGAAAATGTAATGTCAAGAATATAGATAGAGGATACTATGACAGTGTACATTTGGTTACTGTGGTATTCCTTTATATTAGAATCGACAACTGACGTCATCCACTCAGTCGAACATTTTAAACCGGAACACTGATGCTTCCTTTCATTCTACCGTCGACCACTTGGTGACTTCATACTACAGTTGGCCCCAGAGGGTTCCTCCATAATAGAGTCGATTCGTACTCACTTTTTGAGTCGATTTACTTATGGTGATTTCGTTTGTGCAAAAAAATTTTAAATTGTTTCTAAATTTTACTCTGAAACTGCATATGTAAAAATGGCGCAGCCGTATGAACGTGCTTTGTTTTCGTTTGTAAAATTATTACACTCCGCAAATGCGAAAATATCGCATTTATCACACTTAGCCAAGTCCACGGTGTGAAGTGTTGCACCGTCAAAAAGCAGACTTCAGGACCAAACCTAAATGCAAGCGTACATTCTTAATGCACTACCAAATGACTGCGCAATAATGTAGGTATGGGTTTTACTCACCGCACGGTTTCTGTTCGATTGAGCGCATGCAAAATGCGAATTAACAGAGGGTGTAGGGGGAATTTTTAAAATGTCGCAATTTGATGTGGTGACATTATTTTTCAAAAAAGAAATCACCATAAGTCAGCCTATCAGTCAGCCCAATTGGTCCAACGATAGAGACTTTTAGTACAATCTGCATGATTCGAATGTCCACCTCCTTTAAAGCTAAAAATCGGATAATCATATATGTACTCGTATAACAACTTTCTTTCCTTGCTCCCGTCTTTTCAGATTTTAACACGTAGCAAAAAAACATCATCAATATGACTAAGTTCACAAAACCCTCAGCGAACTGCTTGACCCAGCCCCTGCTGACGCTACAAATGTTTATCGGCTTGATTATAATCAACAGTAGCATGGGTGCCGTTTTTGCCAATGCGGTCACACCCGAAATACCCACAGTAAGCGATAATGAGAATGAATTCGGCGATATGGTGCCCCTGGATGGTGGCTTAGAGGAGAAACGCAGCGGTTGGCAGTCACTGCAAGGATCATGGGGTAAAAGAGCCAGCCAAGATAGTAGTGATCCCATGGAAGCCGACAATGAACATATTCTACCAGTGTTGATATCAGGCATGGATCCCAGATCAAAAGTGCAAGTAGCATATCTTACCAATGCCGCCACATTGGAACATTTGGCAAATCCCCAAGAATTTGGCCCCAACTCAGTAGAAGGCGGCGATCTGGAAGATGGCATTTTGAATGAGAAACGTGCTTGGAATAGCATGAATGTAGCCTGGGGCAAGCGTCGCAATGGACCCACTTGGAACAAATTCAGAGGTGAGTATGCGGCGCACAGTGGGGGAATTTCGAAACAAAAAACGGGAAATAGATCGATCTGTTGTTTCTTAACCAATTGATCCGTATGCAATGAAACTTGGTACGCTTGTAGAAGAGGGTATCTGAAATGCGTGTGTGTATTCTACTACTGAAGACCTACAAAAAGTGTTTACATCAATATGTTATCTGGCACAATTCTCGAGAAAGGTTAGGTTGACTGAGGATGACGCTAGGCAGATGAAACCCAGTGCCCACTGATACCATTTATGATCCATTGTGATTCCTCATGTTTTTCGACTTCTCCATTAAGTCAGTTGAGTCTTCAGTTCCGTTCAGATGTCTTAATGATTGAAAATTCTGTGTGGATCCAAACCTCGAGAATTCCTAAAACAAAACATACAAATATCTTCCGACGGGTAGTTTAACCGGTACAAACTCAATCGTTTGCTATGTCCAGGGATCGGTCTGCAGATTGTCATTTTTATATGAAAACAATCGGTAACATTAAGATGACTATGTCATTGGAGGTGGTGAATTTACATTTTGTGACATATCCTAGAACTGGTCAAAAAGATTACCTACATTTACTGACCCCTCAATGTCAGACACAGGATAAGCCACTTTTGAAACAAATTGAATATTTACTATTTAATGGTTGAACTTCGAAAACTGGTCCCAACTCGTCTCCTATTGGGGAGTAGATAACAGAAGTTGTCATCAGGATTGGATAATCCTCTAGTAAGGAGTAGATAACCCAACGGAACATCTACTTAGATGTAGATGACGTAACTGGTCGTCTACTAAGAGGTAGATAACTCAACTGGCGGCCTATTAAGGAGTAAATAACCCAACTGAACGCATACTAAGAAGTAGATGACGAAACTGGTCGTCTAGTAATTAGTAGATAACCCAACGGGTCGCCAACAAAGGAGAAGGTAGCCTTCTAAGCTGTATATAATCCCACTGGAATTTTACTAAGTATTATATAACCCAGTCGATCCTCTACTAAGTAGTAGATAACGCAATCGGTCCTCTACTGTGGAGTAGATAACCCAACTTGTCGTAAACTATTTAATGGTCGAACCTCGTCCTCTATTGAGGAGTAGATAATACTTTACTAAGGAGTAGATAGCCCAAATGAACGCCTAGTAAGGTGTAGATGACGTAACTGGTCATCTAATTAGTAGATAATTCAACTAGCAGCCTAACAAGGAGTAGATAACCCAACTGAACGAATACTAAGAAGTAAATGACGTAACTGGTCGTCTAGTAAGAAGTAGATAAATCAACTGGCTCCCTACTATGGAGTAAATAACCCAACGGCTCGTCGACTTAGAAGTATATATGTAACAGTATATAAATCTACTGGAATTTAACTAATTAGTAGATAACGCAATCGGTCCTCTACTAATGATTAGATAACCGAACTAGTCGTCATGAGTATCAGGAGTATAATGCTCTACTAAGGAGTAGATAACCAATTGAACACCTAATAGGAAGTATATGACGTAGCTGATCGTCTACTAAGAAGCAAATATTGATTCGGCCTGAGCGCACAACTGGCTTAAGTGTATGTCCATGGACATGAGACTTTGAAACGTCTCCTCTCTTCAACCTAAGCTAACCTAAGAAGCAGATAACTCAACTGACAGCCTACTAAGAAGTAGGTAACTCAACACGTCGTCAATTAAAGAGTAGTTAACTCAGCTTTACGTCGACTAAGCAGTAGATAAACCAACTAGCATTTTACTAAGTAGTAGATAACTCAACTAGCCACCTACTAAGGAGTACATAACTCAACGGGTCGTCAACAAATTGACTTCTATTAAGCAGTAGATAAACCAACTGGAATTTTAAAAAGTAGTAGATAATCCAATCGGTCATCTACTAGGGAGTAGATAACCCAACTTGTCGTATACTAGCGGTTGCATCCTGCAATATTCGTTATGTTATGCTGTTCCCCGAGAACCTTAAGCTCTTTGCAACAGCGGCTGACTACCTTTAAACTTATTATATTCGTACTTAATAGAGTCATTAAAGCGGTTTGGCTATCGAGGACAATTAAAATATCGTTTTTATATATTTGCATCAACGAAATGAGTTCAGCCATTTTCGCAATCGCTTATATTTCCGCCTAAAAAATTCTACATTCGATACATAAGCGGAGAGAGTCTTCTATATCAAGCTCACGGCAGAAAATCAGAAGATACTACATCCAGGACCCTCCTCCATCTTGGAACCATCTGTAAACATTTATATCGTAGAACCTTGCATTCTCTGTCTGTCTGTCAAAGTAGGGATTCTAATAATTATACCTTTATCAACTTAGTCATGACTAACCATGAAGTCCGTCCCGGTACAAACCAGAGATAGTTCCCCAACCCGAGTAAATCGAGAGTTGGTGCCTAACAGAAGGTTTAGCTGGGCTTGATAATGCAAAAGGAAGTCCACCAGACCACTGGTGTTGTCATTTACTCGGACAGTCAGGCTACCGCCAATTCTCTGGAGACCACATCCCTAAATTCACAAACAGCCCTCGACTGCCGCAGATTTATTAACGAGATGGCAGTGCAGTTTAACGTACACCTCATATGGGTACCTGGACATAGGGATATCCTGGGGAACTGTAAAGCTGATAAAACTTGCTGGAAAAGGAACGACATACAAAATTCTCGAAGAATTTGTATATATTGGTGCTCCACTGTCCACATGCAAGCTATGGCATAGGCAAGAGGCAATACGGCAATAATTCCAATGAAACATGTACAGAAATCGACATCTGTAGCGTAGCTAGACAAGTCTGAATAAGATACGAACTAAGCACGTAGAGTTATGTAGTTCGTGAGCGAACTATTTCACTTTACTGAACATTACGAACTATTTCATACAACTCGTTCATTTCAGCTCAGTAGTTCAAGCCTGTCATTTAGTTTTCTCTTCTCATTTTGTTCTCTCTTCTCAGCTGTTATGTGTTGCTTCCATTTTTGTCATCATGAATGTAGGATTCTTCTTATACAAACGCGTTTGTATATTCAATTCATTCCATTCATGTTCCAATCAGATTCCTTTAATAGCAGATGATTTGAACTGGTATTCTGAACGAAATTAACGGCCAAACTAGAGATCTGTTTAAGTAAAGTGAACTGGTGAGCTAAAGAGCTGAGGAGGTACTATCTGTATCTGTATCTGGTGAACTACAGATCTGGTGAGCTAAAGATCTGGTGAGCTAAAGATCTAGTAAGCTTAAGAACTGGTGATCTGAAGTGAGCTGGTGAACTAAATGAACAAACCTTAGAGTTCACTCAATTGAACTGAACTAAAAAGAGGGATCACTTAAAAGAACTAAAGTGTTCATTTCTGGCAAGACATAGATAGATATTGAGTCCAATGACTTCTTCAGGGGCTGTGATGATGAAGATGAGAAGGAAATCATTGAGCACCTGCTTTGATACTGTCCCTCATTAAGTAAACAACGTCTGGTATCACCCTTTCTAGGAAGTTTAACAGATCTTTCCGGTACAGATATTGGTACTATTGGTAACTTAGTTTATCAAACAGGTTGGTTTCGATGAGGGGCATCTGAGCCCGTGACATCACTAGGGACCTAAATTGGTCTATGTGAGCTGAAAAAGTTAGCTTCCAACCTAACGTTGGTATCCATTCCTCCATGAAAGGGATAAATTCTCCAATACTTTTTTAATAACCGAGCCATTGTCACCGCTTGATTTTGTTGTTAGAAACGTTAGATTTATGTTGCGTTTTTGCGAAATTCGGCCACTGTGCTCGGGGATAAGGTCCTGGGCATTAGATTCATTTTAATTTTAGATCTTTTTTCTCTTCAACCAGGTGCCTGGGGCAAGCGGGAACCTAACTGGAACAATTTGAAGGGTATGTGGGGCAAGCGTTCCAACAGGGATTGGCAAAAACTCCACGGCAGTTGGGGCAAACGTTCGCAGCTATACTCAGAGGGCAATTAAATAGCATAATCTATAGAGGAACTACAGCTGGCTGGTATTTGGAAAGAAAAGCAAAAACTACTCTAAAATGATGACGATGACGACCGATTTCGAAATGATCAATTAATTATATACACAGAAAAAAAAACAAACACAAATTTATTTCCACATTTTAAATAAGTTATGTATAAGTACGAGTATATATGTAGTGGTGTAAAATAAATTCAAATCATATATAAATAATTTAAAAATAAACTAACAAACCAAAAGCTATTAAAAAACTGCATGAAAGCCTTAAGATAAAAAAAAAACATATTGGGTTGAAAAAAACAAAAAACACACATTTATTTAGGTTTAATATTTTCATGCAAATGCAATCAATTACAGGAATCTGTTATCATCTCTGCTAATTGGGGTTAAGATAACATTCCCA
The DNA here is from genome assembly GCA_963930755.1 of Eudasyphora cyanicolor. NCBI lineage: Eukaryota > Metazoa > Arthropoda > Insecta > Diptera > Muscidae > Eudasyphora > Eudasyphora cyanicolor. Next base: position 135,223,158 of record OZ005735.1, read on the forward strand.
TCATAAACAGTATTAATTAATTAATTAAATCTCTACATATACATATTTGCAATAAACTTTTAATCAAAAGCAAAAAAAAAAGAATTCCTAACAAAACAAAACCAATAACAAAACAAGAATACTTTGTGCTGAATAAATAAAAAAAGATAAATACATATATTTATATTCGTTTATTTTTATGTAATTTTTAATTGTATGTATTATAGGGGAAACTTCTGATGATTAATTAATAAATTCATTTATTAACCTAATAAAAACATACACTTATATACTAACTACATACAAAATGTACAATATTCCATATGACAATTTTAGACAACAAAAAAAACTGAGAAATAAAAATATTTCGTTTTATTTATTTATTGTATATTTATTAGTAGATATATACATACATAGACATAACAACATATGTATGTAGCATAAACAGCAACGTACACACATACATACATGCTGCATTCGTATTTGTAATGTTAAATTCCTTTTATGATAATTATGTTGATTCAATGTGACCCGCCCCAGTGTACTCATCTCTGAGGCAGCATTCCAACATTTGTACCGCCGTAACTGTGAATATGCTTATCTTTACTGTAGAAGTGTATTTGAATGATGATTGCATTGCATTTCCATTCATGGACCATCTTCACCCCAGTCCGAAAGAATGTGAAATTTCCGCAAACTATTATATACGTATGTGAAAGAAACTTAATTACAAATAAATCGAAATAACGCAGTTTTTTTGCTCATACAATCCAGTCTAGTTGGTTTTATTGGCATATAGAGTCTCGTCGCAAGGAAGGCAATGAATTTTTACTTTTAGCGGTTTTTGTTACCAGAACACACAGACCTATTTAGGTTTCTAGTGTTACCACGGAAAAAACCTGTTTGATATACAAAGTTATCGATGGTACGAATATCAATATCGGAAAGATCTGTTAGACTGCCTAGAAAGGCCGACCCCAGTATATCCAGACGTAGTTTCCACAAAGCGGGACAGTCGCATAGCACATGCTCAATGCTCTCCACTTGTTCCTCATTTCCACAGCTTCTGCAGAAGTTATTGGAGTCAATACACAAACTTTTGGCGTGTTCGCCGATCCGGCAGTGGCTCGTCAGAACTGATACTAACATAGACAATATTTTCCTCTCTAGTGCCAGGAGATATTTGGCCATCTCGGGTCATATCTTGGCCAGATTTGTCTAGCTAAACTAGGTTTAGGTTAGGGTGGCAGCCGTTTTGTTGTCAGTTCACATAGACCAGCTTAGGTCCCTAGTGTTACCACGGGTTGAAATGCCCCTCATCAAAAACAAACTGTTTGATATACAAAGTTTACTTTGGTACGAATATCAATACCGGAAAGATCTGTTAGACTGTCTAGAAAGGCCGACCCCAGTATGTCAATTCGTCGTTTACTCAAGGCTGGACAGTCCATAGCAAGTGCTCAATGCTCTCCACTTCTTCCTCATCTCCACAGCCTCTGCAGAAGTCATTGGAGTCAATACCCAACCTTTTGGCGTGTTCGCCGATCCGGCAGTGGCCCGTCAGAACTGATACTAACCTAGACAAACTTTTCCTCTCTAATGCGCAGAGATATTTTGACCTTCTCGGGTCATATCTTGGCCAGATTTGTCTAGTTACCATACAGGTGCCGATTTCTGTCCATCTTTTGTTGGACTGCCTGATTGCCTAAGCCGAAGCATGCATATGTATAGTGGCGCACCAATATATGCAAATTCTTCGAGAAATTTTTCCTTTCCTAGGTAGTTCATCGGCTTTGCAGTTTCTCTGGTATATCTATATCTGTGGCAGTCGAGGTTTGTTTGTGAATTTATGTATGTGGCCTCCAGAGAATTGATGTCAGCCTGACTGTCCGAGTAAATGACAACGCCAGTGTTGGTTACTATGTTGTGATTCAGCCCCTTGGCGACTTCCCTTATTGCCATTATTTCGGCTTGTTAGACACTGCCGGTATCTGGTAGTCTGTGAGCTATATCAAGACTGAGTTCCTTACGAAGCCAACATATCATCAAGCTTCGAACTATCCGTATAGAAGTGGAGATGGTTTCTGATATCCACATGTGGCCGTACACTGAGGGGAAAAAGACGTTGCAAAACAAACTCCGTTTGGTACCAATTTATAAACGTAACGTGCATGAAAAATCACCACCGATTCGTTCATTAATTACACAGTGCAACAACCAAAATGAGAATGGGATGAAACCAATTGCAAACGAATGTTGACATTATCCCTAACAAAACCCTCAAGGGTTTTTATCAGTTCAGTGCTAGATTTTTTTACACGAATTTGAAGTTGGTAATATTGAACCGCTTTTTCAATGAAAATCGACAAGAAGTAGCACCATTTGCATGTCAGCGCCATCTATCGTGAGATGTAGGTAATAAATGATTTCCTCGACCCCAAAAATCGTAAGATACAAAAACTTTACATGATAATAAAAATAAATAATCATTATTTTATCAAATGTTCAATGATCTTTTCTTGTTAGACAGCGTTCAAAAATCACCAACTTCAAATGCTATGTCAACTTTCATTTGCAATTGGTCTCATCCCATTCGGAAAGTTCGATTTTGTATCACAGTGTTATCAACGAAACGGGGGTGATTTTTTGACCGGCGTTGCGTTATGTATTGTCGCCGTAAGGTTGATGATTATTTGTTCGGCTTTGTGTTGTTCATTGGATTTGTTATTGTCTGTTCTTAGAAGAAGAAACCACGAGGATTTATAAAGACGTGAAAAATGAAAATTAATGACGAAGAAATTGAATTTAATGACCTGTTTGATATTGTGGATGATTCTCTGGGCTATGGAATGAGAAGGATAAGGTGATTGCAAAATCCAGTGACATCTTCCTATTGCAGAAATTTCTAGAATCAATAGAAATGGTGTCGGCCTACGAATATTTAACAACCTAAGCTTATAAAAATTGCAATTTTAAAAGTTAATAATGAGTTTATATGTTTTTTACAGAGCACAGGAATTAAATTTTGCTGTACATAAAGGCGAATGATACGAAGGAGACTGCCACCATTAGGGTTACGAGCTGAATTCCGAGAAAAAACCAGAGGTAATACTGTGTTGCTGCACATTCGAATGTGTTTTGTTTAGACGTGATTTGCTTAGTGATAAATATGCAAATTTGCATTTATATGTTTGTTGTGTTCACGTTTTATTTACTTATTACATTAATAAAGGTATTGAAACGCTAATGCTTTTTAAATGGGGGGAGGGGGGATTTAGAATGGAAAGTTATCCCAGCGCGTGCTTTATTCGTCCTCAGCAAGTGCTTTAGTCGTCCCCCGCACGTTCTATAGTTGTCCACAACACTTGATTTAAATTATCCCCAGTTGGTATTCATTTTGCAACGAAGCGTTGTTGATTTTTGATGCTTTATTCATTCACCGCCTTCATTATCATAAACGAATTTGCAAAGATTAAGGACGTATGTGCTTTGTTTTTCGATGGATGTAGATCTTGTATCTCCACATTGAGAGACAGTTCAACCGTAATGCCCCCTGGTGGTAACTTCTCTCGCTACAATATCAATGGGCACTAGATGGAGTAGGGTTTATAGAGGCTCAGTCGCTGTAGTCCTCAACGCTCCGCTTATGCTTAGGCAGGCAGTTCTCTGTACCTTTGATAGTAGATTAGTGATGGCTAGTTTAGCCGTTGCCGTTCACCACACCAACAGTATTGGACGAACTACTGCTATATATTTATATGCAATAAACGATTTTAGGAGTGAAGCCCCACCGCGACCCTACAGCCTTCCTGCAGGAATATAATGCGACATTGGCTTTCCTTACACGTTCCAATACATTAAGTATGAATAACAATTTCCTATCTAGAATTATTCCTGCACATTCAGAAAAGATTAGCTCTGTTCTATTTATTCGAGGACGGTCCCCATGTGAGACCTTATTCTTTCTAGTAAAGAGAACCAATTCTGTCATGTTTGGGTTAACGCTCAAACCGCTGCTTCTGGCACATATAGTGAATTTGTTCAGAGCCACCTGCAGGATGTCTCTGAGGAATTTCATTTACCGCTAGGTTCCAAATTAGTGGAGACAGCATTCAAGACTTGATGTTATGCATCTTCTGTTAAGCAGGCTTGGAATTAGTCTGATCAAGCCTTTCACCTTTAGATTTACAGCGCCGCATTTACCGCATCTGCGTGAATGTCGTTGAAAGCCCCATCAATGCCAAGAAATGCTACCATGGCGAATTCCTTGAAATGTAGGGACGGTTCGATAGAATTCACTTCTTGACTAATTAGAATAAAGTCAAGAAGTGATTCACCTCTAATGTTTGTGTCCGTTCTAAAACAGATGGGATGATGAGCATTCTTATCAGCGCCAATTTTCTACTACTCCCCTGAAGAGAGCTGTCGGTACTACCAATTCTTCATAAGACCACCGAGTATATACGATTACCTATATCTAGACTGGCAGCTGGTTGGTCTTTGCCACTTAAATTAGTTAAGATAAACATTTTTAGTTTGACTTTTCCTGACCAAAATGGTCGTTTTTGGAGTACCTCACAGTTGGGCACAAGCAACCTAAAGTTGGGTGTCCTGATACTACACAACTTTCCTTCTATACGTATGGTTCCTGTATCATGATGTATACTGCACCTGTGGACAGGCGCAGCAATAGAGCCACCGAGGCTTAATCTGTAGAATTCTTACCATCATTGGTAAGCGACTTAAGCATTGAGCCAGCTACACCATCCTGATCTCAGCTGAGCCAGAATAAGTTAGGTTGAAGAGAGGAGTCATACCCTCTGAGATGAGTCAAATCTGGGCCACAAAATATCGGGATCTTGCATGTGTGAAAGCCGAGCAGTGGCACAGAAAATGTTCGTCTCGATGTTTTCCCCGCATGCCCTGCATTCGTCGTTTTCTGCTAGTCCTATTCGATGAAGATGTGCTTGTAAGCTTGAGTGTCCAGTTAGTACACTAATCATTTTACTAAGCTCGCTCTTGTTTAGTTTCAAAAAAATATTTGTTTTCTTAGCATTGGTTAGTGATTAGATGGCTCCCACGATAGCAACCCAGCAAGTACTGCTTCGACATCAGAAAATTATGTTTCGTTAAGCGAAAATATGTAGAAAAATTACAGCAATGAAACTTTTCATTTAAACAGAAACATAATCTTACGATTCCCTATGAGTGTTTGATCTGCAATTTAGATTATTTTCACTTCAGAGTTGATCAGAAGATCAAAAGGGTTTCTTCTAAGGGGAGGATGGATCTTGGAAATTCAACGACTTGAAATGCCGCAACAATCATTGCATGACGTTTCGCTGTTGGTTAGACAGATTTTAAAAAGGTCATCAGTTCAAAACATTTATTCGAACTGAATGACTGTCTCGATCAATAAGATAATTGTCAGATGTTCGAAGTTTATGCATCTGAAAATAGCTCCATTGTCAGAAATATATTTGTATTGGTATCACTGTCTGAAATTGTAAGGTTTTCTGCAATCGTTAATAACAATTTGTAATTGTCAGTACATTACCAGCATATTGTCAGATCTGACAACCGTTTGTACATAGCTTTAGCAGAGTTTCTTAACAACGTCTGAAAAAAGGGACACAATTATGATTGGAATATGCCACGATACATACGTTGAATCACGATTCAATTTAACGTTACGATACGTTTGCAACACTAATCTCGCCCTTATACTGAAATGCGTTGCCAACTAAGCGACAAGTGCTGCCATCTACGGTTTTTTCATATATATTACATGGCTCATTTTGAAACATATTGCGTTCCGCGTTACCGTTGTGCGACTAAAGTGGCATATTTGCCCCTTTTTTCAGCCGTGCTACTTTCGCGCCCCTTTTATATTTTGATACTAAATGTGCCCCTTTTCGATTTTTTGAGCCATTTTTTGGCTTTTGTACAAAATCTGCTTTTTATACTCTTATAACAACACTTTCGTACTAACGCACGCGCTACTTTCTGAATTAGGTTATTTAATGGGATATACAGTCGTCGGCATAATTATTTTGACAAAAAAAAAGTCACATATTTTTCTATTTAATTTTTAATATGCTTTTTACAAAATTATAAAATATTTTTTTTATTAAAGTATTGTTAATTTAAAGTAAAAAAAAACAAAATAATAAACATTTTTCATATAAACTTAAAAAGTTATAAATTAAATAAAATTTTATCCATTGGCATAAGTATTTTGACAAATTAAAATTTTTAATAACACAAGTCTTTTTATGTACATAATAATAGAGAATCCTTATAAACTAGTAGAAAGTAAATCCCCCTTTGGCTTGAATGACCTTTTGAAGCCGTCGTGGTACTGAATCTATCAAAGATTGAAGAACTTCATTAGGAACCTCGTTCCAAAGCGTAGTGACTTCAGAAATGGTTTCTTCTCTAGTTTTATGTAAGGATACATTTCGCTTACGTTTTATATATGCCCATACGTTTTCAATGACGTTTAAGTCTGGACTTTGAGGTGGCCAATCCAACATATTGAGTCCAATATTACTTACGAAATTTTTAATTAATTTACTCGTGTGGCATGGGGCATTATCCTGCTGCATGATAAATGATTCCCCTATCAGTTTGTCCCCAGACGGGAATGCATGGTCATTTAAAATCCTCAAATATTGATTTTGGTTCATGGAACCAGAGATCGGCACCAAATCACCCAAGCCGTTATAAGCAATGCATCCCCAAAACATAACGGAGCCCCCACCATGGCTCACTTTTTCGCAAACTGGAGCAGTTTTCTGTCTTTGAAATTGTGGAAGTCTTACATAAATCCTTTTTTTCGATGAATTGTATTCGAATGAGCTTTCATCAGTCCAAAGAACGTTTCTCCAAAACCCTACTGGCTTCAGGACATGGTTATTAGCAAAAGCTAAACGTTTGAGTTGGTTTTGCTTCGATATGTAAGGAATCTCTCTTGCTATATAAGTCTTAAAATGGGCTTCTCTCAAGCGTCGCCGAATCGTCCTCTCACTTATTGAAGTCATTGATGATTTATTCCATTCATCTGCAGCATGTTTAGGTTTTAATTGAACGTCTGTTTTAAATTTTCGTAAGAGAATTCGGTCTTCACTAGGAGTTGTTTTTCGTTTTGCACCTGATCGCGGCAGATTTCTTACATCGTTATTCTTTTTAAATTTGTTAATTTGATAATAAACAGTTTGACGTGGCAAATTGAATTCTGTAGCGATGTCTTTTACTTTGACGCCGGCGTTAAACTTTGCTACTATTGAGGTTCTAACAAATTCAGTTAACTCAGCTGTCTTTCCCATATTATCAAAACAATGGTCAATATCTTTGCAATTAGAAATATAATTAGAGCAAAACTTAACTGAGAGTACGTTTAATTGACCTTCACTTGTCTAAACACTTACCAGAACTGAAATGAACGTTATGTCAAAATACTTATGCCTTAGCGAAATTCGGTGTATGCTGACATTCTTATTAGCAGAAAGTGAGTTCATAAAGTAATAGACAAAATATTTTGCGTAGGTGTAGTTGTTGTTATGCACTTTGTTTTTAACATTATTAATGAACCGTTATCTTACTCAGTTGAACAAACCAACCGCCGATTGTCAGGAATAGGATTTGTCAAAATATTTATGCCGACGACTGTACGCATATGCTAAAACGATTTACATTTATCTTTTGTATGTGTATGCATATGAGAATTTATTTCCACCGTTTCATCTTATTAGTGAAAATTCTGCGAATAGGTCGGCGTCTATGCAACAATACAAATAATTTGAGTGATTTCTTAAATGTAACAATATATGGTTAAAATTGTTTTTTTCGAATCAGTCGGCGTTTATAAAAAAATCCAATTTGTTTTGCTTGTGGTTTCTTAAATGTAACAAATATAATTTAATTAGAAAGCACAGATTTAATTAGAAAGTATAAAAAAGAAGTTAAAAAAAGGAACAATAAATAAAGAAATGTATGTGATAAAATATATTTAGTATACATCATAAGAAGTTTTCTATAACATTGTGTTTTTTGTTTAGTTTTCGTGTAAATCAATGAATTTTTTAATGTTACCTACTTATTTTTTATGTTAAGCTTTGTTTTTTTATTGTTGTTTTCTTTAAAAAAAACCATTAAAATTGATCCACCTTTTTTAATGATCAGTTGCCCCTTTTTCGAAAAAAATCCCCTTTTTGTGCCCCTTTTTGAGATTTTCCAACGGTAACGCTGATTGCGTTATATTTGAAATTGCGAATAACAACAATCTATATATCGTCACCTGAAATCCAAAATAACGAACCCACATGTTCATGATTTTTCAGGAGAAGCAAAAAACAAAGTAAAGTAATGTTAAGCTTTTGACCAAATTTAGGGATTTCAGACTATTAAGGCGAAATCAAATAACAAATCTAGCTCAGTCAGTTGTGGCGTACATTCTGAATTAAATAAAATACAATTTTATGAATCATTCCGCTTTTTTTAATGACCTTGTTTGCTGTAACGTCATTTTGAGTATTGTTGCGGTGGCATGTGAAAGCAGTTCAGTACGGCTACCGGAAAAAAATCGGCGTGGAGGTTCCCCTATGGGAGGCCTTGACGCCTACGTGGCGGCCTCATCGCCACGAAATTTCCCCAGTCCCTATATTTGTGGTAATGCTGGAGGGACTGAGGATAGCTATAGACACCGCGGATGGGCCGGTCAACCTGCCACAATGATTGACCAGCCGTGTCTATGATTTTTGTGGTCAGTAAGGTTTTTAGTATGTTAGTGTTGTTTTTTTTGCAGGGGGGGTTAGAAGGTTAGTAGTTAGTTTTTGTTTTCGTTTTTTTGTGTCGTCCCGTGGACGCATTATTTCTCGTTGGGATGTCCCTTCAATGGGAATGCATCCATGCTGGCAGGGAAGCCTGATTTGCGGTTGGGTTCTACCGCGACTATCCCCGAACCCTTAAATCCAATGGCGACGTCCCATGGTGGGGAGGATGCTTCTGCCGAGAATTCATAGAAGGTATAAAACATTGGTAATATACACTCCTACGAGGTCGTAGGCGGAGGCAGCCTCTCCAATAAGGGTCGTCTGGATGTACCTGAAAAGAAAAGAAAAAATTATTAATAAAAAAATTTAATTAGAAATAAATTCTAAGGAAGCGTGATGCTTCCACTACGAAAAAATGTATTCTTTGTTTACAATGTTGCGAATGTCAAAATGAGTAAGTACACGCGTTCCCAACTTCTGTTGCGGTGACCATAGTGTCGTACTACTGGTAGTATCTTGAGAAGGTAATGCCGTACAGCGAATTTCATTGATAAAAATCGTTAGCGCCAAAATAATAAAAAGTGAAATAGTGAATGTCATGGCGCGAATGGTGAGAAAAGGTCAAATAGGGAGTGCAAAAATGAGACGAAAGCTCATTAAATATGGCTGCCCTCGACAAAGATGTCGTCTGTTGGAAGTAATTGGAAAGAATATAGCTCTATAAATAGTGGTGCAGAGAGTTTAATGGTGACAGTTTGAGTAAATTTGAGTGCCTAGCAGTGTAAGCTTAAAAGTGAACAAAGACAAAAAATTACAAAAGGAAAAAGATCCAATAGATTGTCGCGAGTTTCTTCAGGATCAGTGTGGCCTGTGGTGAGAGAAGCCAAACGACGAAAATTATAACGAATAGGAAAGACTTACAGATAGCCTCCTGTGTATCAGGAGGTGATGCTTTTTTTTGGAAGCGAGGCAAAATTCAATAGAGGTAAAGCCCGGTAGAAATAAAGCTCCAGAAGAGACAATAGAAGGCACGCGACGGTGAACGGACACAGTTCCACAAAGAAATATTACCCAAGTGTTTTAACGGTCAAGGTAGGCCAGAAACTTATTTTTATTATCTCAAAAAAAAAATACTCTATCTCCGGGAAATAAATTCCGTCCATCCGGGGTGGAGCGCGGCGTATCTCACGTTGCGCCCAAATTAACTACCGCCGTGCCGCCATTATCGACCTTTGAGGTTAGGCACGCCACCTATTAGTCGGGTTGAGATAACAAGAAACGCGACATAGTCTTAACAGTGAGGCACTTACACAGGCATACGTAACAGAGAGCGCCAAGTAACATTCTGTAATACTTGAATCCACTAAATAAGAATGTTAATTGAAGCGGATGCACTCGTACTCATACCAATAAACTAACAATCATACTGGATATATATGTATGCTCCATCCGGATTAGAAAGAGGAGAAACATTACCAATACATTAATATATATTAGATTTTAAGTTATCGTATGGTAGTTATTGTATCGATCCCTTTATGTAGTATTGTTTTTTATCATATTTGTCAGATTATATATTTTTTTCATTTATTTAGTTCGACGTACAATGATCTTCGAGTTTTTGTTATAGGGCCTGCAAATAATTGATTTTTACCTTTTTGTGGTGTCGTATTGACCCGTAATCACCCTCAATACTTGTCTAAGAGAGCTCCCTTAGGTAGGATAGGAAGGGTCATTAGCAGTAAATGTGGGTGACGAAATTTTAAACCCAGAAAATAAAACTTTGTAGGTTCTAAGGAGTTTATGATATATGTAGAAAAAGTTTTTTTTTGTCTTTATAACTGTCCAATGTGTCGCTGGTTGTATCGACCGTTCGTTTTGTTTAACTCACGAAGATAGACATTGTTTTATTTGTTTTATTAAAGAAAAATTGTTTTTATTCTTATTTAAAGTGACAAATCGTAAGATAGATTATGTATTGATTTTTGTAATAGGATATTTAAGATAGAATTAAATAAAGATATAATGATAAACTTTTGAAATTAAAGAAAACGAAATATGAAGTGCGAATTGATTAAATAAGGGAAATGGTGAGGTAGAGGGAAGGATGTGATGTGCGCGGGTTTGTGGGGTTACATAAAAAGATTAAGAGGAAACTTAGTGACCACGGTAGGGAGGGCGACTGGGAACTACCAACTGTTCCCCGACTCAATAGAGTGTGATTGTAGTAGATTTTTGTTGTTGTTACACGATTTATTGGTGCGGACCTTGGACAAGGATATATGGGAAGGGACCTCCCCTGAAAGTGGCCGAGTTAGTTAGGGCATCGTTCTATCCTCCTGTCGCAAAGAGGCAACCGTAACAATATGGCGCCCAAACGGAAGATACCCGGCACTTTATGCCGTGGATTAATAGAAAATGTATGACATCGAAACATGAAACAATATACCATTAGATATGATGAAATAGTCCAACATTCGCTTTCGAATCAAAAGTGAAGAAGTTCGGGGTCTTCCCAACCACTCTAGAAAATGGTTAAGAGGATGCTGTGTGAAGAACCGATACTTTGAAGCTGGAGAAGAGAAATTGTAATGATCAATACATAATGAGAAAACGTAGTGTCGTGCATATTCCCAGCGATATGTGACTAGCACACGTGATTCGAGGTTTGAAATAATTATTAGAATCCGTTTATAGTTCGGTTTTGACCAAATATCTACAGAGCTGATAACCGCTCTAGAGGAGTACTAGAGGACTGTAGTGTCAGCGGATTGAAGATATTTGAGCATGCTAGGGAAGAAACTAACATGGCAAAGACAGAACGAGATTTGTTCCTTTTTTTATAATGTCGTATCATATTCGATAGAGTCGCTCGGAAGAGAGTCATAGTGAAACAAAACCGCACACATCGCAACTCAAGCTCACCATCCCGTGATTAAATGAAATATAAGGTTTAGAACAACTATATACTTAGACAAAATAATACTAATTTTAAAATTATATACAATCTGTGCAAAAGTATTTTTTTGTTATATTGTGTGATAGGTTGAAGATTGATTATATCGTTTAACAAGGAATGAGCGTAGAGACTCGCGCGCAAGCTAAGCGAAAAAGAAGTAGACCCGTGACATTTGACCTAAACAGATTCATCCAGTGTGTGGAAGAGAAAAGGCGAAAAGAACTTACCGACGAAATGACTGAAGAAGGAGGGACCGTGGACGGGCAGTTTATAGACATGTCCCAGACTATAAATACTAGGTCCTACGGAACCAATACTCTAGGTCCGGTATACCTTCAGGGAACGTCGGGAGGAAATGCGTTAGACGGCAATATCATACCTAGTGGTCCACTTCAGGGAGAAACGTTAGCGATCCAAAGATCCCTCGAGAACCGGGTGCAAACCGTTCAGAGCGAAATGGGGGATATTAAGAAAACTATAAATGATTTGTCAAGGGCAATTAGAGAATTGACCAATCTCACAACTCACCAACATTCGTCTACTAGGAGAAATAGTCCAAACACAGGTACAATACATAGTGGAAACGGGATAGATAATCAAACCATGCCAATGGATACAGGCCCGTCGCCACCAGAGCATAGTGTTGTTGATAATGGGGTTTCAGCCAACCGCGGCACTGTCCAATCTTGTAACCTAGATCGGGAAAAGATAAGAATACGAATTGACAAATTAGGCCTTTTGTTTGATGGTACTTGTCGCGGTTTAAGCGTGGAAGACTTTGTATATCGGTTGGAACATTTTCAAAGACAATATTGTATCCCATGGGAGGAAGTCATACGCGATTTCCCTGGGCCAGCTGAGTCTTGGTACTGGCTATCGCAAAAAACTTATAGGTTTAGAGATTGACAGGAATTGAAGCATGGTCTCCTCAGTCAGTAGCAGTCGACGCGCTCAAACTTTGAAATATTGACCGATATGGCCCAACGACAACAACAACCCAATGAAACTATCGATACGTTTTTCCATATTATGGGCCAATTTAGATCGAAATTGGTACAACCAATTTCAGAATACGATATGATAAAATCATGAAGAAGAACGTAAAAGAAAATATCGGCCGCATAGTATATCCAATTCAAATATCCTAAGTAGAGCAACTTAGAATTGAATGTAATGAGGCCGAGAAGAACTTCCCTAGACGCGAAATGAGAAGTATGGTACCAACACCGCGCCAAGTCAGACAAGTAAGCGAAATCTATGCCGATACGGCGGAATATTTATCTGATGGTGACTTTGGAATATCGGAACAGGAGTCGGTAGCCGCGATGCAAGTGAATCGACATTTTAGTAACACTATAACATGTTGGAATTGCAGGAAATCAGGGCATGGGTTTAGGGATTGTGAGGCTACCGTTAGAAGTTTATTCTGCTACAAATGTGGGAAACCCGGTGTTGTCACCCCGAGATGCCCAGTTTGCCAGCAGGAAAACCGCAAAACGGGCGTGGAGAATGCAGGGGGCCCACGTCCACGCGAGAACCCCGAGACACAACAATAATAAGTGATCGAATCCGACCTAATTCGAAAGAGTTCACCAAAAAAGACGTTTTAAATAGTTTTTTTGAAATGAATAGCAATAAATATAACCCAGAGATGCGGCATTACATACCACTAGAAGTCAGACAACAGAAATATGAGGAAATCCGCTCCAGGATATTCCACGATAACGAAATCGTAACTAGCAAAATACCAAAAGTTCGTCAGAAGTTTGCCGAAAAGAAAAGATTAATGAAAATAGTAATAGATTCAATAAAAAGAGCCTGTGATCTTAAAGACCCAAGGGTATTTGCAGACGTAGAAGTTCATGGAATTAGAATGAAAGGACTTTTAGATACAGGGGCTACCGTTAGTGTTTTAGGAAAAGGTTGCCGAGAGCTAATAAACAACTTAAATTGTGCCATTAAGACTATATTTAGTAATGTCAAGACAGCGAGTGGACAGGAACACAGAATTTTAGGTAAGGTGAAACTGACTTTGAAGTATAAAGATATAACGGAGGAAATCGAATTATATCTGTGTCCGGATTTGGACCAGGAGTTATATCTAGGAATAGATTTGTGGAGGAAATTTAAGCTAGCGCCTGAAATAGTTGATATTAGCGAAATGAGTATGGAACAGCTGAAAAAGGAATTTGTGGATGAAAGCATGAAACATAAACTGAATCCGCATATATTAAAAGATGAACAACAAGCTAGATTGCAGAAGGTCATCCAAAGTTTTGATACCTTCGAGGAAAAAGGGTTAGGAAAAACTAATTTAGAAAAACATACTATAAAGCTTGTGGAAGGTGCAGTCCCCGTAAAAGATCGCCACTATCCCATGTCTCCCGCGGTTCAGGCCATTGTATATCAAGAAATAGACAACATGTTACAGTTAAACGTAATCGAAGAAAGCGAAAGTCCGTGGAGTAATCGGACAACAGTTGTGAGAAAACCCGAAAAAAATCGATTCTGCCTGGATGCCCGGAAACTGAATAAATTAACTATTAAAGATGCATATCCGTTGCAGAATATTGACGGCATCCTGAGCAGAATCGACGAAACGTATTATATCAGTAGCATAGATCTCAAATACGCGTTTTGGCAAGTGGAATTAGATGAGGAAAGTAAGCCTTACACAGCGTTCACTGTTCCCGGGCGGCCATTATACCAGTTCCGGGTAATGCCGTTCGGGTTATGTAACGCAGCTCAACGCTTGTGTAGGCTTATGGACCGAGTCATTCCACAAAGACTGAAGGAGAATGTCTTCATTTACCTTGACGATCTACTAGTGATCTCAGGTGACTTCGACGAACATTTAAAACTATTGGTGGAAGTTGCCAATTGTCTAAAGGAGGCTAATTTAACAATAGGACAAAAAAAATCACAATTTTGTTTCCAAGAATTTAAATATCTAGGATTTATTGTAGGGAATGGAATGTTAAAGACGGATCCAGATAAGGTCCGGGCCATAAAAGCTATCCGAATTCCACGAAATCCAAGAGAAGTTAGGAGTTTTTTGGGTACTGCTGGTTGGTACCGGCGCTTCATAAAAGATTTCGCCTCCATATCCGCGCCATTAACTGATACACTCAAAAAATCAAAGAAATTTGAAATAAGTAATGCGGCTATTGCCGCATTTGAGAATTTAAAGAAGGCTCTTACATCTGCTCCAGTCCTGAGACATGCAGATTTTACAAAAAGATTTTTTATACAATGCGACGCCTCAGATTACGGAATCGGGGCAGTATTGTATCAACTAAATAAGGATAGCGAAGAACATCCAATAGCTTTCTTCTCACAAAAACTAAACTCATGCCAGCGAAATTACAGCGTGACGGAAAAAGGAATGCCTGGCCGCAGTCATGGCTGTAAAGAAATTTAGACCATATGTGGAAATGATGCCATTTACCATAATTACAGATCACGCAAGCTTGAAATGGCTCATGACTTTGAAAGATTTAAGCGGGAGATTGGCCCGATGGTCTCTCCAATTACAAGCTTTCGATTTTGAGATTGAACACAGAAAGGGTTCAGAAAACGTAGTCGCGGATATGCTATCCAGAGCACCACAGGATATAATAATAGAAGAATTGACCAAAGATGACTTTCTAGATTTCGAGACGACAGAGTTTCAGAGTGAAGAATACCTGGAACTGATGTCAAATATCACTGATAATCGAGAACACCTACCAGATATTAAGATACAAGATGGTCTAATCTTTAAAAGAACTTTGCGAGATCTGGATTTGGAAGATGAACATGAATGGAAGCTGTGGTTACCTTCTAATATAACTTGTATTATTATCGAAAA
Organism: Eudasyphora cyanicolor; assembly: GCA_963930755.1. Lineage (NCBI taxonomy): Eukaryota > Metazoa > Arthropoda > Insecta > Diptera > Muscidae > Eudasyphora > Eudasyphora cyanicolor. The sequence goes on from OZ005735.1 coordinate 135,238,720, forward strand.
GGCACATAGTTCACCAACGGCAGCACATGGTGGAGTAGCGAAAACTTTAGAACGCATAAAGAGATACTTTTATTGGCCCAAGATGTCTAGCCAGATAAAACAATATATAAAGAATTGTCAGGTTTGCAAAGAATCAAAACCATGCAATCAAAATTTAAGGCCAGGGATAGGTCAGGAGGTTATTACTGATAGACCTTTTCAAAAATTGTATATTGATTTTCTGGGGAAATATCCCCGATCTAAAAACGGCAATGCGTATATTTTTATCGTTGTGGATCACTTCACCAAATTTACGTTTCTTAAGGCCATGCGTGAAGCTACTACAAGTAACGTAATTCGCTTCCTGGTTAATGAAATATTTCATAAATTTGGTGTACCTGAAGTGATCCACAGCGATAACGGCGCCCAGTTTGTATCAAAAATGTTTCAGGAGATGATAAATACTTATAAAATAACCCATATGAAGACCGCAGTATACTCACCCCAGTCTAACGCTTCAGAACGGGTAAATCAGTCAGTGATTTCTGCCATAAGGGCGTATTTGACTGAAGACCATCGTGACTGGGATGTGTATCTGTCAGAAATCGAGTGTGCAATAAGGGCTTCAGTTCACTCCGCGACGGGAGTGACACCATTTTTCGCACTATTTGGTTATCATATGTTCTCTAGTGGATCTGATTATAGGCTAGCTAGGAAATTAATGTCATTGAGTGATCATGAGATTCAAGGACTTCACCGACCCGAGAAACTAGAACTTATTCGAGAGAAAATTAAAGAGAACATGCATCAAGCATATCAGAAAAGTGCGGAGAGGTATAATCAAAGAGCACGAAACGTGAAACTAGTTCCGGGACAAGAGGTTTACCGGCGAAATATGATGCTATCCGATTTTTCGAAATGTAAAAACGCCAAATTCTACAAAAAATTCCTGAAATGCAGAGTAGTGAAGCCAGTAGGGAATAATATGTTCGAGTTAGAGACCTTACAAGGCAAATCCTTAGGGACATATCATGCAAAAGACATAAGAGTATAGTGCAATATAGATTTAGTCTGTGATAATAACCAGTGCAATATTAGGATTAAGAACACAATAGATGGAATTTATTTTATTGTTGTTGTGTTTGTGTTCGTCCTAATACCAAGCCTGAATCAATAGTGCAATATTATTTGTGTCTATGATGCCGAGTACCTGATTTACTTTGTCTAGTCCCACTTGAATTATACACCTACTCTGATTATGCACCCACTTGAATTATACACCTACTCTGATTATACACCCACTTGAATTATACACCTACTCTGATTATACACCTACCCTGATTATACACCTACCTGAACCTAATGTTACAATTGCCATAGAGTAATATACATATGTAAATAAAAATTGATTTACCTACCCCCACATCGTTATTGTCTAATGACTCTCGGTGATTGAAAGATGTTCCAAAGGATCCTAACATTCAGTGGAGCACCTAGAAAACAAGAAAGTTTCAACAAAATAAACCTCCTTAGGTTGAAAACATTCTGTACTTCCCTAAATGTTCCAGAGACACGACTAAGAGCCATAGAAGATGGTATCAAGGCCCGGCTGTTTCAGGGTGTGGGAGTTCCCCACGTTCGCGATATGTTCCACCCGATTTATACAAAACGCCCTAGCAGAGTACCCCGCACACCCGTCCCGTCATCATCAGTTCGACAAACCGGGTGTATTGTTGCGGTGGCATGTGAAAGCAGTTCAGTACGGCTACCGGAAAAAAATCGGCGTGGAGGTTCCCCTATGGGAGGCCTTGACGCCTACGTGGCGGCCTCATCGCCACGAAATTTCCCCAGTCCCTATATTTGTGGTAATGCTGGAGGGACTGAGGATAGCTATAGACACCGCGGATGGGCCGGTCAACCTGCCACAATGATTGACCAGCCGTGTCTATGATTTTTGTGGTCAGTAAGGTTTTTAGTATGTTAGTGTTGTTTTTTTTGCAGGGGGGGTTAGAAGGTTAGTAGTTAGTTTTTGTTTTCGTTTTTTTTGTGTCGTCCCGTGGACGCATTATTTCTCGTTGGGATGTCCCTTCAATGGGAATGCATCCATGCTGGCAGGGAAGCCTGATTTGCGGTTGGGTTCTACCGCGACTATCCCCGAACCCTTAAATCCAATGGCGACGTCCCATGGTGGGGAGGATGCTTCTGCCGAGAATTCATAGAAGGTATAAAGCATTGGTAATATACACTCCTACGAGGTCGTAGGCGGAGGCAGCCTCTCCAATAAGGGTCGTCTGGATGTACCTGAAAAGAAAAGAAAAAATTATTAATAAAAAAATTTAATTAGAAATAAATTCTAAGGAAGCGTGGTGCTTCCACTACGAAAAAATGTATTCTTTGTTTACAATGTTGCGAATGTCAAAATGAGTAAGTACACGCGTTCCCAACTTCTGTTGCGGTGACCATAGTGTCGTACTACTGGTAGTATCTTGAGAAGGTAATGCCGTACAGCGAATTTCATTGATAAAAATCGTTAGCGCCAAAATAATAAAAAGTGAAATAGTGAATGTTATGGCGCGAATGGTGAGAAAAGGTCAAATAGGGAGTGCAAAAATGAGACGAAAGCTCATTAAATATGGCTGCCCTCGACAAAGATGTCGTCTGTTGGAAGTAATTGGAAAGAATATAGCTCTATAAATAGTGGTGCAGAGAGTTTAATGGTGACAGTTTGAGTAAATTTGAGTGCCTAGCAGTGTAAGCTTAAAAGTGAACAAAGACAAAAAATTACAAAAGGAAAAAGATCCAATAGATTGTCGCGAGTTTCTTCAGGATCAGTGTGGCCTGTGGTGAGAGAAGCCAAACGACGAAAATTATAACGAATAGGAAAGACTTACAGATAGCCTCCTGTGTATCAGGAGGTGATGCTTTTTTTTGGAAGCGAGGCAAAATTCAATAGAGGTAAAGCCCGGTAGAAATAAAGCTTCAGAAGAGACCATAGAAGGCACGCGACGGTGAACGGACACAGTTCCACAAAGAAATATTACCCAAGTGTTTTAACGGTCAAGGTAGGCCAGAAACTTATTTTTATTATCTCAAAAAAAAAATACTCTATCTCCGGGAAATAAATTCCGTCCATCCGGGGTGGAGCGCGGCGTATCTCACGTTGCGCCCAAATTAACTACCGCCGTGCCGCCATTATCGACCTTTGAGGTTAGGCACGCCACCTATTAGTCGGGTTGAGATAACAAGAGACGCGACATAGTCTTAACAGTGAGGCACTTACACAGGCATACGTAACAGAGAGCGCCAAGTAACATTCTGTAATACTTGAATCCACTAAATAAGAATGTTAATTGAAGCGGATGCACTCGTACTCATACCAATAAACTAACAATCATACTGGATATATATGTATGCTCCATCCGGATTAGAAAGAGGAGAAACAGTACCAATACATTAATATATATTAGATTTTAAGTTATCGTATGGTAGTTATTGTATCGATCCCTTTATGTAGTATTGTTTTTTTTATCATATTTGTCAGATTATATTTTTTTTCATTTATTTAGTTCGACGTACAATGATCTTCGAGTTTTTGTTATAGGGCCTGCAAATAATTGATTTTTACCTTTTTGTGGTGTCGTATTGACCCGTAATTACCCTCAATACTTGTCTAAGAGAGCTCCCTTAGGTAGGATAGGAAGGGTCATTAGCAGTAAATGTGGGTGACGAAATTTTAAACCCAGAAAATAAAACTTTGTAGGTTCTAAGGAGTTTATGATATATGTAGAAAAAGTTTTTTTTTTGTCTTTATAACTGTCCAATGTGTCGCTGGTTGTATCGACCGTTCGTTTTGTTTAACTCACGAAGATAGACATTGTTTTATTTGTTTTATTAAAGAAAAATTGTTTTTATTCTTATTTAAAGTGACAAATCGTAAGATAGAGAACATTTTATGTATTGATATTTGTTTAACGCTCTTGCGCTTTGTTGCCTTTCAAAAAAAAGAGATCTTAGATTTTCAATTTGTAAAATTCACAGTTTTTATTGAAAATGGTATGTTAGTAAGGTGGGAACAATTCAATTAAAAGTATTGTGTTGTTTTAGTTCAAACTAAGAGCAATTCAAATTGTTTTGTATTCAATAATTTTAAGACAAAGGGACTTCTTTTATTTTGAGGGTTACTATTTCTTTACTTATAAAAATGTTTACATATAACCACTAGCACTTTATAATTCACTTATTATCACTTATCACGGGGGAGAGGCGCACGAGTTTAGTTTAAGGATCGGTAAAAGACTGATTACTTGTGCTTGCCATCCATCTCTTCTAAGCTCACCCAACGACTTTCGTTAAGCTACAGATGGCAAGCGACAAGTAAACAAATAAACAAAAGAGAAATTAGAGTAATGAGTGCTTTAGAGTGATGAGTGCTTTAGAGTGATGAGTGCATAAGTTATGCATGTATGGGCATATAAATGCATTTGCATTTATACACCTACACATATAGTGGACGTTTCACACTGATGTTCAAAAGTGAGATGTCACCTTTGAACATTCTCCCCCCCCGTGATATAGTGTAGATTATTCTAACTTAAACTAGCTTAATCTAAAACTGCAGCTCATTTGGCTCCCGTGGATGAAAACCCCATCCAGTTTTGGGGCCTGTCCCGGATCCAAGGCTTGAATAACAAAAGTTGACGGAAATGCGATGGCGGGTCTGAGTAGGGTCGAAGTGGTAGGGTACTGGGTACAGCATCTGTCTTCAGGGAATATGGGCTGACATCGTGTCGTATAACGGTACTTCGTGAGTTGGATGAGTCACGACTCGGGGTTGGGCTAGGCAATTGAGAAACCATATCTAGGATAGAAGAGATGTGAGTACCAAGTTCTTTTACAAATAAATAGAGTGTTAGTCAATCTGAAAATAGTTTGACGATTTTCGTTATCGGTCTACTAACTACTCCGCGTGCTGTCCGAATATCTACGACCCTAATGTTTTGATCAGTTCCAAGGTATGTTCTTTCTATACGGCCTAATTTCCATTCTGTCGGGGCCAATCTCTCATCTTTAAGTACAATTAAATCGTTTTCCTTTACATTTTCTGTTTGATACTTCCACTTATATCGACGATGTAGCTCATTCAAATACTCAGTTTTCCATCTTTGGCAAAAATACTGAGACATAATTTTTAATCGTTTCCATCTATTGGCTAGGGTGAGGTTTCCGTCTGAAACATCGGGTTCTGCTGGGGTCAAAATGGAGGTACCTATCAGAAAATGAGCTGGGGTAAGAGGATTTAAGTCTGAAGGGTCGTCACTGGCTGGACTTAGAGGTCGAGAATTAAGACAGCCCTCAATTCTCGCTAAAATGGTCGCGAATTCTTCAAAGGTAAAATTCATTTGCGGTATAAATTTTCGTAGATGTGTTTTGAATGATTTAACTCCCGCCTCCCATAATCCTCCCATATGAGGGGCACCTGGAGGAATAAAGCTCCATTCTAAGTTCTGATAAATATTGTTCTGGGTGGCGTCCTTTTGCAGATTCTTCATAAACCCTAGCCTATCTTTTCTTATTAATTCTGCTGCTCCTACAAAATTAGTCCCATTATCTGAGTAGATCCTGGCTGGGCTTCCTCGTCGCCCAATAAAGCGAGATAAAGCGGCTAAAAAAGATTGAGTTGATAGATCACTAGTGGGTTCTAAGTGAATTGCTTTTGTGGAAAAGCAAACGAAGACGCAAACATAACCCTTTGTTATTAAACAAGCTCTTCCTGTAAAATTCTTTATGTTGAAGGGTCCTGCAAAATCTACTCCTGTATTGGTAAAAGGTCGAGTCAGCATAGTTCGCTGGGGCGGAAGTGAGGCCATAATTTGCGTTTGAGTCTGGTGTTTATACAAAACACACGTTCGACAATTATGAAATACCTTCTTGATTAAGGGCTTCAATTTAAATATCCAGAATTCAGACCTGATTACTCGAGTCATGAGTTGATTTCCGCCATGCATCGTAATTTTGTGAACAAATTCTACTAACAAAAGGGCTAATCTCGATTCGTATGGGATAAGAATGGGATGGCGCTCGTTATATGTAAGTGCTGGGGACTGAACAAGGCGGCCATTTGCCCTAATGATTCCTTTTGAATCAATGAATGGATTGAGAGATAAAAGACTGCTGCCAGATGAGAGTCTTCTCTTTTGGGTTAACACTAAATACTCCTCTGCGAAATAACGTTTTTGTGTTAAAACAATAAGACGATCTTTGATATCTTGTATTTCACCATGGGTGATTTCTGTTGAAGAAATTCTAAGTCGGGTCCGATTGACGCTGGTATTTCTCCAAAAACGAATCGCAAATGCTAAGACTTTATATGCTCTAGAGAGAGATGAGAATCTATTTAAGGGATCTTCAAAAATCGTGGTCGAGAAAACTTTAACTGCTTTTGCTTCTAACTCTGTGTCGCACATAATGTCGTGTCTAGGCCATCGGTCTTTTGGAAACTTCAGCCATTGGGGTCCAGTCCACCACAAATGATGTGACTGCAAATCATTTGGCGAACATCCTCGACTGGCTACATCAGCTGGGTTGCTTTCTGAATCTATGTGCTTCCAATTTTCGTTGCCTACATTATCTAAAATATCTGAAATTCTATTTCCTACAAAGGCACTCCATGAACACGGTGGTTTTTTGAGCCATGCTAGCACGATCGTTGAGTCGGTCCAAAAGTGCGTTGAAATATTTTCAATTTGTAAGTTGGGAACCACCGCTGTGGTTAATTTTGCTAAGAGAACGGCTCCGCATAATTCTAATCTAGGCAGAGATATTTTTTTGATGGGTGCTACTCGAGTTTTCGCTGCCAAAAGAAACGTGTCGACTGTTTGATCTAAATGTTCTACTCTAACATAAAGAGTCGCGGCGTAAGCGCTTTCTGAAGCGTCACAAAAACCATGTACTTCAACTTTACTTGAGGGTTTGAATCTGATCCACCTAGGTACTGAAACTGAATCTATTGAAGGACAATTTTTAATGAAATTCTTCCAATTCATTCGAGTGATCGGCTTCAACGCGTCGTCCCAATCTACTTTATCCAGCCAGACTTGCTGCATGATAAGTTTCGCTACGATGATTACTGGAGCCAGCCATCCACATGGGTCGAAATATTTGGCAATTGTTGAAAGGACTTCTCGTTTGGTGCATAATTCCCTTTCTTCCGTGGGTGGTGATGTGAACGTAAAGTTATCAGCCGAAATGTTCCATCGGATACCTAGAGTCTTCGTTGAAGTTCCTTCCGAAATATCCAACCAATTGACCGGCAAGAGTGAGTCAGGTGGCAGATCGCGAAGTAGATTGGGGTCGTTTGAACTCCATTTTCTCAATTCAAAACCTGCTGAGTCCATGGCTGCTACTAATTCTTTCATAGACTTAAGGGATTCTTCTACAGTGTGACCTCCAGCTAAAACGTCGTCGACATATAAATTTTGTTTTATAATTTCCGAACCTAATGGGTATGTTTCTTTAACATCTTCTGCCAATTGAATTAGGGTCCTAAGAGCTAGAAATGGGGCGCAATTAATTCCGAAAGTGACTGTTGAAAGTTCAAAGTCTTCAACTGGGTCATTTGCTGATCTTCTAAAAAGAATTCTTTGAAATGGGGCCTGACTTGGGTCGATTTGTATTTGACGATACATTTTGGTAACGTCCGCGTTAAATACGTATTTAAAAAACCTCCATTTTAAAATCTGCAATACTAAATCCTGTTGAAGAATAGGCCCTGGATGTAAAATGTCATTAAGACTTTTCCTATTTGATGTGGGACTTGACGCATTGAAAACTACCCTAAGTTTAGTAGTAACCCTATCTGGTTTAATAACTGCATGATGTGGCAAATAGTAGTGAGGGGTCTTCTCGATTTCCTGGGGTCTCAGTTTCCGCATGTGTCCCAGTTCCAAATATTCCATTATCGCTGCGTCGTATTGAGATTTGATTTCGGGCGTTTTTTGCAACTTTCTTTCCATTCGATAGAATTGCGCCATTGCGATATTTCGAGATGCTCCAAGTTCAGCACAAGATTTGAACGGCATCGTGACAATATATCGTCCATCTTCATTTCTTCGCGTTGTATTTTTGAAATTTGTTTCGCAAAAGGTGTCTTCTGCTGACCTCAAAACTTCTTTTGGGGTCTCCTCCACCTCCCAAAAACGTGTGAGAATTTTCTCTATCGAAACAGTATTGTAAAGTGAAATTTTCCTATCATTTGTGTTTGATTTTTCAAGGGGTCCGCCCACTATCCAGCCAAAAACGGTGCTTTGCGCTAGTAAAGATCCTATAGATTTCATTGGAGCTCCTACTGTGTAAATTAAGGGTCCTATGTCTAAACCTATCAGAAGATCTATGGGTCGGCTTTCGTAAAAACGAGGATCTGCTAACTCGAGTTGGGTTGTTTCTCTATGTTGATTTTTATCTAGGGTGCGCGACGGCAAATTAGAAGGAAGGGACTTCAAAACGGGTGCCCAAACTTCTAATTCAAAACTAGGGTTTGTACGAGAACAAAGGTTAAAAAGGCAAGCTTTTGTTGAAGTTTCTGAAACGGTTTCACTTAAACCGGTAACATGAACAAGATTCTTCCTAGTTGGAAGCTTTAATTGGTTTGTAATCTTTTCTGAAATAAATGTTGATTGAGATCCAGGGTCGATAATCGCTCGTGCGTCAAATCGCTGCCCTCTAGATTCAATTTGAACAATCGCTGTGAAGAGTAGTGTTTCTTTCGATTGCTGCTGGCTAAGTTGTGAATTTTCCTTGAGAGTTAGAGTCGTTATACTAGGAGTTTGAAAACTAGGTGTGGACTGTAAACTAGGAGTGGATTGTACTAGGGTGGTTAGAGCTGCCGCACTGGTACTAGGTCGTACGTCATTTCTAACCGGTTGTGAATTTGTAGGTCGGGCCTCGTTACCCTTATGTAATAAAGTGTGATGTCTTTGATTACATTCCCTACACGTGAAACGACTCTTACAATCTCTTACACCATGATCCGAAGTGATGCAGTTGTAACAAAGATTGTGAAGTTTTACTAAGTGAATGCGATCATTCACGTTTTTCTCAAGGAATTGTGGACAATTTCGTAACAAATGGTTTGCCTTGCAAATTTGGCAACTCGGTCCATTTGTACGACTACTAGGTTGCGTAGATGTGCTAAATCTGTTGCTATTGTTGAATCTTCTTTGCGCACTTTGAGTCCGTTGCGCAACATTAGTTTGAAATGACTTAACCCTATTTTCCTTCCTACTATAATCGGGTCTAGGCTGATTATTTTTGGAGAAATGGGGCTTAATATTTCCTACAGATTCTAAAGTTTTGAACTTGTGTGTCAAAAATTCATTCAAATCTTTCCAAGACGGTAGTAAGGAACAATCTTCCAAACCGTTTTCAAATTCTTCTAAGAAATTTCTCGGCAGTTTCGTAGAGGTAAGGTAAACTAAAATTGGGTCCCACCCCTTCACATCTACGTTGAGTGTTTCTAGTGTCTGAACGCAACCATCAATAGTGCGTTGAAGTTTCTGGATCGAAGATCCTGAATCTGCCGAAACTGGTGGTAAACTAAGTAGAGTCTTTAGCTGTTCGTTAACTTGCATTCGTTTATTCTCGTATCTGTTTTCTAAGTTTTTCCATGCTAGATCAAAACCTTCATTTGTTAGTGGTACGTTACTAATAATTTCCCGTGCCTCCCCCGCGGTTTTTTGTTTTAGATGAAAAAGTTTTTCTACTTTACTGAGTCTAGAATTATTTCTGTACAAGGCCGAAAACAAATCCCGAAAAGTAGGCCAAGCGCTGTATCCTCCATGAAATGTGTCGGTGTCGCATGGTGGTAAACGTAACGATAGATGGTTGTTTGGCTCAACTGTTTCCTTCTTTCGGGTCTCCGATTCACGTTCGAATTTTTCCTGCTGCCTTTCGTCGGTTAGTGCTAAAATTTCTCCATTTACTGCGCTTAAACATCGTTTGTATGTCTCTAATGCCTCTTTATAATGGGTCCTCAACTTTGATTTATCGATTGGGGCCTCATCTTTTTCGGGAACACGGTCTCTACAATCTAAATAGGCCCTTTTCACTTGATCCCAAACAGAGTTCAATTCTACACGTGTCACTTCTAATGAGTGAATATTATCATCGGTGCTAGTAGCAGAGTAACCACTCTCAAAGTCTATCAGGTCATTTACGCAATTTACAAATTTATCACGTAAAACTTTATCCATATTTCCTCCTTCTTAAATATTTTCTTTGTCAAATTTTAAACTGGCTAAAATTTCAAGAAACTTTTAAAATTGAGCTTTTCTTTTAACAATTTCTGTAAAAACTTACTTTGCCAATATTTGCAAAATAATTTCAGAAAAAAGCTAATTATTTGTTGAATGGGGCCAATCTTTTACAGTCCGACTTTTTTTTTCACGAATAGATATAAATAATGGCAGTTTATTTTGAACTTGTGTCGTTTGTGCGAACAGTAAGAAATTTTAGCGATAATAATTTTTATAGACTTGGGTCTTTTGAAAAAAAAATTATATAAATAAAACTTTGGACGAAAGTAATTCTTTGTCGGCTAGTGTACTCTCAAAAAAATTACCAATCAACTCTTCTTTAACAAAACAAAAAAAACCCGTAGAAAAGCGATTCTTCTATCAGAAAAAAAATTCAATCAAATCAAAAAACAAATTTTGTAGGAAAGTGTTTTTTGCAAAATTATAACAAACAAAACAACAAACTGTAAGAAATTGTTTTTTCAAAAAAAAACCAAATTTCCAAGAAATTGGCACTTAATAGATTTCTGAGCAAATTTATTTTTCGTAGTAAAGTGTAATTTCCAAAAATTAACACTTAATAAATTTCTGAGCAAATTTATTTTTCGTAGTAAAGTGTAATTTCCAAATATTAGCACTTAATAAATTTCTGAGCAAATTTATTTTTCGTAGTAAAGTGTAATTTCCAAAAATTAACACTTAATAAATTTCTGAGCAAATTTATTTTTCGTAGTAAAGTGTAATTTCCAAAAATTAGCACTTAATAAATTTCTGAGCAAATTTATTTTTCGTAGTAAAGTGTAATTTCCAAAAATTAGCACTTAATAAATTTCTAAGCAAATTTATTTGTCGTAGTAAAGTGCAAATTTATTTTTCGTAGCAAAGTGTAATTTCCAAAAATTAGCACTTAATAAATTTCTAAGCAAATTTATTTTTCGTAGTAAAGTGTAATTTCCAAAAATTAGCACTTAATAAATTTCTAAGCAAATTTATTTTTCGTAGCAAAGTGTAATTTCCAAAAATTAGCACTTAATAAATTTTCGAGTCAAATTTATTTTTCGTAGTAAAGTGTAATTTCCAAAAATTAGCACTTAATAAATTTTCGAGTCAAATTTATTTTTCGTAGTAAAGTGTAATTTCCAAAAATTAGCACTTAATAAATTTTTCGAGCAAATTTATTTTTCGTAGCAAAGTGTAATTTCCAAAAATTAGCACTTAATAAATTTTTCGAGCAAATTTATTTTTCGTAGTAAAGTGTAATTTCCAAAAATTAGCACTTAATAAATTTTTCGAGCAAATTTATTTTTCGTAGTAAAGTGTAATTTCCAAAAATTAGCACTTAATAAATTTCTAAGCAAATTTATTTGTCGTAGTAAAGTGTAATTTCCAAAAATTAACACTTAATAAATTTCTAAGCAAATTTATTTGTCGTAGTAAAGTGTAATTTCCAAAAGTTAACACTTAATAAATTTCTGAGCAAATTTATTTTTCGTAGTAAAGTGTAATTTCCAAAAATTAGCACTTAATAAATTTTTCGAGCAAATTTATTTTTCGTAGTAAAGTGTAATTTCCAAAAATTAGCACTTAATAAATTTTTGAGCAAATTTATTTTTCGTAGCAAAGTGTAATTTCCAAAAATTAGCACTTAATAAATTTCTGAGCAAATTTATTTTTCGTTGTAAAGTGTAATTTGCAAAAATAAAAATAAATTTCAATAAATGTAAATTATTGTGTTAGTTCTGTTTAGCTTTTGCCGAAATGTCCGTCCGATCCCATCAACCATCAAACCATATGTTCTTTCATTCCTTTCTTTACGGCTGAAATTATGTTTTCCTACTTCTCCCTTTTTTTTTATTTCACAAAAAAATCCAGTGGTACATTAACCTTTGGGTTCCCTAATCAAGGCAAGAAGTGAAAACGAATGAAAAGACAACGAGAAACCAACGAAAAAAAAATCCGCTACCTATGGTCTCATATGCATCGATGTACATAGACTGGTGTTGTTGTTGTTTTAATGGGTACGAGGGGTCGAGTTGAAAGTGTCGGCACAGGAACTTTTTTATCAAATATATCAAGATTTTCGCGTTAAATCGGTTGGAAACTACAGTAATGCTGATTTGTAGCACAAACCACACATATTAATGGCAATAGAGATTAAAAAATCGTAAGTTTTTTGACATTTTTCAAAAGGGTTTTTCTATTGAATCTAAAGCAATACGAGGGTCGTTCAAAAAGTTGGAACACGTATTTTCTAAAGCAAAAAAAATAAATTTATTTTTTCTTTTTAATTTATTGATTGGGATTGATTTTAGCGTCTCCAAAGCATCAGCTAATATCATACGGTCGATTTCTCCCTCAGAAAATCGCATATAAAGAAGGCAAAAAAAAAATATTTTTTTCTCTAAGTTGCAAACTTGATGTTTAAAGTACCCAAAAATCACGAAGTAATTTGTAGGGTTCTCAAGCCAGTCAGCGGATGAGTCGAGCCAATAAAAATCTTTCCTTTTTTTTCCTTTTAAGCAGCTAATAATAATAGTAATAAGAATAAAAGTAAGCTTAATAAATATAACCGCGATTAAAGCAGCCGAAAAAATTCAAGAAATTTTCGCTCTTTTGTTTCGCAAGAAAGTTGTCCGTCCACGCGTTATTCAGCACAAAATTATCTGGAATTCTTGCTGAGGTTTTCGGAATAAGTCAATGGGTGTCCGTCCGCGCGTTCGAAATCTTAATAAACTTATCTTAATAATCGTATCTTAATACTCTTATCTTAATATTCTTATCTTAAAAATAACTTGATGGCATAAATCGACTCGACCAGCCGCTGGCTTTCAGAAAAATTCATCAGAATGCGTAATAAATTATTTGAACCAATTATCGAAGGGTTTTCAAAAAGGTTGGGTCGCTATTTTCCTAAAGTTTCGAAAACTAGAAAACAGTAAAGTCGCGCGTTGTTACCGAAAAAATCGTCAAAAAACTTTCATAGGTTAGAATGCATGTAGGTTATGCAATAGGTTAGTATATATGTAAAGGGTATATATGTGTAGCAATGTGTAGGTATGTAACTGCAAGCTAACTGCACTTATGTAAGTATGTATATCAAAGTATATATGTATATGTATATAAGTGCAAGCTAACTGCAGTTAAGTGTTCAGTTATTTTTGTATATATGTAAAAGGCACAAACCAAGCCAGCGTCGTACATAGGGCCAGACCCGCCAAAATCTCCTTCATATAGCAATATGGCGGAGTTCGAAAAAATGGTTTTGGCACCCTATGTAACAACGCTACCTGCACAAATTTTGGGTACTCACTTTGATCCTTTTATGTGTTTGAGGTACCTGTTGTTGGCGTTGGTCGCTGGTTCTTCCTTCCTTCCTTCTAAGGATTCAAGGGTGATGTTGTTGGGTTATGTTTCCAAGGGGTCTTGTGTTGCTGGTTTGTGTTGGGTCACTTTGGGTCACTGGTTTTGTGGGTCACTTTTTGTTGGGTCACTTTTTTCTTGTTGTTTTTCAATTTTAAGTTTTCGCGTACCGTACCGAAATTTGTTTTATATAATTTATTTTAATTTCACCGATCAAATTAAATTTTCACTACAAAATATTTTCCACACAACACTTGATTTTGTTTTTTAATAATTTAAAAAAACACACTTTTTATCCGGTTCGCATAGGACCAAATGTTTAACGCTCTTGCGCTTTGTTGCCTTTCAAAAAAAAGAAATCTTAGATTTTCAATTTGTAAAATTCACAGTTTTTATAGAAAATGGTATGTTAGTAAGGTGGGAACAATTCAATTAAAAGTATTGTGTTGTTTTAGTTCAAACTAAGAGCAATTCCAATTGTTTTGTATTCAATAATTTTAAGACAAAGGGACTTCTTTTATTTTGAGGGTTACTATTTCTTTACTTATAAAAATGTTTACATATAACCACTAGCACTTTATAATTCACTTATTATCACTTATCACGGGGGAGAGGCGCACGAGTTTAGTTTAAGGATCGGTAAAAGACTGATTACTTGTGCTTGCCATCCATCTCTTCTAAGCTCACCCAACGACTTTCGTTAAGCTACAGATGGCAAGCGACAAGTAAACAAATAAACAAAAGAGAAATTAGAGTAATGAGTGCTTTAGAGTGATGAGTGCTTTAGAGTGATGAGTGCATAAGTTATGCATGTATGGGCATATAAATGCATTTGCATTTATACACCTACACATATAGTGGACGTTTCACACTGATGTTCAAAAGTGAGATGTCACCTTTGAACAGATATTTGTAATAGGATATTTAATATAGAATTAAATAAAGATATAATGATAAACTTTTGAAATTAAAGAAAACGAAATATGAAGTGCGAATTGATTAAATAAGGGAAATGGTGAGGTAGAGGGAAGGATGTGATGTGCGCGGGTTTGTGGGGTTACATAAAAAGATTAAGAGGAAACTTAGTGACCACGGTAGGGAGGGCGACTGGGAACTACCAACTGTTCCCCGACTCAATAGAGTGTGATTGTAGTAGATTTTTGTTGTTGTTACACGATTTATTGGTGCGGACCTTGGACAAGGATATATGGGAAGGGACCTCCCCTGAAAGTGGCCGAGTTAGTTAGGGCATCGTTCTATCCTCCTGTCGCAAAGAGGCAACCGTAACAGTATCACTCATAAAATGGACAATTTTTGATATTGAACTCAAAAATTTTGTAGGAATGTGTAGATTAGAATAATAGATTATAATCAATCATAAAATTAATTTTGATTTTTTTGATGTTACGTGATTTTGGATTTCAGATGGCGATATATAAAATTGTTGCGTGACTGGCTGACAGGCAATGAAGCCGACCAAAATTATCGGCGGCGGCGGCGCATGGAAAAATAGCGATCGGCGGCGACGGCTGATCGGCTGAGCCGATAAAATTTCAACAATCGACTGAGCCGATTAAGTTCCACCAATTTGATGTAATGTTGAAATGATTGATACATTTGTTACTGAGTTGACGACCCTCCGCCAAACAGAAATTGTGTCGTTCCGGAGTGCAGATCCGATGGTCTTGGGCCTCAATATTTGTAAAAGTTATGAACGAAATACTAAGATTGGTCTGTTAATTGTTTTTCTTTTATTTTATGAATTTTAAAATCCCTTTATGATTGATTATACTGTTTTCCAGAAGCAGAAGAAAAAAATTAAAAAATGCCACCCCTGCCTAAGTTCTCATCCATAACTTTTACAAATATAAAGCCACTAAAAACCCAAACACTGTTTTGAATTCGTGAGAATATTCTGTGTGAATTTGAAGAAAACCGAGGGAAGCAATTTTTTTAAACTCAATCTTTTAAAAAGAGTTATACAATTTGTTTAAAAAATTCTACATAAAAGGCCTCTTGTATTCTCTTAAGACAACGTAGACTTTGTAAAAATCGGTTCAGCTGTTAATTTCCGTCAACCCAAAACGCATTTCTTATTTTTCTTTAATTTAAAATCCCCATCAAAATGTTGGAATATTTTTTTAATAAACCATAGCTATATCATTCATTACCATTCAGAAATTGTTTATATACTTTGTACGCTAAAATTAACTCTAAAGTAGTAGTCACTTTCTAAATGTTTATGATTGCATAAAACAAATCTTCTTGACTCACCAAATAAACTCCGGCGGCTGAGTTTCGACCGATGTGAGCCGCTAAAATCAGCGGCGGCGCCGGCTTCATAGCCTGCTGGCTGACTGATCATCGCCCAGACCAAACGACTGAAGCTAGAATCATGAAATTTGGTGGGAGGGTAGCCCTTGGGATGTAGACGAGCAATAAGACGGGATTTTTCGAAATTCGTACTATTACCCGCACAATGGGGCAAAAGGGGATAAATATGATACCACCGCCAAATCTAAACGGAATGAGCTAGAATCGTGAAATTTGGTGTGAGGGTAGCCTTTATGGGTTCGACCTAGAAATTTTTTGAAATCCGAACATTTACCCGCACAATTGGGCAAAAGGGATAAATATGGTACCACCGCCAAATCTAAACGGAATGAGCGAGAATCGTGAAATTTGGTGTGAGGGTAGCCCTTATGGGTTCGACCCAGAAATTGACTGAATTTTTTTAAAATCCAAACATTTATCCGCACAATGGGCCAAAAAGAGATAAATGTGGCACAACAGCCAAATCCAAATGGCAAGAGCTAGAATCGTGAAATTTTGTATGAGGGTAGCCCTTATGAGTTAGACTCAGAAATTGACAGGATTTTTCGAACATTTACGTACACAGTGGGGTAGAAAGGGGAAAATGTGGTACAACAGCCAAATCCAAATGGCAAGACCTAGAATCGTGAAATTTGGTGTGAGAGTAGCTCTTGGGACGTAAACTAGAACAAGGAGCGATTTTTTGAAAAAATTAGGGGCACAGTGGGACAGAAAGGAAGAAATGTGGTACCACCGCCAAATTTGAAGCCTAAAATTAGAATGGTTAAAATTGAAGCAAGGAATGTCTTTAGGACAACGGATCGGGATAGTCATTTTTTTTGTATTCGTAGTTTTCGGGCACAGTGGGGCAACAAGTGTAAAATATGGTACATTGGCTTAAAAATGTCAAACATGGATCTATGGTTCCATGATAACTTTTGGAACATAAACTAGAGGTAGGAAGTGATTTTTAGTAATTCTAACATTAAGAGGCACATTGGGACAAGACGGGTTAATTATAGAGCATAGAGAAAAAATTTAACAATCTGCCTAAATTGGAACTTAAACATGAGATATGAATAGTATTTTGATTTTAGGAGCACAGTGGTCAAAAACGGTTAAATAATGCTCAGTGAAGATAATATGATTAAATATGGTGCAGTCGGGAAAAAAGGGTTAAGTATAGAGTTGTGTAGTTCGTGAACGAACTAGTTCAATTGAACGGGTCACTATACTGAACTGAACGAACTAGTTCACACAACTCGTTCATTTCAAATCAGTAGTTCACAATTTTTTTTCTTTAATCATATCATTTCGTTCTCTCTTCTCATTTCGTTTTCTCTTCTCATCTGTTATGTGTTGTTTCCATTTTTATGTCATCAGGAATGTATGATTCTCATCATGAATGTATGATTCTACAAACGCCTTTGTATAAGTTTTTCAACTCATTCCATTCATATTCCAATCAGATTCCTTTAATAGCGGCTGATTTGAACAGGTGATCTACTGAATGAAATGATCTGTTTAAGTAAAGTGAGCTGGTGAACTGAAAAGAACTATAGTGCCCAACTCTAGTTAAGTATGCTAGCGTGGATACACGTTTTAAATATGGTACAGTGAGACAAAAATTTTTTAAATATGGTACAGTGGGGCAAAAATAGTTATGTATGGTGAGGTGGGACAAAATGGGTTAAAAATGGCACAGTGGGGCAAAAAACGTTAACTTTGGAACAGTGGGGCAAACATTTATTTACTATGATACAGTGAGGCAAAAAGTGTTAAATATGGTACAGTGAGATAAAGGGTTTAATATGACACAGTGGGGCAAAAAGGGTTAACTATGGTACAATGGGGCACAATTAGTTGAATATGGTAACGTGGGACAAAATGGGTTAAATATGGTACAGTGGGGCAAATAGCTTTAACTATGGAACAGTGGGACAAAAATTTGTTAGTATGCATTTACATGATACTTTTTTTTTAAGTATTAAGTATACTTATCGGCGTTTTGTGTCGAGAAAGGCAGTCGGAAAAGGGGGGGGGGGGAAAGTATGCCGTTATCGTACTCATCGTTTTGTGTTTTTCGTTCGCAATTGGAAACAACAACAATTCACACAGGAAAAGCCGAAACAAAACAAATGAAAATAAGTATAAGTATTGAAAAAAAGTACCTGTGTGAACGTAAATACTTTTTCAAAAGAGAATAAGTCGATAAGTTACTTAAAAAAAACTACCATGTAAATGGGGACTTAACTATGGTACAGTGGGACACCAATGGTTAAATATGGTACAGTATGACAAAAATTGTTAGTGTGGCCACAAATAGTAAAATATGGTACCGTGGAACAAAATGGGTTAAGTATGGTACAGTGGGCCAAAATGTGATAACTATGGTACAGTGGGCCAAAAATGTTTAAATCCGTTGGACAAAATATAGTAGGACAAAAAGGTGTTAAATATGATTCATTGGACCCAAAAGTGTTAAATATGGTAATGTGGGACAAAATGCGTACATTTAGTACAGTGGGTAAAAATTTGGATGCAGGGAGAGAGGATAACTTAAATATGAAATGATTTTTTTTCCTAAATCTATGCTGTTAGTAGCACTGTGGTGCAAAAAGGTTAGAATTATGATGAAGTTGGGGCTAGCAAAAATTGTTCAAATGGTAAGTGGGAAAAAAGGGGAAACAATAGTCCCAGATATGTATAAAAATTCGTACTTTAGAAGCACGGTGTAATAAAAAGTGTTTAATATGGAACAGTGGTACATAAAGTGTTGAATGTGGTCCCAGAGTGCAAAGGTAACTCTTACAGCATAAACCAAAGCTAAGAAACTCTTTTTTCCAAATAGGTTCTTCTACTTAAACCGTGGGGAAAAACAAGTTCAATAAAGGGCACATATAGGGAACAAAAATGTTGAAATACGGCCTAATGTTGCAAATTTGTATTTTGAAATATCAATTATGATTTTTAAACATTGTACAATCGTGCAAAAATTGTTAAATATGACACACAAAGGGTTAAATGTGGCACAATGGAGCGATCCACTTTAGCTTTTTAAATTCGTACCTTTATAGACACAGTGGGACTAACATGGTTTTATATTGTACCAGGGTTTGAATGTAGCTACATAAACCAGGGGAAAGTTGCTAACGTATGATCCAAAAACGTTCAGAGGTACAGTCTGGAAAGGGATAAATATTGTACCATGATGTCAGGGTAACTCTTGGAACACAATTAGAAATGTAACGAGGGTTCGTATTTTATAGTATAAAGGTAATCAAATCTTCTTCATTTTGTACCATATATAATAATCATGTCATTTTGAAAGAAAGAGGTATAACTATTTTACAGTACTCTTAACAGAAAATAAATAAAAGATGCGGGCTGCGAAGCGCACCGGGTTAAAGCTAGTAATACATATTTAAACAATGGACATATTTACTTTGGAAAACAGTTTATTTGTTAAAAAAAAACTGTTTATTCTGCTCCAAAAACGGAATCTTAAAATACATGCAGAACCCAAACATTTTTGGTAAATTTCCCCGTGTCGACGACAATTCCTCATCATTCATTTAAAAAATGGAAGAAACTATTTTATGGAAAATTTTACAAAGTCTGGAATATGGAATTTAAATTAGCTTTGTTCCTTTACCTACTACAAGTTACTAGTTTTACCATTTTTACCAGTTTTACTCCAAAAAGCGTTCCTTTACTCGAAAAACTAGTAAAAATAGTAGACAAATGTAAGAGAGAATTTTCAAAATGTCTTTCTCTTTTACTACTTTTTTACTAGTTTTTACTCGACAAATTTTTCCGAGTAAAAGTAGTAGCTTTCAAAATACATTGAAAGTAATATAACAAAAACTTCAAATAGAAGAAATTTTTTCTGTGCTTGATATTTTTACCAGATTTCCGTTCCCGTACTTTTTCAAAATATGTTTACTCAGAGAGAATTTTGAATTATTTCTCTTTTGCTAGTTTTACTATTAAAAAAGTAAAGGAACAAATCTATTTTTTAACATTCGGTTATTGTTTTTCCGATTGCTTGAGTTGGACTATAAAAATTTAAGTATTAAGCTATGTATACACGATTGTCAGATCGGACAACGTTCTCAACATTTGTTAAAGTGCTGCAAATGTACCGACTATTACATATTGTTAGGCAAAGGTGAATTGACAGTTCAGACGATTGCAAGAAAACCTGACAATTTCATATATTTACAATATATTTTGTAAATATTTATATGCAGGATTGCCAATAAAATGTTTTTCTGACAATGGCGCCGTTGTCACATGCATAAACTTCGCACATCTAACAATCTGCAAATTATCACACAATGACTTTTCTGCCAACGTTGCAAGACAAAAATTTTATGTTCACACGGTTGTACGTTCACAGGGTTGCATTTTTCTGACAATATTGTCCGATCTGACAATCGTGTGTACTTAGCTTTAGCCTTACATCTTTGTGTCGGAAAATTTTGTATTTTGTAGATACCGATTACGAAATACTTCTCGCGCAAATGCAGACCCATAGATTTTATGCTTTGATCCAGGCTTGTATTTTAAGTTTCTAAAGACTTGAAAACTTGTTTGGTTCGGGTAGAATAGCTAACACTAATTGTTTTTATTAAAATATGTTTGCTGCAGAAGCGTTTTGTCACAGTGTAAAATCTGTGAACTTGTGTATTGGATTGGATAAGGAAAGCCAACGTCACCATATATTCCTGAAGGAAAGCTGTAGGGGCACGTTAGATATCTTAATGAGATAGATGAGCAGTTAAACATGTACCTCATAAGGGTATCTGGACAAAGGGATATCCCGGGAAACTTCAAAGCCGATTATCTTTCTAGGAAAGGGTAGAATTTGCATTTATTGCTGCTCCACTGAGATAGTCATAAAATATCTCTTCGCATTAGAAAGAGAAAACTGTCTACGTCAGTTCTGACGGGACACTATCTGATCGGTGAACACACCAGGATGTTGGAAATTGAGTTCAATAACTTCTGCAGAAGCTGTGGAGACGAGAAAGAAGTGGAGAGCATTGATCATCGCTTTTTACTGTTCCGCATTGAGTAAATGACGTCTGGATATACTGGGTTCGGTCTTTCTAGGAAGTCTGACAAATCTTGCGAGTACCGACGTTCGTATTATTGATAACTTGGTGTATCAAACAGATTGGTTGCAATGAGGGACAACTGGGCCCGTAGTATCACTGTGGATATCAATTGCAGTGTTCAGAAAAAAACAGTACGTTATAAGAACGGTTCCTTCAGAGAACACTATGTTATTTATTTTTTTAGTGTTACTGTTCGCGAACGGTACCACTATGATAACGTACCGTTCTTAGAACATGACGAACGGTATCACTACGATAACGTACGGTTCATAGAACAGTAT
Organism: Eudasyphora cyanicolor; assembly: GCA_963930755.1. NCBI lineage: Eukaryota > Metazoa > Arthropoda > Insecta > Diptera > Muscidae > Eudasyphora > Eudasyphora cyanicolor. The sequence continues at coordinate 135,260,065 of OZ005735.1, forward strand.
CACTACGTCGTAGTGATACTGTCATGCCGAAATTTGAATATACAGGGTGGCTGATATATATTGCAACCAACTTCAGGATGCTATCATTTCTAAACCGCTAGTCTGATAGCTGGCAGATTTATTTTAGTGATAGTTCATTTTATTGTTTACAAACTTACAAAAGCATTTTGATCTATTGCTTTCAGAAACCAGTAAGGAAAGGCAGAAAGTCGGGCGGGGCCGACTATATAATACCCTACACCTCCCTAACAATGCGATAAGGGTCATTGCCATAATAATTTGGAATAATTGGTAAATGGGTAGAAACATATTATCTAATTCTGAAACGATAATCGCTAAATTAAGCAATATTCGTTCCTAAAATGAGAAACATCTTTCTGGAAAATTTTAATGATCGGAAGTAAAATACAACTTCTATAGCGGTTTGATACCAAATCAGGAGGAACAATCAATATAAATCTGAACCGATCTTCCCTGAATACTCATTCATGTAAAAAACCTCCTTCAGTCGAATTTCGTACTGATCGCATATAAAATACAGTCTCTACAGCGCCTACATGTCAAATCGGGGGTAACGTATATATGGGGGCTATATCTAAATCTGAACCGATTTCTTCCACATTTAACAGAGTTCATTCATATAATAAGAAACCTCTTTCTGCCGAATTTCATACTGATCGGATATAAGATAACATTTTTACAGCGCTTACAAGTCAAATCGGGGGTAACGTATATATGGGGGCTATATCTAAATCTGAACCGATTTTCTCCGAATTTAGCAGTATTCCTTCATGTAATAAGAAACCTCTTTCTGCCAAATTTTGCACTGATCGGATATAAAATACAGTTTTTACAGCGCTTACATGTCAAATCGGGGGTAACATATATATGGGGGCTATATCTGAATCTGAACCGATTTTCTCCGAATTTAGCAGTATTCCTTCATGTAATAAGAAACCTCTCTTTGCCGAATTTCGCACTGATCGGATATAAAATAACATTTTTACAGCGCTTATATGTCAAATCGGGGGTAATGTCAAATCGGGGGTAATCTCAGGACCCCTAGGTCTTGAAAAATTAGTTTTTCGCCAAATATGTTACGTTGATTGCAGATGTGTAGGTAGGAAATTATAGCAATCCCCCAACCGGGAGTCGCCAACATGGAGAAACACGTTGATCCGTGTGGCCTGCTTTGGAGATACCCCAGAGGACAACATCTATAACCCCCACGGAAGCCCGGCTATGCAGATCCAATTTGGTCCGCCTAGCTGGCTTTGGACATACCACGAAGGAGAAAATCGTTTCGCCGTTAGAAGGTTCGCAACGCCTATACACTTTGATCCAAGTAGCCGGCTTCAAACATACCCAAAGAAGAAAATCGTTAACCCCGCTCGAAAGTCGGCTACACCTAAACACATATAGGACTATTCCCTGGTGGTTCTTCAACATTTCTCACAATATTTATAATCTACTCAAAATTATCTTTAATTTGATGGATCTGCGGCAGCACAAGACGGCCGTATTCAAATGACAGGCAACTGCTAATGGACCAAAGAAGAAGAAAACAACAACTTAGTCCAGGTTTATACTAGGCAAGTTTTTTCAGCAGCTTATCATCAAATTCTCTTTTGAACTTGCACGAAGAACTCAAAACGTTCAGGGAGAGTTTTTTCCTCCCTCTTGCCGACTGCCCCTCTCTCCAACAAAACGCCGATAATATGCTGAACATTCAGCCAGTGTAAATCCGGACTTATTCCTAGAAAAATTTTCGCTCTACAGCTGTAAAATTTTTAGTAGTATGTACTTCGTCAGATTTTTGTAAACTTGTTTTAATAAATAGAATTAAATAGTTATTTCAAGTAATATCCGAGCGTTTTATCATTACATCAGCAACTGTCCAAGTGTTGTTGTGTGCACAAAAACAATGGGATGAAATCTGAGTTTTACAGAAGCAGGACGCTTTCACTGGAATTTGAGAGATACCCTTAAAGATATATATGTACATACTAAAATTCGAAAATGTTATAAGCACTTAAAATAATATTGTAAGGCGTTTTTATAAAATGAATAAAACAGATAAAATAGGAATTATTGCGTTTGAAATCAATACAATCAAAATGGCAAACACCAACAGAGTTGTATCTGTATATTTGTTATTGGGCAAGTGACAGTACCTAATAATGGTATCATGATCATTGCCTTCACATAACCTCAATCAACAGCTGCAAAAACACAGAACACAGCAAAAAGGCGCCTGTAGTTAAATATGTGTTTTGTTTGGTAGTTAGATGAAGCAAAACGCAAGAAATACTATAATTTAATACAAATATTCCGCCACTATGAATTGCATGAAGACATATTGGTAAGTTTGTTCAGATATTTTTTTCGGAAATAAGTGAATTTAAATTTTTCTTCGTGGTTTTTTAGTAATCCACTTAAACAGAACTCTCTGGTTGAGCAAGGTCTGGATTTAAGACTGCGGGCGTCGAAAGCAAAGTACTACCTGAAATGGGGTTCCGTTAACGTGATTCTCCTAGCCATACTACTGTTTGATATCTCGAATAAATGTCCCTATGCCGAGTCGAACTGGTATTATGTAGAGTATGCGGCCGCCACCATAGTCGCTTTAAGTGTTTTGGCCTGCTTTTGCAAATATTTTCTGTACGTCTTTCATACACGCCCGGTTTTGGGAACGCAGCAGCAGAAGAATCTTCTTAAATTTGACGACAATGGTGGGTAATTAGTTAAGTGATTTCAAGTGTAATTTTTTATTTATATACTATCGATTCTTGCTTAGACAATTCTTTTGTGACCAGCAATCCTAGCAAAAAGAAACAAAATGAACAGGAACGTAATGAAGCCCCTAATAGTACTATACTCAGTTGGCATTCTTCGTTTAATGACTGTAAGTAGCCATATAAAACCACCATTTCTCAAAGTCTTATGATTATTATTTATAACTTTTCGTTCACTTGCAGCTCGTGGTCCCGGTTCTCCTAATTGGAGCTATAGCCGCACCACCCCACCCCGACAAAGTTTAAGCCCCCAGCAACAACAACACCAAATGCAGAATGCTTCATGGAATTCCTCAATGTACAATAATTCGAATATGAATGCCAGCACTGTGAGCAGTAATGTATCATTCTCTTCACCCTACCAGAAATATGAACAGGATGAACTAATTACTGATGAAGTTAGTTTGCATCGTTATCTAAAGTATGTTTTCTGATTTCTTTTCATGAATATGCCGATATAATAATACATGTATACTTTACTTTAGGGACGTCTCTCGCAAAGAGTACAGTACAACGGAAATGACTGATGTAAATCCGGCCTTCAATGCCGGTTCTATCAATTCTTTTTGGAACTATTGCAATACTGCAGCGAATCTTTTGAGGACGTCACTATATCAATTAGCGCCTTCACCAGGTAAGATACCATTCGTTAGGGATTAAGCTCACATAGACCTATTGAGGTCCCTAGTGCTACAGGTTATCAATAATACGAAAATCCGGCAAGATCTGTCAGCCATCTCGTTGAGAGATCTGCGCCAGTCGATACTGTTTTGTAAATTTAGTAATATAACATCCATAGATTTATTGGCAGCCTGGCTTCGAAGTAAATGACGACGCCAGTGCTGGTCATAAATGTTGCGACTAAAGCACATGGCGACTTCTTATTGCCATTATTTCAGCTTAATGTACACTGCAAGTATTTGGTAATCTATTGGCTACATCAAGACTAATTTATTTACAGTGTAATTTGAAGCAAACCTCCTCATCAAGCTTCGAACCATCCATATAGAAGTGGAGACAGTTCATATTTCCTGGTATTCCGGCAACTTAGTCCTCTCTGGAAGTTATCTTAGTGGAAAAGTTCATCCCGAAGCTTTACACCGTTGGTGTACATTCCACTCGGTCTGTTGCCATTACCTTACAATATGAGGCCTCAGTTCTTGTACCTACTCGTTGATATACGATATATGGGGTACAAGAACTGCAGAAAACTTATCAGTAGCCGTCTAGCACGCCATAATAGCCAACAATAGTACTGGGCGCGAACTACTGATATGCATATCCATTGGACGATTTTAGGAGAGAGCCCCTCCAAATGCCACAACAGCAGTCCTTCCTTACCTGTTCCATACATTAAGTCTGAAGAACAATTTTCTAACAAGGATTATACATAAAAAATTTCCACTTTTAGAAAAGACTAGATCAGTTCCATTTAGTCGAGGAGCATCGAATGACAACCAATTCCACCTTGTTTGGGTTAATGCATAAACCATTGCTTCCTTCTCATCTATCCAATTTGTTCACAACTAGCTGTAGAATGTCTCTGAGGACGTTACCGCGATTGCAATGTCGTTAACCTTATGACACAACGTACTAAGTTTACCAGGATTCCGTCAGGATTTCAAATCAGTGGAGATAGTACTCTTACCTTTCGGAGTCACTCTGTTTTTAAATCTCGTTAGATTTTCCCCCTGAGACTTGTTATGCGTCTTCTGGTGGGCAAAAGCTGAGCTAGTCTAATAACACTCCACACTTAGATGCGACAGCTCCGCAAATACCGGATCTGAGTGAATTAAAGTTAACAGCATCTTCAATATCAATAACGGCCACCAAGGGAATTATTTGAACTGTAGGAACGATTCGGTATCGCCCACCAATTTATTCAGGGCCGATTCTTTGGAATTGCCATTGTTGGAAACAGGTTTTCTGTAATAAAAGAATCTAAGAGCCATTACAGATCTTTCAGCAGGAACGAGGATAGACCAAAATTTACCTGAAGTCAATTATTTCAGAATCGATTTTTTTTATAGAAAATATGATCCTATTTCTCTTTTGACGATTTCCAATAGTGAAATTTAAACATTTTCTAACCCCATTTTGAGAATTTTTGGTAAAATTCTTGTGGCAACACTGAATCCACATGTTAAATTTTAATTAAAACAATTTTGCTATATTTCAGCTCCTACAACAACACAGAACAAACAAACCTCCAAAGAGGAGGGTGGCCTTAATATAATCGATAGTAATTCGGAAGTCATCAAAAGGATTTCGTCGGAAAAACTTGCACAGTATGTGGGAAATTTGCGTACGGTAAGTTAGAACCTTCAAATCTGTTGTTACGTACACTTACTGTCATTGTTTTTTTATTACTCTTCCATCACAACAATCATCTGCTGCCGCCTCCAACATCTGGCCATACAGTGGATTTCGTTTACCGTATTGCAACGCTTGACAAAGGAGATTGAACACATTGATGCTTCGTTTAAGCAGCGCGGTTTTCATGATATGCAAATCGGTAGCATTGGCCTGGAACGACTAAAGAAAACAGTGGGCAATCAAAATTTTGTATCACAGTACATGCCAATGTTGCCAATGATTGTGCCATTCTTGGAAATGTCCAGCAATCAGGAATATCTGGTGCAACGCATAAAGGGTAAGTGAGATGCAGGGGCCAAATCACGACATTCGATATCGAGAACTTCTCGATCGAAAAGACTATTTAATTTTTGTTAATAAGCAAAAGTGAATATTGAAACTAATTAAAAACTATCCAGATAAGTTTCATATGAGTTATTTATTTATTTATATGAATTACAATACAAAGTAAATTTATATTCTAATTTCAAGGTCCAGGGGAAAGCCGGGTTACAAAGACCATATTGTAAGTTTTTGCCAGCCTCTGGTGGGAATCGAACCCACGACCCCCAAACTCATAGGCGAGCACGCTACCAACTCACCTACTGGGGCGCTTCATTCATATGAGTTTATTGAAACAATTTACTTTAATTTGACAGAAGTCTATACTATTTAAACGATAATAAATACTCATTTCGATCGTAAAGTACTGGATATCGAATGCTGATATTGAAACATATGTATTTATTTTCGATTGTTTTACTTACAGATTTGGGCAAAGGTTCCTGCATTGCGGATTATCGCTGGAACTCTGGTTCTGAATACCATGGCCTCAAATGGGATGAACATTTGCCCACTGATTCTGCGGTATGTAAAGTATATTTGCATTAATTTCTCATATACATAATAGTTTTTGTAATCTATTGTTTTTTATCTATTCTATTTCTCTGCAGATACTTTTCCATTTATTTTGTGTTTATTTAGATACTCAACTTATGCCATTGCCTCAAGGAGGCGGCCGTCCTTTTTATAGCCGTTATGTTATCGTTGGCGAAGAGAAACGCTCTGCCAAAGATACTGTGGCTCTGGTACAGAATAAAGCACGCTGTGCCATACTGTGCTCGAATCCTTTGAAGCCGAAATTCAATTTTATTAGCGATGGCGAAATACACAACTGCGCCTATGACCGCAATAACCTGCTCTATGTTATCATACAGTTTTTGATTTATATGCGTTCGCATCAGGAAAGTTGTTTGGAGGGTGTTAATCTCGGCAAGAGTGGGATTAATATAATGTGTGTCATAGAAGACTGATGTGATGAGGTCGGCGACGACGGCGGGAGGAGCAGGATAGCTGTAGTATTCGTTTTTCATTTTTATGACTTTGTTTTATTTTTTTTAGTAATATCATCGGATTCATTATATTTTGTATATTATTTATGTCATTCAATCAACAGCAATTTACTATATTAATATCAAACATCTATAAAATCCAATTTAAAGTAACTGTTGTTTTTTGTTTTTAAGTTAAAAAATTGTGGATGTTTTACATAATTCATGATTTTTTGTATTATAATAAGAATAATATACTATTATTGTAATATTTTAAAAATTATGATTAATGGTCTATTCGGGGGGAAATTTAAGGAGATATTTTCATTTTATGATTTGCTAAAGAAATTAAAAATTTGACCAAACATTGAAAAATTTCGTACTTTTCGATCTATGCTGCTTATTTATAGAGATAGGCCAATTTTAGGTTTTACTAAGGAAATTAAAAATGTGTACCAAAATTTAGAGTTAAAAAATGTCGTACTTTTCGCTTTAAGGCGCTCATTTAAGGAGACCATGTCACTTAAGTTTTGCTAAGGAAATTCAAATTTTTGACCAAACAATGAGTGATCCTGCTTTTCGCTATTTAAGGATTAGGGTACTGTAGAATAATTATACCTCTTTCTTTCAAAAACAAATAAACAAATGACTTCGATACGGGGAAAATAAATTTGTACACTAAATCAGTGATGCCAACTTTTTCCGAAGCAAAAGCGTAAAGAGGCACTAAACTATCGCCCATGTGATGGCAATCGCATTTCGCCTAAAATTGGCGATTGTGATCGCAAAATGCATGCTCTGAATTCTTTTTTACCACAACAATTTGGATTTATTAAAATCAAATTATTAATTACAGTGGATAAATAACTACATCCATGTGTGTATTTTATTAAAATTTTATTTCGAAGACCATTAAAATTGAAGGGGAAATTTTTGCGTTTTGCGATTCGAACTCACGCGATTGTCATCACATGGGCGTATAATATTGCTTTAGTCGGGAGAGACGACGACATTATATCCGACCCCATCAGAGCAGAATAAAACGAAATATGTTTTGTCCTATTGTATCAAAGTTGTTTTCTTAATGAGAATAATATGTTCAAAATTTTTTATTTTATGGCGCCTAGATTCAAAATCAGGATATAGAAATATACATGGGACCTACCTAAATGTGAACCTATTGTCGTCGAATTTTGCAACGTTAGTTGAAAAATGTATAGCGTCTACATTCTACATTGGGAAATATATGTTATGGAGTCTATAACTAAATCTGAACCAATTTTCTATAAATTTGATGTGTACATTTCTGATTGAAGGAACCGTTATATACTAAATTGTATGTATAAGTACTTACAGATCTGATGAGAAACGGATATTCTATGGCGCTTAGACCCAAAATTGGTATATCAGTATATATGACGGATATATCTAAACCTGCCACAAATTTCATAAAATTTGACAGAGTTTATTATTGGCTCCATCAATTTTTCTATACCAAATTTCGTAAAGATTTGATGCAAATTGTGACATATGATGGCAAATCGTGAAGTACATGCATATGGTGTAGCAAAATAGTCTAATTTCTTTATGTTACCTGATTTGTTCTGACAAATGTACGAAAAGCGTCAAAAGCACTAACGAAAAATGTAAAAAGCGTACAGTTAAGCTGAGTATAGACGATTGCCAGATCGGCAAACGTTATCAACCCTGTTAAAGTGCTGCAAATATACGGGCAATGTCAGATTGTTAGGCAAAGGTGAATTGACAGTTCAGACGATTGCAAGAAAACATTACAATTTCATATATTTTGTAAATATTTATATGCAGGATTGCCAATAAAAATACATTATAGACAGTGTTGCAAATAAAATGATTTTCTGGCAATGGCGCCGTTGTCACATGCATAAACTTCGAACATATAACATTCAGCAAATTATCTCGCAATGACTTTTCTGCTAACGTTGCAAAACAAAAATTGTATGTCCACACGGTTGCAAATTCACAGGGTTGCATTTTTCCGCCATTTTTCTGGCAATGTTGTCCGATCTGCAAATCGTCTGTACTTACCTTTAGTGCTTTTCACGTATTGAGTGGTCTGAAAAGCACTAAATCTGGTGCGAAAAGCACTAAGATGGCATCCCTGCACTAAATTACGAAAATTCCCGATAAATTTCTTGTTTATGTTCCTGGCATCAAGGTACCATATTTATCTCTTTTTCCCTTCTATGCCTCTAAATGTGAAAACTAGTATTTGGATCATATTTTACCTTTTTGCCCTAGTTTATGTTCCAATAGCTACATTCACACCCTGGTAAAATATAAAACAATGTTTAAAAGTTTTAATTAAAAAAAGGTAAAATGAATGCCTAGTTTAAGTTGCAAGACTTCAAATTGTCATTGGAATCATATTTTATCTATTTCTCTCCATTGTACCACATTAAACCCAATGTGTCATAATTAACCATTTTTGCACCACTGTACAACAGTTAATAGTTTTTGTCCCAACAAGTTTACCCTTTATGTCCCCTATCTGCGACATACCGTACCTTATTTAGCTTTTTTGTCCTACGGTTTACATAGGAGCTTCGCACTCTGGCTATGAATCACTGTACTACTTAACTTAATTCAATATTTAATTATTCCACCGTTCTTCTAATGTCCGAAAGTGTATACATAGCTGGGACTATATACAACATTTCTTTCCCCACTTACCACATTTAACCATTTTGCCACACTTTACCTTATTTAATACTTGTTTACGCCACTGTACCATTTATAACCCTTTTTGCTTCACTGTACCATATTTAACCTTTTTGCTTCAATCAACCCTATTTACCACCTTTTATCCCCTCTGCTCCATAATTTTAAACTTTAAGTTAAAGCATAACATTTGAAAAAGGGACTTCTTGTCTCATATTTATGTTCCATGTTTTTGTCCAATGTACTAAATGTACATTACCATATTTAACAATTTTTGTCCCACTGTACCATTTTTAACCATTTTCCCGACTATACCATATTTAACCCTGTTTGTCCCACTGTACCATAGTTAACACATTTTTGCCTCACTGTTTCCGAGGTAACGCTTTTTGGCCCACTGTACCATATTTAATCCATTTTGTCCCCCTTTACAATTTTTAACTATTTTTTCCCCGCTGTACTATGGTTAACCCTTTTTTGTCCCATTGTGCAATATTAAAACCTTTGTCTCACTTTAACATATTTAACACTTTTTGCTCCACTGTATCATATTTAACACATTTTGTCCCTTTTTGACCCACTGTACCATAGCTAACCATTTTTGTCACACTGTACCATATTTAATACTTTTTGCCCCTATTTTCTCATAGTTAATAAATTTTTGGTCCACTATTTAATAGTTAACCCTTTTTGAACCACTGTACCATATTTAATCCATTTTGTCCCACTCTACCAAACTTAACCACTTTTTGACCCACTGTACCATAGATAAACATTTTTGTCACACTGTATCACATTTATTCCTCTTCGCCCACTGTATCATAGTTAATACATTTTTGCCCCACTGTTACATGCTTAACCCTTTTTACCACACTGTACCATATTTAATCTATTTTGTCTCACTTTCCCATATTTAACAAAGGGTCCGCCAAATAACTTTATTTTTTGAAAACATCGCGCAAAACATATCCTCATCTTCAATTTTTGTGAACAAAAATTCAACATGGCCCGATAACGATCGCCATTGACTGTAACGGCCACTCCTTGTTCATTTTCGAAGAAAAATGGCCCAATTATGCCTCTGGACCAAAATCCGCACCAAACAGTGACTCGTTTTGGGTGTATCGGCTTTTCAATGTATGCGTGCGGGTTTTCTGTGTCCCAAATGCGACAATTTTGCGACATAACCCACATGTTCATGATTGTTTACATACCCGCCAAGATCAAAATGAGCTTTATCTGAAAGATGATTTTTTGGCAAAATCGGCATCTTCTGTAAGTCGATCGCTCCCAACGATGTTCAAGCGTATACACAACCATATTCGTTCAGCGGAAGGATAAAACTAATTATCTGTCAAATCAGACATCAGCTAAGTGTTACCATTCACGAAATAAGCACTAGTTAAAAAAAACGTTAGATAGCGGACCTTTATTTTTGCCCCACTGTATCTTACTTAACCCCTTTTGCCCCACTGTGCTATAATTAACCCTTTTTTGTCTCACTGTACCATATTTAACACATTTTGTCTCACTGTACCATATTTAAAATATTTCACAAATCTACCATACTTAACACCCCCTTTTTGACCCACTGTACCATAGTTAACCATTTTTGTGACACTGTACCATATTTAATCCTTTTAGCCCCATAGTATCATAGTTAATACAATTTTGCCCACTGTTCCTTAGTTAACCCTTTTTGCCCCACTGTACCATATTTAATACATTTTGCCCCACTTTACAATAATTAACCCTTTTTCCCCGCTGTGCCGTATCTAACCCTTTTTGTCTCACTGTACCATATTTAAAATTTATTCCCACTCTACCATATTTAACCCTTAACCCCCACTACAAAATTAATTTCCGATCTCTAGTTTATGTTACAAAAGCTGGCTGTTTTTAAACCACTATACCCTATTTTACACTTTTTGCCCCACCGTGCCCCGAAAAGTACGATTCCAAAAACAAGCTGACTACCCCGATCCGTTGTTGTAAGGACATCCCACGCTTCAATTTTCACCATTCTAATTCTAGGCGTTAAAGTTGGAGTTGGTACCACATGTACCCTTTCTGTCCCACTGAGCTCCTAAAATTTTCAAAAAATCGCTCCTTTTTCTAATTTACGTCCCAAGAGCTACTCTCACAGCAAATTCCACGATTCTAGCTCTTGCCATTTGGTTTTGATTGTTGTACCACATTAATCCCTTTTTAACCCACTGTGCACGTAAATGTTCGAATTTCAGAAAATCCTTTTTATACCCTCCACCATAGGATGGGGGTATATTCATTTTGTCACTCCGTTTGTAACACCTCTAAATATTGATCTGAGACCCCATAAAGTATATTCTTAATCGTAGTCCGTCCGTCCGTCTGTTGTATCACGCTACAGTCCGTAATAATAGAGCTAGGTGTCTGAAATTTGGTATAAATACTTCTTATAGCTGCAGGTAACTTGGGATTGAAAATGGGCGATATCGGTCCATATTTAGATATACCTCCCGTATATAGCATGTAAGTTGTTGTTCCTACTGGTCTCATCTACTATATTTTTTTTGTGTTGTTTTCTTTAAGTTTGAGCTATTTTGTGTGGTCACATGCTATCCATTGTGGAGGGTATATAAGATTCAACATGGCCGAACATAACGTTTTTACTTGTTATTTTTGAGTCTACCTCATAAGTCCATTAATTCCATAAATTCAGTCCATTTCTGGGTCGACCCCATAAGGCCTACCCTCACACCAAATTTCACGATTCTAGCTCATTCCGTTTAGATTTGGCGGTGGTACCATATTTAAACCTTTTTGCCCCATTGTGCGGCTAATAGTACGAATTTCGAAAAATCCCGTCTTATTGCACGCCTACATCCCAAGGGCTACCCTCCCAACAAATTTCATGATTCTAGCTTCAGTGTATGGTCTGGGCGATGATCAGTCAGTCACGCAACAATTTTATATATCGTCACCTGAAATCCAAAATAACATAACCCACATGTTCATGATTTTTCAGGAGAAGCATAAAAACAAAGTAAAGTAATTTTAAACTTTTAACCATATATAGGGATTTCAGACTATTGCGGCGTACATTCTGAATAAAATTTTATGAATCTTTCGCTTTTTTAATGACCTTGTTTGCTGTAACGTCTATCACTCATAAAATGGTAAATTTTTGATATTGAACTCCAAAATTTTGTAGGAATGTGTAGTTTAGCCTAATAGACTATAATCAATTATAAAATTAATTTTGATTTTTTTGATGTTACTTGATTTTGGATTTCAGATGACGATATATAGATTTAAACCAGTAAGGAAAGGCTAAAGTCGGGCGGTGCCGACTATATAATACCCTACACCACTCTCGTAATATTGAATAACTATGATATATAAATTTTGTAATTCATGTATAAATTGTTTACATAAATTTACTTTTGGGACATTTTATACTTAAATAATACCCTGTACCACAGTGTGGTGTAGGGTATAAAAACGATTGGATCTAAAGAGCCAAATCGGATGAAAAATATATATGGGAGCTATAGCTAAATCTTAACCGATTTTCTTCAAATTCGGTAGTGTTGGTTCATGGATCAAGAAACTCTACCATTCTAAATTTCAACACAATTGGATGTAAAATACAGCTTTTATAGGACTAAAGGGCCAAATCGGACGAAACATATATATGGGAGCTATAGCTAAATCTTAACCGATTTTCTTCAAATTCGGCAATGTTGGTTCATGGATCAAGAAACTCTACCATTCTAAATTTCAACACAATTGGATGTAAAATACAGCTTTTATAGGACTAAAGGGCCAAATCGGACGAAACATATATATGGGAGCTATATCTAAATCTGAACCGATTTTCTTCAAATTCTGCAATGTTGGTTCATGGATCAAGAAACTCTACCGTTCTAAATTTCAAAACGATCGGATGTAAAATACAGCTTCTATAGGACTAAAGGACCAAATCGGACGAAAGATATATATGGGAGCTATATCCAAATCTGAACCGATTTTCTTCAAATTCGGCAATGTTGGTTCATGGATCAAGAAACTGTACCATTCTAAATTTCATTTCAACCAAATTCAATAGCGATCTTAACAGCCGCGAAATACTCTAAACTGCAAAATTTCAGAACGATCGGAGTGAAATTGCGACCTGTAGTCGACGAACAACTTTACATGGACAGACGGACGGACGGACATCGTTAAATCGACTCAGCTAGTGATTCTGAGTCGATCGGTATACTTTAAGGTGGGTCTAGCTGTGTTATTTTAAGGTGTTACAAACATCTGCCGTGAAACAAACTTATAATACCCTGTACCACAGTGTGGTGTAGGGTATAAATACACAAATATATGTTTCGGAGGATGTTCTTCTAAACAGTACTACGTTTACCTACTAGTACATGGTGGCTGATGAATATTGCTACATTAAAAAACTCAAATAACTTTTTTAGTGTAAGTGTAATAACGGTAAGTTTTCTCTGGACTCTAGATACTAAAACAGCATTACACTGTACAAAATTTCAAGTATTTATATGCACTGTTATTATTGAAGTAAAAAGCTGTTAACTTTTGGTACAAAATGGAGGTACCAAATGGGGCGTGCCAATAACGCTCACTTTTCTGTGGACTCTAGGTACTATAAAAGCATTACACTGTACAAAATTTCAAGTATTTATATACACTGGTAATAAAGTTAAAAGCTGCTAACTTTTGGTACAAAAAGGTCCATTCAACATATATATATATATGCAGAAACCCGATATTTTTACTATTTACCCCTTGAAAAAAAAAAAATTTCTTCAAAAAAAAAAAAAAAATAAAGACAAATCACAATATATATCTTGCAAAGACAAAAGTTGGACATAAAGAAAAATGAATTTGGTCCTACGGCGCTTCTCGTTCAAAAAATTTCAGAATACAAACAAAAAATATATGTGTATACTAACTATTTTCAATAGTCACTTAATTTAAAAAAAATATTAATAAAGCAAAATAAAAATTTTGGTAAAAAAATCGCGCGATTTTTGGAATGGACAATTCGCATGCGGCGTTTCTCGTTAAAACAACTATTAACGAAATTAAAAAAATTAATATTCTACCGATATTCGGTAATAACAACTTAATTTATGAATTAAATAACAGAAAAAATGGGATACCATAATATATTATTTTTTAAATAAAGTTAATTTATAATAAAAATAACTTAAAATACAATAATAATTGACAATTTTACAGTTTTCTTGTTAAATTTTCATCTGTCCAACATTTGTTAACACGGGACCGAGGTTTCTTGTTTGCGATATCAACCAACAGCAGTCACTTGCTTTCTGACTTTCGTACAGAACGCATCAACAATGGAAATTACTACAAGTAATCTACATGACTGGTACAAAGAGGATGAGACGGGATTTTTCTTCATTAGGAAACTGATGGTCCTAAGGCACTTGCCCAAGGAGGGGGACTATGTTCTGCAAATATCAACATGTCATTCCAATGATTTTGCACAAGGAGTGTGGCCACTTCAGATGGGGGTGCAATGTCGTGGAATCGGCCAATAAGAAAAAATCCCGGTGTAGATATGGAGTTTCATATTCACCAGGACTTTTTTCTAAAAGACCAAGTCTGCCTATACGTTCTTTGTTGGTTTTATAGGGTAGACTTTGAAGCAATCATCGTTTTCACAGGGATATCTGGTAAACACACGGTCGTAGATTTCGCCAGTTTTTCCCGCGAGGTCGTTTTCGACGACCTACTTTCGAACGATGACCCGTTGAGTGGTCCAGGGAAGGTCGCCGAAAGTAAATTCGGTAAACGAAAGTACCATCGCGGTAAGCGTGTAGAAGGAGTGTGGCTGTTTCGTAAAGTACGGAAAATTCCCTTTAAATTGAGGGGTCGCATGATGAGGACCCCAAGGTCTAATTTTGAAGCCCCTCCAGGGACTTCACTAGAGGACTCTTGAACTGTATTCTTATGTGTAATCTGCGGAAAATTTTCTATTATTTGAGGGGTCGCATGATATGTGGACCCAAGGACCATTTATCAAGGCCATCGCTTGACTTGACGCTTGAACTTTTTTGCATATTTGTAACCTACTCCATGGGTCCGACCGACAAATTTTGACTAAACTTTTATGTTTTTGTGGTCATTTTGAAGGGGTGGTAAACATTCTTTTTCTGAGATGACCTCTATAATCTGCGTTTTTGCCCTAATGAGACTACCTTTACAATTATTGTATCATGGATTTTGGTCGGTGAATGACAGATGTGTGATTATCATCCCGATTCTGATTACTCCCAGGGAATAAATTTTTCCCGGGAATAAAATCCTCCCATTCTAATCAGTCGGGGAAGGGAGTAACAAGGGAGAGAAAATTTCGAACAAAACAAAACAGCTGTTTTGTTCGACTACATTTTGCAAATAATTGTAAGTACATACATGGAGAAACTATTATTTCATTTCATTAATGATAATATTACTTTTCAAAGATTTGAAAAATATTACAGGGTAAACAAAGCGGCCTTCAAATATTTGTTGGACGTTTTAACATCCCACATTCAACCAAAACGTAAGTCGTTTGCTGTATTCCCAATCGTCAAATTAAATGCGGCTCTACGCATCTTTGCTGAAGGTGGGTTCCAAACGGGTATATGAAAAGATTACGACGTGTCTGTGGCCCAGGGTAGTTTGAGCAAAGCTCTGACAGAAGTTATTAATATATTTGAGGATCATCTTTGTCCAAGATGGATAACTTTCTGCAGAACGGAAGAGGGAAAAACGGAAAATTGCGTTAACTCTTTACGTAAAGCATGGCATTCCTAGCGTTATAGGATGCGTTGACGGAACTCATGTTCGTATTATTGCGAAGGGTTACTATAGTTTGAACGTAATGCTGGTAAGGACATTTGCTGATTTTACATTTTGAAGATATGATTAACAAAACTCAGAATAATCAATGTTTAATTTGTAACCAAAAAAATATTTACAGGCCTTTGACAATGAACTGAGAATTCAGTACGCTGACGCATCACATCCCGGTGCGTGTCATGACTCATTCATTTGGAACTCCAGTGAATTTCGAGCACATATTGAGGAAGAATATCTAAGAAGTGGCAGCAAATATTGGCTACTTGGTAAGGTTTTGAATGACAAAAGAAAGTTTTCATAAATTAAAAATGATTTTTTACTAGGAGACGCAGGCTATTCTTTAGAACCGTGGCTTATGACCCCTCATAGATGTCCACAGGATGGATCCGTTGAAATTAAATTCAATGAAATTCATTCCAATTGCCGCAATGTGGTTGAACGCACCAATGGCGTCTTGAAAAATAGATGGAGGTGCATTCTTGGTGCTAGAGAGCTGCACTATGCTTCAGAAAAGGCTGCTAAAATAGCGAATGTTTGCTGTGCTTTACATAACATATGCATTCATTTCAAATGCAATACTGGAGTAAACGATGTAGAAAATGTTGATGGTTTTATCGTACAAGATAGTGATGTAGTACCCGTAGCCTCGACGCAGTATTTTTCCGTTGCCCAAAACATTAGGAATAACATTGGAAATAATCTTTAAATAAATATAAATTTCTATCCTAAATAAACCACATAATTATATTCCTTTTCACATCTTTGCATTCTTTTTTCTTTATTTATAATTTAATTTATTATTCTTTATTAGGAAATTTAATTTCTAATATTTACAACAGTTGAGTTTCTTGCGGACAAAAATAAATATAAACAAATGGAAGTGTGACGGTGGCGGCATTAAATTTGTTGCGGCGTTCAATTTGTAACGGCGTTAAATTTGTGGTGGCGCAAAATGTAACTTTTTCGCGTTGAAATAAACATAGTACCACAAACGAAAAAATTTCGCAGTTTTTTTCGCGACTTTGTTTTTATATGGGATTTCAACGCGAAAAATGAACATAGTACCACGCTTAAGGAATTAAATATTTTGGGAAAACAATAAGTGATAACAAAATTTCCTCCTTTATACGGGATTATTTAAGGAGATATTTTCCTATAGATAACTTATCCCATGACAAATTTCTCCATAGAAAATTTAAGATTTTTCCAATACGAGCTTTGTATTTTTTGGTTGATCAGATTTTATATTCATATTTGTCTATATTTATAGTACAATTTGTGAACGTATTTAAATGAACCATTACATTTGAATAAAGCAATTTAGCATCTGAACTTTTTTATTTAAACAAACAATTATCTCTTAAAATCTATTCATGTCCAAAATTTCCTTTTTATTGAAGCGAATAGTCGTGTGGTTAAGGATGGAGCTGAGTTATTTTCTTTTGAAGTTTGCAATTTGCTTTGTTGGAATTCTTCAGTGTTCAGAGGGGGATTTTCTTTAGGTTCCCCATCAGTATCTCCAACCGAAGTCTTTACCATATAACTTTCTATTTTCTCACTTTGTTGCATAGACTGACTTCGTCTACGTTTATCATTCAAGTCCATTGATTGCATGTTTGATAGTAATCTTAATTTTTCCAACTGATTTGGTTTGCGATCCTCATTTGCTTTGGACTGCGCTGAATTTTTTCTTAAAAGTTTGTCACGTGGAATCTTCCAAAGACTTTCACCTTGGGGCGTTGGTTTTAAATTTGTGATAACATTCTGAAGGATATTATCATTTATGGACATCATACGTACTCCAATTCTCTCGAATTTGGGTATGGCTGGAATTTCCTCCGAGTCTTCTGCGGGCCTAGTTGTTTTCATAC
This sequence comes from Eudasyphora cyanicolor, assembly GCA_963930755.1. NCBI lineage: Eukaryota > Metazoa > Arthropoda > Insecta > Diptera > Muscidae > Eudasyphora > Eudasyphora cyanicolor. The sequence continues at coordinate 135,277,987 of OZ005735.1, forward strand.
TTGGAGTTTTCCTGGGAATTTGCGGCTTTGATTCCTTTTGATTATTTATATCAGCAAATTTTCGGATTTTTTCAGCAACGCTCATGTGTGATGGCTCATTGCCTCTTTTAGCATTTTCATAAGTTACTTCTCGCTTTTTCCTAAGAATTGTTTTACCCCAAGCTGGAATCTCCTGCGTGGCGGATACATGGGATATATCTGAAAATACATACATATACATACATACATACATATTACATTTGGAGAAATTATAAAAATATGAGTAAATTGCTTTTGACATCAAATGTATTTGTATTTTGAAAGTAGTTGTGAACGGAGAAAGCATTTTTATATCCTCCACCATAGGATGGATATATTCATTTTGTCACTCCGTTTGTAACACCTCTAGATATTGATCTGAGACCCCATAAAGTATATATATTCTTAATCGTCGTAAAATTCTAAGACGATTTAGCAATGTCCGTCAGTCCGTCCGTCTGTTGTAATCACGCTACAGTCCGTAATAATAGAGCTAGGTTGAGCAAATTTTGATAGAAATATTTCTAATAGTTGCAGGTTGGTTGGGATTGCAAATGGGCCATATCAGTCAATGTTTTGATATAACTCCCCTATAGAGGTCGCTCCAAAATACGGGTTTTAAGCCATAGATACCACATTTTTAAAGCAATTTAGATGAAACCTTGCAGTTTGTATTATATTTTGACATGAATTCATCACAGCAAAAAATTAACAAATCGGTTCATATTTTGTTATAGTCACCCTATAGAGGTCGCTCCAAAATATATGTATTTAAGGCATAAATACCATATTTTCTAAGCATTTCAACTGAATCTTTGCAGTTTGTATTTAATTAACACAAGAATTCATCGCAGTAAAAATGTTTTCAATCAGTTCATATTTTGTTATAGTCCACCTATAGATGTCCCTCCCAAAAATGCTTATTTAAGCTATAAACACCACATTTTCTAAGAAATTTAGCAGACACTTTGCAATTTGTATTCTATTTTGGCAAGAATTCATCTCAAAATGAATACAAATAACTATTTATTTTGTTGTAGTCCTTGTGTAGATGTAGCTCTCAAAATGCTATTTTAAGCCATAAATACCACATTTTTCAGGTGAAGAGTTTGACTAAAGAATTTGCGGCCTAAAAATTGTAGCGTTCGTTTTTTTTTAATAATTTACTTAAACAAAAAGGATCGTTTCATGATTTGCTCCATATCCAAAGATGTTTCCAGTAATAAAATTGTATGCAATCCCTGGTGGAGGGTACATTAGATTCGGCATGGCCGAACTTAACGATTTTACTTGTTAGTGGATGTAATGGTAGCTTTTGGTACACTTCGGGTTGCGCATCTGCCCAAATACGGCAATTTTGTTTATTAACGCATCCTTTGAGCCAGAAATGTACTTCATCACTGAACAAAATTTCTCGATAAAACACCGGATTTTCATTGTGTTTTTCCAGAGCCCATTTATTGAAAATAAGACGCAAATTGAAATCCGTTCGAGCATTTCGACTGGTAACTGGGGAATGACACGCGTGATGTTTTGCTCCAAGGCCTGAATCGAAGCGGGTTTGTCCGCATAAACTCTTGACTTTACATATCCCCACAGAAAAAAGTCTAAAGGTGTGATATCACACGATCTTGGTGGCCAATCGACCGGCCCAAAACGTGAAATTATTTGCTCACCGAAGTGTTCTCTCAATAAATCTATTGATTGATGCGATGTGTGGGAAGTGGCGCCGTCTTGTTGAAACCAAATGTCGCCGAGATCACGAGCTTCAATTTCAGGCATCAAATAGTCGGTTATCATGTCACGATTACGGTCGCCATTGACGGTTACGTTCTCACCGGCATCATTTTTGAAGAAATATGGACCGATGATTTCGGTACGTCGGATCGGGAATCGGTCAATGTCAAAAAGATAGCTCTTAACGAGAGCTAAAACATTGCTCAAGATTGTCAAGGTCGTGGGTCGACTGGAAAGTGTTTTTTTTTTTCATTGTGTTTTTCCAAAGCCCATTTATTGAAAATAAGACGCAAATTGAAATCCGTTATAAATCTGGATAGATTGTCACCAATTTCAATGGGGATCATCCCGGGGTCTTTGACCTATAAACAGGGTCAATGGGATTTAATCCGGTTTGAATGACTTTTAATTGAGGTCATTGACCTTTTATACGGAATCATTGACCTTTAATCTGGGGCCAATGAACCTGTAATCGTGGTCACTGACCTTTAACGGGGGTCATCGATCTATAATCTTGGGTCAATGACCTTTAATCGGGGTCAACAGCCTTTAATATGAAGTCAAAGGTCAATGACTTCATATTAAAGGCTGGGTCGGGGTCAATGATCTATAATCTGCGGTCAGTGATCTATAATCTGGGGCCAATTACCTTTAATCGTTGTCATTTAACCTTACCTTTAATACGGGGCAATGACCATTAATACAGGGTCAATGACCTTTCATACAGGGTCCATGACCTTAAATACAGGGTCATTGACCTTTAATGTGCGTTAATGGCCGTTAATTTTGGGGTCAATTACCTTTAATCGGGGTCACTAGCCTTTAATCTGGGGTCAATTACTTTAAATCGGGGACATCGACATTTAATCTGGGGTCAATGACCTTAAATCGGGGACATTGACCTTTAATCTGGGGTCTATGATCTTTAATAGATATCATTGACTCTTAATCTGGGGTCAATGAGCTTTAACAGAGATAATGATCTCTTAATCGAGGTATATGATCTTTAATCAGGGGTCAATAACCCTTAATCGGGTTCATTGACCTATAATCTGGTGTTAATGACCATTAATCTGTGTCAAAGACCTTTAATCTTGATAATTAACCTTCTTCAATCAACGGAATTTAATCTATATCTTTAAATTTTAATATGGGGTCACGGAGCTGTAATCTGGGGTTAATGACCTTTAATAGTGGATATTGACCTTTAAGCGGGTATATGGTCTTTATTCCGGGGGTCAATGACCTCTTTTCGGGGTCATTGACCCTTAATCCGGCATCAGGTTGGTTGGGATCCGGCATCAATAACATTTAATCTGATTCATTGGCCGTTAATCGGGGTCCAATGCATGAAAAAACATTTATTTTAGAGGTTATGTAATATCGCTCTATATATATAGCGTGATCTATTTCGAGGTTCCCTACTTTTTTAAAGAAAGAAACGCAGAAAATTCAAATTGAATGGGGAATGTTTATTATCATTTGAAAGAACATTCTTTGGCATTTATTTTTTGAAGATTATGTCTATCAAATATTGGCCGCGGCTACGTCTCAGATGGTCCATCCGTTGAGTCCAATTTTCGATGACTCGTTCGAGCATTTCGACTGGTAACTGGCGAATGACACGCGTGATGTTTTGCTCCAAGGCCTGAATCGAAGCGGGTTTGTCCGCATAAACTTTTGACTTTACATATCCCCACAGAAAAAAGTCTAAAGGTGTGATATCCCACGATCTTGGTGGCCAATCGACCGGCCCAAAACGTGAAATTATCTGCTCACCGAAGTGTTCTCTCAATAAATCTATTGATTGATGCGATGTGTCGGAAGTGGCGCCGTCTTGTTAAAACCAAATGTCGCCGAGATCACCAGCTTCAATTTCAGGCATCAAATAGTCGGTTATCATGGCACGATTACGGTCGCCATTGACGGTTACGTTCTCACCGGCATCATTTTTGAAGAAATATGGACCGATGATTTCGGCTTCGTCGGATCGGGAATCGGTCAATGTCAAAAAGATAACTCTTAACGAGAGCTAAAACATTGCTCATGATTGTCAAGGTCGTGGGTCGACTGGAAAGTGTTTTTTGGATTTAAAAAAATTAGCGAACGATTATTTTGATAAAAAAACTGAATAATTTGTAAACATTGTTCAGGCGTAAGACTTTCCATGATGAAATGCCAAACAATACTTAACAAAAATAACATGACTCGACTCACACGTGATCTTTCAAAAAAGGCTATTGAAAAAACTACCTCTACTTTGATCACCCTATATATATTTTTTTGTGTGGAAATGTGTGATATATTTACATACTGAAACCATTTTTAAATATCTCTCTGATCAACATTATTGTTTTTAGATTTTCGGCGCAGATTGTTGGGAAAAGGCGAAAAAAACTTAAATAAATTACAGTATGCTTTCCCCAAAGACAAATAGAATATAAGAAGACATTCCTTCCTGTAGCGAGTAATTGTCAGTTACGAACGAATAGGAATTTGTTTTTTCGCGTGTGACAGTTCATTCCTATTCGTTCGTAACTGATAGATTTTGACGTTTCGGCCTGAAGGAATGTCTTCATATATTCTATTTGTCTTTGGCTTTCCCCACTTACAGAAAATAAGTTAATTTAAGTAATGAGAACCAATTCAGGTTTTCCCTAATGAAATAATCTAAAAGTCTTTCCAGATCTTTCAATAGGAAGGGGGATAGGCTAATTGGTCTGAAGTTTTTTGGGCTAGTGTGTGATATCTTCCCCGCTTTAGGTATGAATACCACTTTGGTATCCCTCCATCGATTCGAGATGTATGAAAGCCTGATACAGCCTACATACATTTTCTCCAGCCAGGGGATAATGTACTTCAGCATTTTCTGCTGGAGTGATGCCGTCTGGTCCAGGTGACTTGAAGGGCTCAAAGCTATTAATAGCCCAGCTTATTCTGTATCTCTCAGACAACAAGCTGGCGACGTTCGCAGTCCAATCGCACTCTTGTTGGTCCTGCTGATCCTCTGGTTCTGTTAGAGAGTTCTCCGGAAAATGTGTGTCGAGCAGTACATTGAGTGACTGCTCGCTGTTTTTGGTCCAATTATTTGCCTTATCCTGCAAGTAACCCACTGTACAGGGTGAAACTGATAGTATTTTCCTCAGCCTTGCGGCGTCGGAAACCTTTTCCACTTCGCCACAGAAGGTAAGCTCCTTCCTTCTGTGAGCCTTGGTAAGCTCCTTCTTATAAACCTTGCTCTTTATAGGCATCCCAAACATTAGCGACCCCAGTAGATTTAGCCTTGATGAATAGCTTGTTGCAAGTCTTTTTCATAGCCGATAGCTCAGAAGTCCACCATTGTGGTTTAGTTTTACCCTTGTACCTTGTTTTTGGACAGGCTTCTTCAAGGGAACTATTGAATGATGTAGTGATATGCTCGACCAGATTATGCAGACCGGCTTTGTCATTCGGTTCGTACAGAAGTTTGGAGTTGAGGACTTTCTTGAAATTCTTCTCATACAGGTGCCACTTTGTCTTTCTCACATTTCTGTGGACGACAGGTTCAGCCGCTTTTTCAGCGAGTTTGAACTCAATATAATGGTGATCTGAGAATGAGTGGTCGTCCAGTACATTCCACCCAATAATTTTGTCTGACAGCCGGTCACTAGCAAACGTTACGTGTAGTACTTCTTGTCTGTCAATTGTAAAGGTCGGTTTATTACATATGTTACAAATACTTAGGTTGGTAGTTAGAATAAAGTCAAGAAGCGAATCACCCCTATTGTTTATATCCGTACTATCCCAGATAGTGTGATGAGCGTTCGTGTCGGCGCCAATAATCAGCTCGACCTCGTCAGACGTTGGATCTTCTACTACTTCCCTGAATAGAGCAGTCGGTACTACAGCTTCATAAGGCAAGTAACTGGAGACCACCCTATATATGCGATTACCGATCTCCAGACTGGCAGATGTTTGGTCTTTTCCACTTAAATTAGCCAGGAGAAAGATACTTAGATCTTTCCTGGCCAAAATTCAGGTTCTTGGAGTACCTTCACAGTTGGCCACAAGCAGTTTAAAGTTGGTTGTCCTGATACCGCACACCCTTCCTACTACTGCGTATGGCTCCTGTATCAGGACGATGTCTACTGCACGTGTGGACAGGCGCAGCAATAGAGTCGCTGAGGCTGCTTTAGCGTGATGGAGGTTAATCTGTAGAATTCTTACCATCAATGGTAATTGACAGATTAACATCCACCCCGACAAGGGTGTTATCGAACTCTTCGTCCGTATCATCGAGAAGCATGTCCCCGCCAGATGCGTCAAAGAGTCCGGAGACTCCCCTCAGCCCCTCTGTGTCAGAAGTAAAGCTTTCGTCCTCAGAGAAGGACGTTACAGATCTTCTGTTAGAGTTGGAGTCGCCAGAAGTAATGGGCGTGGGTACCTCCGCACTTTCAGAAAGCCTTGTATCAACCACGGTGGACGAGTCCCCTTGCGCAGTGGGAGCTATATCCTGCTTGTATGCCTTCAAGACTATAGTCTCGAAGCCATATTGTAGGGTTGCACTTGCACGTTGTATATGGGAGGTGGATTCAGCGTTAAGGATCAAATTGACCTGCCGATTTTTACCATCCGCCTCACCCACCTTGCTGATTCTCCAATTATGGGCGGGCAGACCAGGATTGGAATCTTTTATTATTTCTAATATGTCAGCCAGGTTTGGAGGTTTCTTCTGTAACCCAGGTGATGGCTCTAGGGTAACTAGGGATGTTGTTTTTTTCGACAACATCCAACTGGGCACCCGGCCACACCTCACCCGCTCGACTCAGAGCAGCCTTATACAGGTCTACTGATCTGGCATCACCGAAATATAAGAGCTTTACTCTCCCCTGATGCCATCCTCACTACTTCTGTCTATAACAGCCATCACTAGACTCTCCCTCGCCACTTCATTGAAGGGCTTGGTAAGTGTCCTATTGATGGTGACATTAGGGCCTCTTGCCTTTTTCGAAGGCAGGGCGGAAAATTGTGAGTACTGGGGGAAAATTTTCACCATGTTTGGTGTGGTCGGCTTTGGCCAAGTCCAACGGACGGACAGTAGGACGATTGGGGAACCCCGCACCATCGGAACCCGAAGGCATCCCCGTCAACGAATTTATTAATTTTTTGTCTGTATTAGCCCGTAATTGGTACTACGATGTAGGTCTTCCAGACTTAATACAGTTTTTTTTGCGATTGCGTAATAGGTACTGCGTAATAGATTTTAACTATCCGCTCTGTGCTAAACACGTCCGTTCACTACGACTGATCAGCATATTTACATACTGAAACCATTTTTAAATATCTCTCTGATCAACATTTTTGTTTTCGGCGCAGATTGTTGGGAAAAGGGGAAAAAAAACTTAAATAAATTACAGTATGTTTTCCCTTACAGAAAATAAGTTAATTTTTCCAAAAATAATATGTTTCAAGCAAATATATATTTTATTCATAGGATAGTTATTTTAAAGATTAGACTCCCCTTTCTTTGTCACGAAATCATAAAGTTTATGACAAATTTTCTATTTTTGTGCAAAAAATATATATATTTATACCCTCACTTTAGTTTAACGAGGGTATATATCATTTGCTACGAAAAAAAGTGTAACACATCGAAGGAGTGATCTAAGACCCTAAGTATGTTCGGCGGATATTCGTTTTGGGTCATTTTAAGTCGAATGAGCAATGTCCGTCCGTCTGTCTGTCTGTCTGTCTGTGTGTCTGCTGGCTGGTGCGCACGATAACTCTCGAAAGGAGTAACCGATTGACTTCAAATTTGGTACGTGGTAATATTTTTTTCTATCTCCGGCTAAGTTCGAAGATGGGCCATATTGGTCCACTCATTCTAGTACCTCCCCCACAAAGTGTTAAAATGTTGTGAAATATTGAATCTTTAATAACTGCTATACTACTTTTTCGAATCTTCTGAAATTCCACACATAGCATTAGTTTATTAGTCGCTATCAACTCGAGAAAAATGGGCCATGTTGCTACGCCCCTTTTGGTACCTCCCACACAAATGCACCATTTTGCACCAAAAGTTAACAGCTTATAACATTAATACCAGCGCATAAAAATACTTGAAATTTTGTACAGTGTAATGCTTTTATAGTGCCTACAGTCCAGTGAAAAATGGGTGTCATATTCACGCCCCTTTTGGTACCTCTTACACAAAGGTACCATTTTTCACCAAAAGATAACAGCTTATAACATTAATACCAGTGTAGAAAAGCACTTGAAATTTTGTACAGTGTAATGCTTTTATAGTGTCTTTTGCTCTGTGAAAAATGGGCGCTATTGCCACGCCCCTTTTTGTACCTCCCACACAAAGGTACCATTTTGCACAAAAAGTTCAGAGCTCACAGCATGAGTACCAAGCACGAAAATGCAACAACTTTTTGCACAGTGTAACGCTTTTGAAGTCCCTATAGCCCTGTAAAAAATGGCCGTTATCACCACGCCCCTTTTTGTACCTCCCACACAAAATGGCCAAATCATACCACAATTTAATATCTCATAACGTTTATACCAGTGCACATAAACGCTTATAATTCGGCGCAGTGCAATGTATTTAAAAAATCTACTATTCAGAGAAAAATAGGTGTATTTGTTAAAAACATTCTGGTACCTCCCATAAAAATTGACAGAATAATTCGTTTAATATTCCATATTACATTACTCACAAAGTGAGGGTTTACCTTAGTCGGTTTACCCGACTGAAACTTTCTTACTTGTTTTTTTTAGATATTTCCTTGTAAACGAAGTTTTTTTTCGAAAACTGACAGAAGAAAGAAAAATGTTAATGTTCTCTACAGTGCTGCTTTCATTGGTTTGTGTCATGGCTAAAAGCAAATTTAACTTCACACCCTTTTATTTACATATGACATACTAACTTGTTTTTCCACTAGATGCAGTTTTTCCGAATTTCCGTTCTTGATTTTCTCTGAGAATCTCCTTATTTATAAAGTTATAGTCAATGGTAGATTTGCGTCTTATTGTAACATAACTGTTGATATTTAAATTAGATTCTGGAGCCATTTGATTTCTTGATGTTGCTGAAATGAAAATAGTGTGAAATTTAATCAACATTAAATTAAAATGTTATTAGCATGAATCAAAACAAATAAGTATAAAACATATATTTACATATAAACACAATAGCAACGAATATTGGCGATAATAATATAAAATATTAAAATAAAGTAGAATTTTTGTATGGGAGCTCTACCTACATCAGGAGCTCTTGTGGCATTTGCCTCCTTCACAGGACTAGAACACATATAAGTAAGAACTCAAGCCGTAAAAAGTGTTTAGATATGCTCAAAATAAATCCTGGATAGATTTCTGTAATGGCGTAGAAAGCTCATCCGAATCCTCATTAATCTATCCCTTACGGAAAATGTTGGCCTTGTTCTATTAGGTACATCAAGACAAATTATACTCTTTGGATTACGTCCACATTTCCCGGCATTGGATCGTCCTCTTCGAGATTGTAGCCGAATCTAGAATTCTTGGTCTATCAAAAGCTTGTATCAATATACAAACAAATGAAGAGAAACCAATGTTGATTTCACCCCCAAAAGCGGGAAAGCCGTTCCATAGAGGACCTAAGGATTTCCGGCCGATTAGTCTATCATCATTTCTCCTTAAGACCCTGGAGAGATTAAAAGATTGTTACCTTGGGACTAATATTGATCACAGGCTACTACCCAATCATGACCATGCCTACAGCAAGGGCAAGTTCACCGAAACATGATCGAGTCTATTCAATTCTGTCTCTACTATAGTTGCTTTCTTATGGCGATTCCGTTTCTGGAAGTAGTGCAGTATTTTCTTTGCACTTTTCCCGAAAACTGCACTTCTCTAACATACCTATTTTAAAAATTTCAAAATTGGAGTAAAGATAAATTCGAGGGACTACATCATTTTGACTTAAAAGGTGTAAATATTTTCCAGTATTTCACATCGACACTTTTCCACAAACGAAATCACCATTTGATATAGAGGGGACTTTCAATAACATAAATCCAGCCGATGTATAAATAGAAATATACATAATCTCATTCTTAACCTTCTGGCTAAGAGACGCATTTGAGCTAGCTTTGTGTCAACTGACTTTCACAGATTTGTCAGCAGGGGATCTCACCAAGGGGGTGCTATGTCTCCTCTGCTATGGAATCTCTTCATCAACAATATTCTGCATTCTCTGGAGATGATGAGTGTTAAGATTATTGCCTATGCAGATGACGTGACAATAGCTACAGCAGGCCCTTCATACAACCGCAAAATGGGCTTCCGATAATGGTCTTGGTTTTAAGCCGACCATGACGGAACTTTTTATTTTCAGCAGGAGATATAAGAACCAACAGTTGCACCTGTCTCCTGTTGGCGGTACTGAACTCCTAAGACAATGCTAAATACTAAGGTATTTTTGTAGACATAAAGTTTAACTTCAAACCCAACATTATGGAAAGAGCAAAGAAGGCTGTAAAGGCCCTGTAAAATGGCAATAGCACAAAGTCAGACCGATAATGCTGCACGGCATTGTTGGCTGGTGGACAGCTCTGCAGAAATCCACCTTCTGCGCGATACTAAACAAAGTCCGGCGAATGGCTGCTAAATGTATCACTGGTGCGTTGAGAACGACACCAACTGAGGCTCTAAATGTTATACTAGATTTAATGCCCTGATATTATCGCAAGAAAATGTACCTCATGTACTGATATTAGACTTAGGGAACTGTCACTATGGTCAGGGAGGACGAGGTTTTATGGCCGTTCGTAACCCTCCATATTACATGATATGCAATGTGAGAGCTATATTAATTAATAAATTAGTGTAAGTCCATATTCACACTTGCAATTTTCACCTCGCAGAATTGCAGCGTTTGTGAGAGACGGACGTAGTCGGTAAGGGGATAACCGGTAACCGACTGCGTCCCTCTCCCACAAACACTGCAATTCTGCGGGGGAAACTTGCAAGTGTGAATATGGACTGACTTCAACAAATGCTGAACAGCAACTCATTTAAGGCTTGGTTAGGCAAACGTAACCATAACGCCCCCGTAGCGTAACAAATCAGCTGATTCAATCTGACACATGGAAATCAGTGTAAAAGATTAGCCAACGGAAACGAAACATAAACGGATGGCTGAATCTGCTAAAATTTTATTTGGACGTTACGTTTACGTGCATTTGCAAACAAAATTAGTAGAATAATGAAATAAGAATAAATGTATGCGAAACTTTTGAAAATCTATATATATAAAAATGGAAAAATGTTTGTATGTATGTATGTATGTTTTATAGACGCTTAAACTACTGGACCGATTTTAAAATTTTTTCTTTTGTGTTGTTGTTATTTATTGTTGGTCTGTGCTTTTGTTATTCAGTCAGAATTTATTTGGTTTGAGACCATATGTTCCATTTACTTTCTGTCTATTCCAAGAAAGTAATAGAAACAAATACAAAAATTGGTAGAGAGTTTTAATTGCTTGGTAGAATTGACTGCAGTTTCGATAGACACCACTCTATCATCTTCAGAATTCAGTAGCAATAGTGTATGTCTTTAACTTAAATCAGCTGAAATACTTGAGGAAGCAGTAAATTGAATTTAACAAGAACTGCTAACCAAACCCGTATTTTGCCGAACTAAGTCAACATACTAAAACTCTCATACCAATACATTTTTGTTTTTTGCTTGGGTTCGCATCGCGAACCACGAAAACAAATGTAGTTTTGTCAACGGCTAATGCCGACGTCATCGTACCTCATGTGTTTGTATGTGTTGTTGTTATTTATTGTTGGTCTGTGCTTTTGTTATTCAGTCAGAATTTATTTGGTTTGAGACCATATGTTCCATTTACTTTCTGTCTATTCCAAGAAAGTAATAGAAACAAATACAAAAATTGGTAGAGAGTTTTAATTGCTTGGTAGAATTGACTGCAGTTTCGATAGACACCACTCTATCATCTTCAGAATTCAGTAGCAATAGTGTATGTCTTTAACTTAAATCAGCTGAAATACTTGAGGAAGCAGTAAATTGAATTTAACAAGAACTGCTAACCAAACCCGTATTTTGCCGAACTAAGTCAACATACTAAAACTCTCATACCAATACATTTTTGTTTTTTGCTTGGGTTCGCATCGCGAACCACGAAAACAAATGTAGTTTTGTCAACGGCTAATGCCGACGTCATCGTACCTCATGTGTTTGTATGTGTTGTTGTTATTTATTGTTGGTCTGTGCTTTTGTTATTCAGTCAGAATTTATTTGGTTTGAGACCATATGTTCCATTTACTTTCTGTCTATTCCAAGAAAGTAATAGAAACAAATACAAAAATTGGTAGAGAGTTTTAATTGCTTGGTAGAATTGACTGCAGTTTCGATAGACACCACTCTATCATCTTCAGAATTCAGTAGCAATAGTGTATGTCTTTAACTTAAATCAGCTGAAATACTTGAGGAAGCAGTAAATTGAATTTAACAAGAACTGCTACCAAGCAATTAAAACTCTCTACCAATTTTTGTATTTGTTTCTATTACTTTCTTGGAATAGACAGAAAGTAAATGGAACATATGGTCTCAAACCAAATAAATTCTGACTGAATAACAAAAGCACAGACCAACAATAAATAACAACAACACATACAAACACATGAGGTACGATGACGTCGGCATTAGCCGTTGACAAAACTACATTTGTTTTCGTGGTTCGCGATGCGAACCCAAGCAGAAAACAAAAATGTATTGGTATGAGAGTTTTAGTATGTTGACTTAGTTCGGCAAAATACGGGTTTGGTTAGCAGTTCTTGTTAAATTCAATTTACTGCTTCCTCAAGTATTTCAGCTGATTTAAGTTAAAGACATACACTATTGCTACTGAATTCTGAAGATGATAGAGTGGTGTCTATCGAAACTGCAGTAAATTCTACCAAGCAATTAAAACTCTCTACCAATTTTTTCTTTTGTTTGAAAGCTATTTTGTCTGAGATGGTTTCGGAAATTTTTTGTTGCAAAAAGTGGGCGGGGAAATTGTGGGCGTGGCAAATCGTTTGTTTGTCTGTCTGTTTATGTGTTTGTTCCAGCATAAGGCCTAAACAACTGAACCGATTTTCTTGAAATTTGGTGGACAGATAGACCAATGCCTGGGAAGTGACATAGGCTACTTTGATTTTCGATTTACCGCCGAGTGATTTTCGACCATTTGACCGCTGAGGCTCCTGTTAGAGCTAGAGAGCTGAAAGTTTGAATACACATAGACAGGAGTGTTGTATAAACCACGTGCTACTCACTTAATCATTTTTCGGCCTGTGGTCAGTTCAAGCGCTATCAAAAAATTTAAGTTTGTTTTTGTTCTTTCAGAAGCCTCTTTGAAAAAGCAAAGTTAAAACTTTGCATATATGAAGTACTATAACCGGAAATATATGCGCGAAAAATAATGTTGAGTTCTCTGAATGTGGTCAATGTAGCAGTGACCAGAACAATTTTCATAAAACCGGACATAAAACGGCGTTTTAAAAATTGTAAAGCCTTTCCAAAATATATCGCTCACCATTTACTGTGGTGGTGAGCGATTCGGTCAATTCTCAGACTGTAGTCAGTGTAGCAGTGACCAACGGATTTTTCAATCTTTCTGTACTTTAAAAGTCCTTTAAGAGCTATGGTCCTACTACTTTATGTGTGTACTAGCTTGACCCGGTCCACTTCGTTGCCCCAGATATCAGATTTCCGATCCAGCCCATTTTTGGCCAATTACGTGACCTGCCATCACATGCATATACACACAATTACAGTACTCTCGCTAACAAATTGTTCAAATATCTCTATTTCAAAATTTGGTTTATATTGGCAGGGCCACGACCATTGTTCTGATCCCGACCATTTCTGGACCAATCACATAGCCTGCCACCAGATACATATGAACAAAATTACAGCATCCATTTTTTGACTTGATCGCCGCGATAACCACAAATGATACAACTTTCTACTACATCCAACTTAACGCCAATGCGATGAAAATAAAAGAAATATGGTACAAAAATGCAAAATTATGCAATAATGTATGAGGTTTTGTTTAATGATCGAAATTTCTTTCTTCTACGGTCAATAGTTTCAGAGATAATACATGCTTAACTAATGCTACGCCCACTTTTGTCACACCCACTAATCCTATCCCGTCAATTTCTCCTGCCGTCAGCACGTTCTGAGTTATTCGAATTTTATATAATACAACGCCCACTTATTGTATCCCGCCCACTTTTGGTGAAAGTACTAAATATTGACTCCAACAACTTACAATCCAAATCTCGTTCTTCAAGGGTCAATAGTTTCTGAGATAACAAATGTTTAACTAATGCTACGCCCACTTTTGCCACACCCACTGACCCGATCCTGCCAATTTTTGTTAAGGTTTTAGATAATAACTCCACTAACGTGTGTTTCAAATTTTGTTCTTTTACTAACAACATATTCAGAGATATTCGAATTTAATATAATGCCACGCCCACTTATTCTATACCGCCCACTTTTGGTGAAGTTACTAATATTGACACCAATAACTTACAATCCAAATTACGTTCACCTATGGTCAATAGTTTCTGAGATAGCAAATGTTAAACTAATGCTACGCCCACTTTTGCCACACCCACTAAGCTACACGAAGATGTTTATATGGTGCATCCCTGCAAACAATTGGATGATTGTTAAACAGCGTATTGTCCGCGCGATAATTTCTCGATTCTTCCTGACGACGCTCGGGGGATGAATCGTCCTGGCGATCCGTGGCAGATAAATCAAAATCTTCCTAACAACAGTTGGAAGCTGTTTGGGAGATCGGTCATCCGTACCACGATTCTGCGATGGTTCCTAGCGATAATTTTAAGATGATTCGCTTCTCAAACGCTAAAGCAATGTTTTTACGATCGATTAAAAATTAATGCAATCTTCTTAACCACAGTTGAATTGTGTTGAGAAGATTAATTTCCAGCGGGATTTGTCCTCGATTATTCCTGGCGATTGTTTGATGTTGACTCGCTTCACCATCGTCTTAGCAATAGTTTAGCGATCTGATAAAAATGTATACAATGTTTCTAACAACATTTGGAAGTGGTTTAGTAGATTTATCGTCCGCGAGATGTTTCTACGATGGACGCATTTCTATGCTAGGCTTTTGTGATGTGAGGAGTTGTGTTTGTTCTTTATTTTGTTTTTTCGTTGAGGACTAACAGTAATAAAATCTTCCAATTTTGAGGTGAGTTGGTTAAATTGTCGAAAGGAACCAGAGAAAAATGAATATATGATTGGAGAAATGGTACGTTCATACTTTTTTATATGAATTATTTACAAATAATCACTTCATTTTCAGAAGCAAGCCATTCTAAGGGTTGGTGGAGATGATTTACCGAGTTTTTGGGTTTGGCAATTAGACGTATAATTTCAGATGAGTTGGCGATACAATTTTCATGGAAGGGGACTAAAGAGAAACCTACAATACAAAGTTTTTTTCGTTTGCCTAAACAGAGGTAAGGATTTTATAGCATTTCATTAATCTTCTATTATATTAGTGTTATATTTACTTTTTGAGATAAATGCAAAATTTGATAAAATAATGATTAATTCTTTTTATTATCATGTAAAGATTTGGTATCTTACGGTTCTTGGGGTCGAGGAAATCATTTATTACCTACAACTCACGATAGATGGCGCTGACATGCAAATGGTGCTACTTCTTGTCGATTTTCATTGAAAAAGCGGTTCAAAATTACCAACTTCAAATGCGTGTAAAAAAAATCTAGCACTGAACTGAAAAAACCCTTGAAGGTTTTGTTAGGGATAATGTCAACATTCATTTGTAATTGGTTTCATCCCATTCCCATTTTGGTTGTTGCACTGTGTTATTATTAGAAGTATCGAATTCAATAAATAATAATTTTAATAATATTTATGAACGTTTTTCTAGGGGTCGTTTTTCTTATCGTCGCTTACGAGTCGTCAAAATGATTCGTTGTGCAAAGTACTTTGGCGAATCGCTTTCAATTCGCCACAACGATGCGGATAAACAAAAGTCGCTATCGACTTGCCTTGGCGAATCGCTTTCAGTTCGCCACGGCGATGCGGATAATTAAGAAATTACTCCCTTATGGCTCTTTTAGGCAACGCCCCTGCGATTCGTCTCTACTCTCTCGCAAGCGAATCTCCTTTGTGCATAGCTTACGTTTCTTCTTGGCGAATAGCTTTGATGACACATTTGCTTACAGCGATGATTCGTTGACGACGCGCAGATGACAATCGCGGCGATCTATCAAGCCTTCCAGGCGATTCGCGGAAGAATCTTACGCTATCAAAAATGTTTGTTGGGATGTGTCTGCCACGCAGTAGCAGCATACCACCAACAATTTGTTTCAACAGACATATAGACGGGCATTACAGAATTGTCTTGGAATTTTACGACGATCAAGAATATAAGTATACATATATGTATGTACTTATATAGCGTGATCCATTTCGAGGTTCCCTACTTTTTTAAAGAAGAAAACACAGAAAATTCAAATTGAATGGGGAATGTTTATTATCAGTTGAAAGAACATTCTTTGGCATATATTTTTCGAAGATTATCGCCCATGTGATGGCAATCACATTTCGCCTAAAATTGGCGATTGTGATTTCAAGTCGCAAAATGCATGCTCTGAATTCTTTTTTACCACAACAATTTGGATTTATTAAAATCAAATTATTAATTACAGCGATAAATAACTACATCCATGTGTGCATTTTATTAAAATTTAATTTCGAAGACCATTAAAATTGAAGGGGAAATTTTTGGGTTTTGCGATTCGAACTCACGCGATTGTCATCACATGGGCGTATGTCTATCAGATGGTTCATCCGTTGAGTCCAATTTTCGATGACTCGTTCGAGCATTTCGACTGGTAACTGGCGAATGACACGCGTGATGTTTTGCTCCAAGGCCTGAATCGAAGCGGGTTTGTCCGCATAAACTTTTGACTTTACATAGAACACAGAAAAAAGTCTAAAGGTGTGATATCACACGATCTTGGTGGCCAATCGACCGGCCCAAAACGTGAAATTATCTGCTCACCGAAGTGTTCTCTCAATAAATCTACTGATTTATGCGATGTGTGGGAAGTGGCGCCGTCTTATTGAAACCAAATGTCGCCGAGATCACGAGCTTCAATTTCAGGCATCAAATAGTCGGTTATCATGGCACGACAACGGTCGCCATTGACGGTTACGTTCTCACCGGCATAATTTTTGAAAAAATA
This sequence comes from Eudasyphora cyanicolor, assembly GCA_963930755.1. NCBI lineage: Eukaryota > Metazoa > Arthropoda > Insecta > Diptera > Muscidae > Eudasyphora > Eudasyphora cyanicolor. Next base: position 135,295,044 of record OZ005735.1, read on the forward strand.
TGGACCGATGATTCCGGTACGTCGGATCGGGAATCGGTCAATGGCAAAAAGATAGCTCTTAACGAGGGCTAAAATATTGCTCATGGGTGTCAAGGTGGTGGGTCGACTGGAAAGTGTTTTTTTGGATTTAAACAAAGAATGGTCTTAGCACAATTGGCGAACGATTATTTTGTTAATAAAACTGAATAATTTGTAAACGTTGTTGAGGCGTAAGTCTTTCCATAATGAAATGCCAAACAATACTTAACAAAAATAACATGACAGCATGACACGACTCACACGTGATCTGTCAAAAAAAGGCTATTGAAAAAAGTATCTCTACTTATGTAGATCACCCTATATTTTAAGAGTTCCCGATTAATCCCACCAAGCAATTGGAAGATCGTTTTGTCAAAAATCATGTAACTGCACGCTGAAAAAAAATCGCTTCTGTAGTATATTGTCCCAAACATATTCGGCTTGAAGCATATATATGTTTATGGTACACTCTAAATATATAATATTTGGTACACACAAAAATTATATATTTGGGAAGATGTTGTTCTAAACAAATCCTTGTTTTCACCCTAATACCTTTTATTTGGGATTTAAATTCCGAAACAAAAATGTATTTAAATTTAAGTATTCCGAAAATATCGAACCTTAACTGTGTTAAGTTTTTCAGTAATTTAATGATAATTTTTTGGAAATTTTTAATTGAAATCGTATAATTTTTGATAACATTAATTTACTCGAAGGATTGAAAAAATGCTGACATGAAATACCCATAAATGTAAAATGATTGCCTTAAAACAGAATGCAATGCTGCTAATGTTTCTTAGTTTCAATTCCAATTTCTATTCCCATTCCTTTCCTTTTGATGTTTCTTTATAATTCCCTTTCTTGCATAATTGAATAGGTTAGGTTCGTCTATTTTTAAAATTTTTATAACTTTTGTAATTTTTGAGGGTAAAAAAAATAATCCTCGCATAATTAGTTATATAAGATAATTTATTAAAAAAATTGAAATGTATTACACCTTAAGAAGTAATTTGTAACCATATACGGCCTATGGGCTCGCTTGTTATTGAATATAATAAAATTAAAATTAAAATTAATGTTATTTTTGACTGGGAGAAATAATTCGAAACGAAGGAAAAATTAAAAATGAAATTAGAAAAATTCACCAAAGTTTTGAAAATCTTTCTGAAATTATATATATTTGAAGATATTCCTAAACAATGATTTTGTTGGTATATAAATACATATTTTATTTGAGAAAATTAGTTTGCAAATATATTTTGTTGTAATATATTAATATATGCGTTCCAAGTAAATTTTATTGATTTTCAAATAAAATTTACTTACTCAGAAATATAAAACATTTAAAAATTTGTGTTCCAAATATATTTTCTTTCGATTCAAACATATCAAAAAATGCGATTTTACCCCGTGTGGGTCCTTTTCGAGTACTTTTGATGACCATAAAGTGATAAATCACTTGTACGCTTGAAAAAAGACTAGAAAATGAGTCATGTTTATGCTTCGAAAGGGCTTTTTTGAAAATACAATAACAAAATATACATCAATCACAAAGAGATCATTCAAGTGTTTGAAATGTGATTGTTTTGCAATAATATTACATATAAAGGGTCCGCCATCTAACGTTTTTTTCAACTAGTGCTTATTTCGTGAATGGTATCACTTAGCTCATGTCTGATTTGACAGATAATTAGTTTTATCCTTCCGCTGAACGAATATGGTTGTGTATATGCTTGAACAACGCTGGGAGTGATCGACTTACAGAAGATGCCGATTTTGCCACAAAAAAATCATCTTTTCAGATGAAGCTCATTTTGATCTTGGCGCACGCATACATTGAAAAGCCGATACACCCAAAACGAGTCACTGTTTGGTGCGGATTTTGGTCCAGAAGCATAATTGGGCCATTTTTCTTCGAAAATGAGCAAGGAGTGACCGTTACAGTCAATGGCGATCGTTATCGGGCCATGTTGAATTTTTGTTCAAAAAATTGAAGAGGAGGATATTGGCAACATTTGGTTTCAACAGGACGGCGCTACGTGCCACACAGCCGAAGCAACACTCGATGTTTTGCGCGATGTTTTCAAAAAAAAAAGTTATTTGGCGGACCCTTTATAATTCGCGCACATGGATGGTAGAAGGTTCTCGTTATGGTAGTGCTTTTGTTTATAACGGGACAATTTGCTTTCTTATTGAAGAAAGAATCCAATAGTTGGACATTCTTAATTTGGGTTTATTTTTATCATTCAAATCGTTGGGAGAAGTTCTACAATTAGTGAATTAAATTTTTGCAACTTGAATTAATTTAAATAGAAAAGTGAAGTAAGCCAAAACAATAAATAAAATATTGTTTTGTTTAATTTCCTTACATAATTTTTTTTAATGTGTTACATTTTTTTTAATAATGTACATTCAACAAATACATATATTATTTTTTGAAACCCAAAGGATTATAAATACGGCTTAATAGTGACTCCAAAAATACTTGCAGATGGTTGAGAATACTAATTAAAAATGACTCGTAAATGATACTAAATACGACTGAGAAATGGCTCGTAAATGATTATAAGTACAACTGAGAAATGAGTCGAAAGTGAGCAGAATTGCGGCTTATAATAGACTCTTAAAGATGAGTCGCGGGTAGGGTACCATTTTCTCCCGACAAAACATTCTTTTATGATCCGAAAATGAGCACATTTATGATTATATTAATCGCGCAGTGGAATCGAAAAGGACCCGAATATGATCAATACTTACTAAAAATGCTGACTGGGATATAAGTAATGAGTATAACCACAATCCTACGGTGGAGGGCCGTAACATTCGTTAGAGGTAATGAGGGCATCAATCGATATATTTCTAATCCCTAATATCCACTTACCACTCTCACTTTTTTCCCTTTGACCCACTTGCTCCGATTTTCGATGTTTTAGCAGCGTTGCATTGACTTCGTTGACAGCATTTGTAAAATCTCTTACAAAATGTTCAAATATCATAAAACAATCTGTGAGTTTAAATTTGGGGGGATTTTCGCAGAAGAATCTTGCCAAATTTAAACGCATCGATTCCATTTCTTTTAGGTTGTTTTTCAAGTTGTCAATTTGGTTACCGGCCTCTAGTAAAAAATCCCTCATCTGTTCCCTTATATCGTCTTCCGTTTCTGGTAATTCGATTTGAGTCCTCACATTCCGCAGTCGACCATATAGTTTATTGACATCAGACGATATTTGCTCTATATTAATTCTGAAAGAAATGTAAACTCAACTGCATTAGAATGCTCAGTTTTTTTTGGGGGTCTTTTTTTAAAATTACCTATTAACCTTGTCCAAATTTTTGAGATTGCTTGGGAAGTTCATGAGACTTGGATGCGACTTCTTGATCTGACCAACAATGAAATGCAAGAAGTGCATATGGTTTACATTGGATCGTGTCTGAGAGAGATTCAATAAAGATGATATTCGAATGCCAAGAGTATTTCCAGAAAATTTGCCCGAATTAAGAAAATTTCCCACCAGCACAATGATGTGCAAAACTTCATGCAGTTCTTTATTGTTAATTAGCTCTAAAATACAGAGAATATAGATTACCAAATATTTTTGTTTCCAATGAAAGACTTACTTACCATTTCCGGCTTGGATTATGACTGTAATTGAGGAGTTTAAACTCTCAACATTTTCGTTAAAATCATCGTTCAGCGACATGCTTTCGATGCGAAGTTTATAGCTGAAATTAAGAAATATATGGGAATAGTTCAAGCTGGGATATCAAATGGAGTACTCTTATTTCTCTTCTAATATAATGCACAAAAAACCATTTCATTCGTATGTTTCCGGTGGAACACAGGTTATCGGATCCTATTTTTATCAATTTAAACAAGGCAAACAAAAGTTCGTGGCAATATTGGTAAAGATCGGAGCTTGGGTGTCCAAAAACAAACGGTTCTTTAAATAAGCGGTTTCCGGTTAAAACGAAATTTTAGTTTTTTAAAAACTGGGGTTCGGTTATTATTTTTGTCAAAACCGGGTACCCGGTTTTTAACCGTTTTTAAATATAATACGAAAATGTTTACATTTCCATTGAAATGTCTTTAAAAAAATAAATAATAATTCATTGGAAGTATAAAATTAATACATTAACAGCCAATTCCACAATCTCCGGTTATTCTACAGTTAGAGCTAACCTACAGTTATAGCTGTCGAATTGTTGTGTAGCTGTCGGAGGTTGTGAAATTGGGGCTAAAAGATATATTTAATTAGTAGAAACTATTCTACCTTTTAAATAACCTTAAAATAAATCAATTACAATGTTTATATTAGTATAATTGTATTTTAAAAGCAGAATGCAAATTAAATGATCATTTTAAAACAATGTTTCTGTGTGCTTGCTCTTCATATGTATAAAAAAGGAGTTTTAATTGAAAACGAAGTTATTTAATTTAGTATGAACTTCGAAATTTTTACTCCAAAGCTTGTGAAAAATATTTATATTTATTGTAACAACTCTAAATATAATATTGATCTGCAACCCAATAAAGTATGTAAATATATTCTTAATCGTCGTAAAATTCTAAGACGATTTAGCCAAGTCCTTTCCTACGTCTGTTGTAATCAGAGCTAGGATGATCAACTTTGGTAGAAATATTTCATATAGTTGCAGGTTGTTTGGGATTGATAATGGGCCGTATCGGTCAATGTTTTGATACAGCTCCCCTATTGAGGTCGCCATAGTCGGTTTTTGAGCCATAGATACCACATTTTTAAAGCAATTTAGCATAAACTTTGAAGTTTGTATTCTATTTTGAATCCATCACAGCAAAAATTTTGCAAATCGGTTTATATTTTGCTATATTCACCCTATAGAGGTAGCTCCCAAATATGGGAACTTAACGCTTTTACTTGTTATCTCTAGTTATGTTTAGACACTGGAACAATATACAATAATGTTTGCCCCACTGTGTCATTATACGAACGAATTTAAAAAAGCGATTAATATCCTCAGTTTATGTTGCAAGACCTATAATCGCCAGCAACTTGGAAACATATTTAATCGTTTTCGCTCCGCTGTACCACATTTAAGCCTTTTCTCACTGTGTCATATTTAATCATTTCTGCCCACTGTACAATATTTAAGCGTCCATGCCCCACCGTGCCACTACTTTTCCAAGAGCTACGTTCGAACCCCTGGACCTAGGTTAGGTTATGGTGGAAGTCGGACCAGTTTAGGTCCCTAGTGTTAGTACTGGTCGAAATGCGCCTCATCGAAACCAACCTGTTTAATATACAAAATTTATCGATAGTACGAATATCGGTACCGGAAAGATCTGTTAGACTGCCTACACGCAAAGAAAAAAATAGATTCTGCGAAACGAAATATTAGACAATTACAATTCTCGTTTGACGGAACTGAAATTTCGTTTGTTGTGACAGAAACATATTTCGAGTAAACAATTGTTTGTTCTGACCAAAGAAATTTCAGTCGTCGCAAACGAGAATTGAATTTTTTCTTTGCATGTAGAAAGGCCGACCCCAGTATGTCCAGTCGTCGTTTACTCAAAGCAGGACAGTCACATACCAAGTGTTCAACGTTCTCCACTTCTATCTCATTTCCACAGCTTTTGCAGAAGTCATTGGAGCCAATCTTCCGTCGTGTTCGCCGATCAGGCAGTGTCCCGTCAGAACTGATACTAATGAATACAATATTTTCCTCTCTAGTGCGAGGATATATTTTGGCCTTATCAGGTCATACCTTGGCCAGATATGATGTGTATATTAAACTGCTCAGCCATATCGTTAAGAGATCTGCGGCAGTCAAAGGCTGTTTATGAATTTAGGAATATGGCCTCCAGAGAATTGACGGCAGCCTGGGTGTCCGCGTAAATGACAACGCCAGTGTTGGTTACTATGTTGTGACTCAGCAACTTGGCGACTTCCCATATTGCCTTTATTTCGAATTGATAGGCACTGCAGGTATGTGGTAGTCTATAAGCTATATCCAAACTAAGTTCTTTACAGTGTACTCCAAAGGCAACCTTTTCATCAAGCTTCGAACCATCCGTGTAAAAGTGGAGATGGTCTCTATTACCTGGTATTCTTCCAACCCATTCATCTCTGGCCGGAATCATAGTTATGTAATTTCTCTCGAAGGTATACACAGTTGGTATATAGTATACTCGGTCGGTTACCATAGCACTACACTTTGATATCCTTATGTGACCGTAGTTCTTGTACCTCCACATTGATGGGAAGTACAATCTCAGTGCCGCTCTGGTTGCAACTTCTCTCGCCACAATATTAATCAGCAGTATATGTATTAGGGCTTGTAGAGACTCAGTCGCTGTAGTCCTTAAGGATCCGCTAATGCACAGGGAGGTAGTTCTCTGAACCATTGATAGTAGGTTGGTGATGGTTAGTTTGTCAGTTCCCGTCCTCCATGCCACAATGCCGTATAACAGTACTGGTAGAACTACTGCTATATACATATGTATAAACAATGGACGATTTTAGGAGAGAGGCCCCACCGCGACCGTACAGCCTTCCTGCAGGAATATAAAGGGACGTTGGCCTTCCTTACACGTTCCAGTACGTTAAGTCTGAATAACAGTTTCCTATCTAGAATTATTTCTAAAAATTTTGCACTTTCAGAAAAGACTAGATCTGTTCAATTTATCCGAGGTGGAGGGTCAACATGTGGGACATTATTCATCCTAGTAAAGAGAACCACTCCTGACTTGTTTGGGTTAACGCCCAAACCGCTGCTTCTGGTCCACCTAGCCAACATGTTCAGAGTCACCTGTAGGATGTCTCTGAGGACGTTTTCGAATTTGCCACTCACTGCCATTGCCATGTCGTCCGCCTATGCCACGACCTTGCAGCCACAACGTTCTGGATATAGCAGGATTTCATTCACCGCTAGGTTCCAGATTAGTGGAGACAGTACTCCTCCTTGTGGGGTCCCTCTGTTTATAAATCTGGTTAGAGTGGTGGAGCCAAGACATGCAAAACTTGACTATTGTTTTTGCACAAAGTGAGAAAATACTATGGCCCTGCGTATTGAACCCGAATTGTTGGTGAATTATTAAACACGATAATATTAGTCCTACAAATTTCGCCCAATTTTATTTTTGCTGAGCTTCGAATTCAATGCTACCAAACAAAAAAGAATAAACAAATCAGTTCTGTCAAAATGGAATAGTCACGTTTTGAAAAGTAACTCCTCAATTAGTCTAATGAAGCTAGAGCTCACCTTTAGATGTGACAGTGCCGCACTTACCGCATCTGAGTGAATGCTGTTAAAAACCCCTTCTATGTCCAGAAATGGGACGATTCGATAATGCTCACAAGTTCGTGCAGGGGTGATTCTATAGAGTTTCCCTTATTGTAAGCATGTTGGTTCCCCGACAGGAGTTTTGTATCCAGGTTTTCCCTAATGAAATAATGTAAAATCCTTTCCAGACCTTTGAATAGGAAGGAGGATAGGCTAATTGGTCTGAAGTCTTCTGGCCCAGTGTGCGATATCTTTACCGCTTTGGGTTTCCTTCATCGATTCGAGATGTATGAAAGCCCGGTACAGCCTACATAAATTTTCTCCAGCCAGAGGATAATGTACTTTAACAGTCACCTGGACCAGACGGCATCACCCCAGCAGAAATGCAGAAAATTTCTGCTGGGGTGATGCCGTCTGGTCCAGGTGACTTGAAGGGCTCAAAGCTGTTAATAGTCCAGCTTATTCTGGATCTCTCAGTTAACAAGCTAGCGACTGTCGCAGTCCACTCCACGGTACCATATCGATACCTCCATTCTAAACTATGCTAAGTGATAAAAAGGTAGTTTTTCAGGAAAAGCGATAAAATTTTGAGGATTTCTAAAATTTTTGTGGAATTCCTTTAAATGCAAATCGAATGACTTGTACTGTTTTGAGAATAACTGTTGATTGGGTTGACGGATAAACACAAAATTTTGACTAATATAATTTGGAATATTTAGAAATAAAAAACGAAATCTCCCTAGAAGCATGCTAAGTCGATGTTTTAGAATGGAGGTCACCGATATGTAATATAATACTGTAATTTGAAAGGCTCAGTCAACCAATATTAAAACCAAGCAAGATTCTACTTTGCGGAGTCTGCTCCTTCGTTTACTGCTACAAAATGTGGGTGGCAGAGTTTAAACAGGGCTGTACGTGCTGCCAAGACGACCACCGTAGTGGTCGAACAACTGACGTCCAGGTTGAAGGTTCATGAGCTAGCTGATGCCATAGGGGAATTTCAAAAAGTGCTATACATCACATATTAACGGAAAATTTGATGATGAGAAAGCTGTGTGCAAGATGGGTGCCGCGTTTGCTCACAATCAAGACAATGCATCAATTCACACATCTGCTATTGTGATGGCCAAAATCAATGAATTAAAAGTTCGAATTGCTTCATCACTCAACTTATTCTCCAGATTTAGCTCCCTCGGATTATTTTTTTGTTTCCAAACTTGAAGAAATGCCTCGGCGTAAATAGATTTGCCAGCATTGAAGAGGTGGATGTTGCGGTTGATCGCTATTTTCAGAAGCTAGACAGTTCTTACTATAAACAGGGTATCGAAGCTGTTGAAAATCGCTGACAAAAGTGTATTCAGCTAAAAGGAGATAATGTTGAGAAATAAAGAAACATTTTCCCAAATTTGTTGTGTTTTCTTTGTTAGGTCGGCTAATTTTGGACACACCCTCGTATACCCTCACTTTGTGAGTAATGTAATATGGTACTTTGTGAGAGGTGGAAACACTCAGTCTATAGTCATTACAAACGTTGTAAAAAATTTACCCTTTGTGTGGGAGGTACCAAAAGAGGCTAAAATACTTCCATTTTTTCTCAAGATTATAGCGACGGATAATTTCATATCCTTCGCGTGGAAAAAGGATGTAAGATCAATTAGATAGGCGTTCAACCTAACTCAAATGTCATCAACGATGGGGCCCGACGCCATGATCGTACAATCATCCGCATTCGATACGATCTCAATGCCATCAGGTGGGCATGGAATTTCAGAAAGGTAGAGGTTAAACAGTTCCAGAATAGGCCCTGAAACAGGGGAACTCCCTGTTTCACTCTACGGGGTTTGGACTTTTTGTTCCTGATTGGCGTCCACACATATAGTTGGTTACCCAACGTTTCAAACCTGGCCGGAGGGAAGTCTTCTCTACATCCTCGAACAGCGCGGCCTCGCTAACCGTATCAAATGCCTTTGATAGATCAAATGCCACTAATACTGTCCTGTTTCACGGTCTGTTCTGGTTGAGTCCTCTGCTGAAACGTGTGGATATCGCGTGTAAAGCTGTTGTAGTACTGTGTTGCTTCCGGAATCCGTGTTAATGGTTGGCAACTGGATAACATTCTCTTAGGCTGCGGAGGAGTAGTGCCTCAAGCGTCTTTGCTACTGGCGATAACAATGAGATCGGCCTGTTTGAATCTCTTTTGCTCGCGTCCTTGCCAGGCTTCAGTAGCGGGACCACCCTGCCCATTTTCCAGGCTTCCAGCGCAATGTGGGTGGCTAACGATAAGTTAAGGACTTTGGATAAATACTCGACTTCGGGTTCATCCAGCTGTTTTAACATCACCATAGAGATTCCGTCAGGGCCCAGCGCTTTGGATGATTTCGCTCTCCGGATGACATCTGCAAGATCACCCATCGTAAATTGTGGCGGTACGTCCTCGGCTGGAAGAAATCTAATTCGACGTTATACTGTCCTCTTCGCCCTGTCACTCTCGGGGTGCTCTATGAACTGCCGGTTGAAATAACACGCGCACCTCTTTGGATCCGTTACAGTCGTTAAACGTAACAGAGGTCCGATCATCCTTCTTTCCAGGGTTCGAGAGCGACTTAACCGTTGCCCACAATTTACTTAATCCGGTTCTGATGATGCATTGCTTCGTGTGGTCTAGCCACGTTTTCCGCTTATGCTCGCCGACTAACCTATTAACTTCCAATGTCAGCTCCCTGACTCAGGGGTCATTAGGATTAGTACGACGAAGCTCATCACGCTCATTTGCTAATCCCGTTGCCTCTGCTGGCAAATATGGTCTTATTTCGGGTATTCGACCAGCAGGTATATAGCGAGCGGCTGCAGTGATGATGTCTCGGAAATTCCTTTCTGCTACGCGAACATCAGAAGGATTCACCAAGCAGTTGTTGGTGAATTCTCTGAAGCTTGGCCAGTTGGCTTTCCCATGGTTAAGGAAAGTGCGGCGTTCATAGGTTATGAAGTCGGCTGGTCTGTCAATGGAGATGATTATGGGGAGGTGGTTTGAACCAAGCGAAATGACGGGTTTCCAGGCTACGTAATTTGTCAGACCTGGTGACACGATGATAATGTCGGGCGAACTGTGACAGTCACCCATAATCCTGGTGGGAGCGTCCTCATTCACCGTGCAAAACGTGAGCTATCTGCTCTGCCAGCGCTGTGCCCCTCAGGTCATTACCTAGGATGGAATGCCAAAGATCGTGGAGGGCATTGAAATCCCCTAGTACCAGACGTTTATTGCCTTCCAATAGCATGCTATTGTCGGGCTGATAACGCGACGCACAGCTATTAATCGGCGGGATGTACACGTTAAGCACCTCTACCTCGGCAGTTCCGCACTTGACTGCTACCCCCATACATCCCATGTATTGGTCACTAGAGTCTAGCTCAGGCGAGATAGGTCTGTATTGAACAGAGTGGTACAATAGGAAAGCTAGTCCCCCTTCTCCATTTCTAGTGCGATCCATCCTCAAAACCGTTGTAACCATCACAACGTTGTAAGCTGCAGGTATTATTGAGCTTGGTTTCTTGGATTGCTGCGACCATGATGTTCCTTCGACTCATAAATTCCACTATTTCATTGATCTTACCTAGAAATCCATTGCAGTTGAACTGCAAAAACGATGCACTGTCAGGCGGTGTTACAGCAACATGTGGTGTTAAGTGCTGCGGTAAACGACGAGTGCAGGGCATGCAGGGAAAACATCGAAACGATAAAAAACATTTTCTGTGTCACAGCCCAGCTTTCACACATGCAAGATCCCGATATTTCGGTTCCGACATATTGCCAGACTTGACTCATCTCAGAGGATATGACTGGAAGGTACTGAGAAAATTCGTTTCTAGTACCATCATAAAATCATAAATAAGGAGCGCACAACAGGCCGAACCACTGGCTTAAGTTATGTCCATGAACATGAGACGTTTAAACGTCTCCTCTACTCAACCTAACCTAAGTGCTGCGGTGGTGTTTGCTGTTGTGGAGTCCCATACTCCGACGACGACGTTGAGGACGACGTCCCACTGAGAACTACGTTGGGGCAGCAAGAATCTCGTTCTGCTGTACTTAAACCGGAACACCTCCTGTAGTGCACCCACTCCCTGCATCCATTACAGTGCACCGACCATGAGCGGCCGATGGAATTCCGACAAACTGAGCAAACCAAGGTCCAGGATTTTCTTCGGTCCCGGCCCAGACCAACAGAATACGGAGCATGCATTCCGGGATATGTCGCTCCCAAGACAGAAAAATAAACGAACACAAACATGTATTTTCTGGGTTGGCAGTCCCTGGTTAGTGTTGGTTTTTCGGGTCATCCGGTGCAAAGAACCGACTGCCGTAATAGGTGTTGTGCCACCCAGTTCTTGCCACAGTACCAGGGTCTATGCTGTGGTGGACATGTTTCTCCTCTACAATAGTGGTTGTATTTAACACAAACTCCCCTAAGTCCGGAGTGTTATGCGTACTGTGCTCATCGGAGTTTTCGATTCGCAACCAGGGATTAACATAGACTGTGTTTTGACGGCTGCCTTTGCTGATACCTGGACGTCTCAGTCCATGTCACGGTTTTGGGGGATATGACCTGACAAACAAAAACAGACACACTACACCAAGAAAAGCTAACCGATAGGACTTTTGTAGTCTAGTACTAGAACTGATAACAACAAATACGACGAGGATAACAACAAATAAACGAGGATCTAAACATGGGCTTGTCACCAAGCCTAGTGATCCAAAACCTCTTACCTTAACGAGGATCTAAACCTGGGCTTGGCACCAAGCCTAGTTATCCAAAATCTCTTACCTTAATATATACTTTCTGTCTTCTTTTAGTAGTGAAGACATAGTATCAGCCAGCCTTCAGTTAGAAAACTCCCATGTTTGGTTGGCCTCCATTATACGGCACCATTGAACTGTGCGGCAAACTCAAAGAACAAAGACCTGGGCGAATTAATTATCGAATATATTATAAGTAATAACCCTGTGATTTATAATAGAGGGCAGGGACCTACCTTCATTACTAGAAACAGACAAGAGGTGCTCGATGTCACCCTTGTCTCCGAGAATTAAGTGGAAGGATTTCTGATTGGATAGTTTTGGACGCCCATAGCTTTTCCGAACATATATGCGAGTATATAAGCTTCTGCATGAATTCGAAGCCTCTAAATACCACCTTTCCACCCAATATTAAGAAGGCACCCCAATAGTAAGTGGGCAAAATGTAAGCACATATTCAGCAGATTCCTTCCAAAAAGTCCTATACGGGATATAGAAGAAATGGTGGAAAGAGTCACCGAAACTCTTAACGGCTTGTTACAAGCCGCAAGTCCCAAACTAAAGCCAAGGGGCAAACAACGACCGCCAAGCAAGTGTAGTAGGAAGCTCTTTAATAGGGCAAAGGTCACCAGAGCCCCACAGGACTGGAACACATACAAGGAAGAACTCTAGCGGTACAAAATAGAGTTGAGATAGGCTCAAAATAAATCCTAAATAGATTTCTGTAGTGGCATAGAAAGCTCTCCCGAAACCTTAAGGTTAGGGAAAATTTTAGACTCAACACCTTCTACATCAATAAAGATGATACATAGTTCTTGGACTACGTCCAGTGAGGAATCGCTGGGAGTGCTCCTGGATTCACATTTCCCTGGCAACTCTGAAGAGTCATTGGATACTTCGGCTGGAGATTCCGTTGAAGTGCCGCAATCAGATATCGTCAGAGAGATTGTACCGGAATCTAGAATTTTTTGGGCTAAAAGCTGTAATTATTTTAAGTCGCCACGATCAGACAAAGTCTCGCTAACGGAGCTACAGGCAGTGACTGGTACAATTGCTACCTTGCTTAGAGTGTATCAATCCACAAAGCAACAAAATGGATAGAAACCAAGGTTGTTTTCATCACAAAAGCGGGAAAGGCGTCCCATATTGGAGCTAAGGATTGCCGGCCAATTAGTCTATCGCCATTTCTTCTTAAAGCCATGGAGAGATTAATAGATTGTTACCTTAGGACTAAACTTGATCACAGGCTAATGTCCACTCAAGGTCCACTGAACAGGATGCATACGACTTTCTAAGATATAGATGTGGCCTTCAATAACATAAATCCAGCCTGGGGTTGATAGCAGAATACCTAGGTTCATTCATAACCTTCTGATTAAAAGATGCATTTCAGCAAACTTAGGGTCAAATGGCCACCATAGATTTGTCAGCAGGACAACGCCCCTAGGGGGTGTTCTGTCTCCTCTGATGGAATCTCTCCATGAATCTCTCTCTGCTTTCTCTGGAGATGATGGGTGTCAGAGTTGGTGCCTATGTAGATGACGTGGCAATTGCTGTTAGAGGGAAGTTTGGGAGAACTCTTGGAGACATCCTACCTCGGGCCCTTCATACAACCGCAAGATGGGCTTTCGATAATGGTCTTGGTGTTAACCCGACCAACACGGAACTAGTTTTTTTGCCGGTAGAAACAGTTCAAATATTCACCTGATATGTGTGCCGGGCCACACGCTCCAGGGAACTGGAATATGTCTCTAGCGAGCTGCAAGCTCTTCTTGAGAGATAGTGAATTTACGGCAACAAACTAATAAGGAACTGCATACATTCCAGGACACAAAACGAACCAACGCACTGCTGTCGTTGTCGATACCGGACTTCTCACTTATCGAGTCTGTCACTATGGACCACCGTCTTATACCAATGGTACTTATACTCGTATAGATAACATGTTTCAATACAAACTAATTCATAGGATTCAAGGGACGTTTAAATTTAAAAAATGTTGATGAATCGAGATAACTTACTTTGGAACTTCAATAAGATGTAGTAAAAATTTTTCTGAACGAACCATGCGGCCACGGTCTCCATTAAAGTGTTTCAATATTTCAATTTCATCCGCTTCCGGCAAGAGTTTCTCGAGACGTTTGATTTTTTCGGCACCTATCATCTGACGTTTTCCGTTGCGCACAAGTTCAATGATGTCCTCATCTGATCGCAATCTGCAGATATACATATGTACATATATGAGTAAGTATTGATAAGATAAACCTTAGTCTTAGTATACTAACCCTTTGAATTGCTCCAAGAATATATCGACATTAAAGGTATGCTGAGCATTAAGCAATCTCAATTGTGTTTTTCCCTTCATTGTTGATTCGAGAGTGTTTATTGTGTGTGAACGGAGACAGAATGACGATTCCGCTTCCTGCCATTCAATAGGTTTCCGGAGCACTTCATTGGGTTTGCTGGCAAAGATGGTCCACAGATTTGTACCGCCCACAATTTCACTGGACGGTATTGTGTCCCAAGGTATAGTCTTCATTTTGGACTTTGGTGTAGGAGGACTCTGTTGGGGCCAAAGATGCATTACCACTGGCGAATTTGTATCTGAAGGTGATGATGCTATTGTTGCTGCCATTGGGGAACTTGTTAGCGGCGGTGGTGGAGGCGGTAATGGTGTAGATGTTCCCGGCATAGGCGAACCAGTTGGTGGAGGAGGAGGTGGTGGTGGAGGTAAGGATGTGGGTGCTCCAGGTGTAGCCCAAGTGATGGGTGGAGGAGGTGGTGGTGGTGGAGGTAATGGCATGTGTGATCCAGGTATAGCCCATGAACTTGGGGGAGGAGGTGGTGGTGGTGGTGGAGGTGCGTTCCTTTCCGCCATTGAATTGTCGCATTCATCACCAATGGCCTTTACTCCTTGTTTAGCGTCCTCTGGATTTATTGCCCCTAATATTATTTCTTCCATTCTATTCCATATATCCTCATAGTCTCCGTTTATTGAAGAGATGTTTAATAAGTGCTGCAGTATCTTAACTATAACTAATTGATGTGAACTATCAGTAACCTGTATTAAAGGGAAATATCGCAAATACAAATAACTATATGTAGCATAGAAATGTATTTACTCACTCTTTTCCAAAGTTCATTTAATTCTTCAGTGTGTGGACTTACGTCCGGTGTTTTGAGACCCTCCACACTTTCAAGAATTGCGGTTTCGAATCCATTCTGTTCGGATGTTATGGCTGCAGGGTCATCTGTAATGTTTCTGTTTGAAATGAAATAATATTAGAAAATATTCTTGATTAGAGCTTGATATGCTACAAAGTCAAAATACACACACATACACGTGAAGAAAAAATGAGTGCCTTAGAAATGAAGTTTTAGACAACTGCACTCCACGTTTCCTGATAAACAACATTTCCTTTGATGCACAATAATATTAATTTTCTCAAATAAATTTGTATTACTATCAAACGAAATTTGTTTCGCCGAAATAGTTTAGGTTAAGAGTGGCAGACTGTATAACAGATTCACTTAGGCTATATAGTCCATTGTGCTACCACGGGGACGTAAGTGAAAACATACGTTATCCCCAGCCCTGCCTTAAATTTCTCTGCGTGCCGTCCAATAAGACAGTGACCAGTTATGACAGACACGATAAGTGAGACGTCCGGTCTCGATCTCTCTCGACATCAGTTCGTTTGGAGTTTAGGCAGGGCCACATGTATGCAGTTCCTGACTAGTGACCACCTGCCATTTGTTTTTGTAAGGGCACTGGGGTACTAACGCTCAAAAAGAGCTTGCAGATAGCTAGAGATAGCGGAATGCCCACAAATACCAGTTCTCCGGGAGAGGGTAAGTTAATTCGTAGTCTTGCAAGTTCGTCTGATTTACAGTTATTCTGGTTATTCCCTGCGGCCCGGCACCCATATCAGATGAATATTAAACTGTCCATCCATCTCGTTAAGAGATCAGCGACAGTCGACGACAGTTTTTTTAATTCTGGTGTGATTTTTTAAAAGCTTTCGGATTTGATTTAAAAACAAAACACATAAAATTTAGAGAAATGTATGAAATCTACATATGTATATTTGAGTCGATAGAACGGTCGTTGCGGGCTTGTCTCTATAGACATGAGGCTTAACATAGCCTCACAAAAAATAATCTAAAGGCGTTAAATCGAACGACTTATGCGGCCAATTGACCGGCCCCAAAGTGTAATAAACTGTTCCCCGAACTCGCCTCTCAATTGGGCCATTGTTTCGCGTGCTGTGTGGCATGTGGCCAAGTCCAGCTCTTCCATGATTACAAATATGTTTGTAATCATCGCACCATAGCGCTCGCCATTCACAGTAACGTTCCGGCCTTCGGTGTCTTTGAAAGAGTACGGTCCAATGATGCCACCGGCGATATTTTCATCTTTCCGTTGGTGGTCAAATGTCCAATAATGTAAATTTGGTGCGAAATTTAGTCACAAGATTCCGAATAGCCGCCTCAGAAGGTCGCCCAACTGATCATAAAATGAAAGAACTTAACAGAGCATGCATGCATGTTGATAATTATCAACATTGAATTTAATTATAATTAAATTCAATAATCTGCAAGCTTTGTTCGTTGTAAGTCTATTCATGGTTAAATTATAGACCAAACTGAACATGTTTGACAGCAACATGTTACACGAAAACAGCTGAGCAGACAACAATAGTTTGCCAAAGGAATGTTGTAAAAAAATCACTATAGTTTTGAATGACTTGACTGACTGACTATCAGCGATAATATTCATACCGAATTTGGTCAGAACATTAATTTTTAGTCATTCCGCCACCTCTTTAGGTTTGGGTAACGGATATCGTTACCGGAAAGATCTGTCATACTTCCTAGAAAAACAGACGCCAGTATATCCAGATGCCGTTTACTTAATGAGGGACAGTAGCAAAGCTGTTGCTATATGTTCTCCACTTCTTCCTCATCATCACAGCTCCTACAGAAGTCATTGGACTCAATATCCCTCAGAACTAACACTAATGTAGACAGTCCTTTCCTCTCTAGTGCGAGGAGACATATTGACCTTCTCAGTTCGTATCTTGGTCAGATTTGTCTAGCTACGCTACAGGTGCCGATTACTGTCAATCTTTCGTTGGACTGCCTAATTGCCTCTTCCCTAAGCCAAAGCCATAGATTGCATGTGGATAGTGTCGTACTAATATATTCAAATTTTTCGAGAATTTGTAATTTAGTGCCTTTCTTAGCAAGTTCAGCCGCTTTGCAGTATCCCTATGCCCAGTCACCCATGTGAAGTGTATGTTAAACTGCTCAGCCATCTCGTTAAGAGATCTGCGACAGTCGAAGACTGTTTCTGAATTTAGGGACGTGGCCTGCAGAAAATTGATGGCAGACTGACTGTCCGAGTAAATGACAACGCCAGTGTTGTATGTTGCGACTCATCCACTTGGCGACTTACCTCATTGCCATTATTTCGTCTTGATAGACACTACAGGTATCTGCTAGTCTGTAATCTACTTCAAGACTCAGTTCTTTACAGTGCAATCCGAAGCCAACCCCATCATCAAGCTTCGAACCATCTGCGTAGAAGTGGAGATGTTTTCTATTTCCTGGTGTTCTGTCAACCCATGCCAATCTGACAGGTGGTATCTTAGTGCTGAAGTTTCTCCTGAAGGTGTACACCTGTATATAGACCACTCGGTCTGTAATCATATCACTGCATTGTAATAACCTCATGTGGCCGTAGTCCTTATAAACATTTAGTTCCCTTCGCTTATGTAATTCTGTCTTTCTTGGGTTAACTGCAAAACTGCTGCTTCTGGCCCATCTAGCCAATTTGTTCATAGGCACCTGTAGGATGTCTCTGAGGACGTCGAGACATTTTCCAGATACCGCGATTGCCACGTCATCTGCATATGCAACGAATTTGTAACCACACCGTTCTAGATCAACCAAGATTCTATTCACCGCTAGGTTCCAAATTAGTGGAGCCAGTGCTCTTCCTTGTGGGGGTCCAAAACTTGCTGTTATGCGTCTTCTATTAAGTAGGCTTTGGATTAGTCTAATCAAGCTAGAGTTCACCCTTAGATGTGACAGTGCCGCAATTACCGCATCTGAGTGAATGTTGTTAAAAGCCCCTGATATGTCAAGAAAGGCCACAATGTAATCTTTGAATTGTAGTGACGATTCGATAGTGCCACAAGTTCGTGCAGGGCAGATTCTCAGACTTTCCATTGTTGCAGGCATGCTGGTTCTCCGATAGGAGTTTTGTATCCTGATTTTCTCTAATGAAAGGATCTAAAAGTCTTTCCAGGCCTTTCAATAGGAAGGAGGAAGTCCTTTGGCCTATTGTGCCACAACTTTCACACTTTGGGAATGTATCTGGTATCTCTCCATCGATATTTCATCATTCTCTGCATTTCTCCAGGGGTAATGCTGTCTGGTCAAGGTGATTTGAAGGACTTAAAACCCATAAAATTGTGGATTTCTCAGTCAACAACCTAACGACGCTTACAGTCTACTCAGTCTCTTGTTGGCCCTGCTGTTCCTCGAGTTCCGTTGGAGAGTTCCCGGGAAATTTGTGTCGAACAGTACCTTAAGCGACTGCCGCGACTCTCGCCACCACACGGTGGCACAGGGTATTGTAACTTTGTGCATCTGTTTGTAACACCCAAAAGGAGAAGAAATATACCCATCGTTTATTATATCGATCGACTTAAGCTAAGTACACACGATTTGCAGATCGCACAACGTTATAAACCCTGTTAAAGTGCTGTAAATGTACGGACAATGACAGATTGTTTCTGTGTCACAGCCCAGCTTTCCCGATATTTCGGTTCCGACATATTGCCAGACTTGACTCATTTGAGAGGATACGACTGGAAGGTACTGAGAAAATTCTTTTCTAGTACCGATTTTCTGTAACCCGTCTCCTTTATTCAACCTAACCTAAACTAACCCATGACAGATTGTTAGGCAAAGGTGAATTGACAGTTCAGACGATTGCAGGAAACCTTACTATTTCATATATTTACAATATATTTTGTAAATATGTATATGCAGGATTGCCAATAAAAATATTTTATAGACAGTATTGCCAAATAAAATGTTTTTCTGGAAATGGCGCCGTTGTCACATGCATAAAATTCGCACATCTATCTTGAGTTGCTCTTTAATGCATCCCAGTCGAAAGTGACCCAGCAGATTTGGCCATATTTAACAGCTTGTCGCAGGTCTTTTTCCCAACATTTTGCTCAGAAGTCCACCATTGTAGTTTAGTTCTGCTCTTGCATCTTGGTTTTGGACAAACTTCTTCAAGGGATATGTTGAATGATGTAGTGAGGTGCTCCAACAGATTATCCAGAGCGACTTTCGGTTAATACAGAGGTTTAGAATTGAGGGCCTTTTTAAAAATTTTCTCATACATGTGCCTCTTAGTCCTTGTTTTTGCATCACATTTCTGTGGACCGCAGTTTAAGGTGCTATATCAGCGAGTTTCAACTCAATGTATTGGTGATCTGAGAATGAGTGGTAGTCCAGTACATTCCACCCAATAATTTTGTCTGACAGCGATTCAGTAGCAAACGTAATGTCGAGTACTTCCTGTCTATTTTGGTATGTAAAGGTTGCTTTATTATCTTGGTTACAAATAACTAAGATTTCGCCACTTCTTTAACAACTACGATTTCTGGCTGGTAAATACTACAGTGATCAGATATACTTTATAGAATGGATAGCTGAAGTTCCTCAGGAAAGACACCCTAGCGCACTTGGTTGTTGAGTTCGGAACCGTCTATACATACATGTATACGATTCTCATATGTCCTGGAATTCGACCACTCCATTCTGATCTATTAGGTATAAGAGTGAGATACTACTGTAAAGCCGTAGTGGTACAATGGGGGTTCTCCCCCCATTAAGACCATCCACTGGATATACTAAACAGCAGTTCGGCCAATACTACTGTACGGTTTGGTGGTGTGATGGACGGCGAATGGTAAGCTATCCGTCACTAGTCAACTGATGAAGGTTCAGAGAACCTCCTGCCTAAGCATCAGTGGAGTTTTAACGATTACAGCACCACAGTCTGTACAAGTCCTACCCCATCTACTGGCGAATGAGATAGTGACTACAAAAGTTGCAATCAGAGTGAAAATGAGATTAAATTGATCAATGCGGAGGTAACAGAACTACGGCCTAATGAGGATTTCACATTGTAAAGCACTGGTAACCGACCAACAGAACTATATGCCAACGGTGCATATCTTCGAGAGGAACTTTACCACTAAGATATCTGAGGAATGGGTTGTCAGAATACCAGGTAATGTAACGAATATTCGCATTCGCATATGCGAACGCGAATTATTCGCATCATTTTAAAATTCGCATTCCCAAAAACCATCTTTGGATTATTCGCTTTCGCAAAAATATATTTCAGTATTAGCTTCCATTTATTAAAGTGTTAAATCTCCTTATTCCCTTCACACAATTTGAAGATATGTGTGTGCTTGTGGTAACAGGAGGTAAATGTATGGAAAACAGTCTTAATATTTGAATATCCTGGAAAAGTATCAATTCAGTTCCTTAAATTTGTTGGTACTAAAGGCTCAAACTATTATTCGCATTCGCTTTCGCAAAAATGCATATTTCACTATTCGCATTCGCATTCGCAAGAAATATATTTCAATATTCGCATTCGCTTTCGCTAAAGCCACT
Organism: Eudasyphora cyanicolor; assembly: GCA_963930755.1. Lineage (NCBI taxonomy): Eukaryota > Metazoa > Arthropoda > Insecta > Diptera > Muscidae > Eudasyphora > Eudasyphora cyanicolor. Next base: position 135,315,844 of record OZ005735.1, read on the forward strand.
TTCGTTACATCCCTAATAGCAACTATCTCCAATTGATGGTTTCTTCGGAGGGTTGGCTTAGGAGTACACTGTAAGAAACTTAATCCTGATATAGCTCCCATACTAACAGATACTTGGAGCATATACAGGGTGGGGCACGGGAATTTGCTTTTTTGCACTACAGGCTAAGGCAAATAAGAAAATTACCGCGCTCCACCCTATATAACGCCAAAATATGTAATGACAATAAGGAGAATCGCCTAGAGGCTGACTCGCAACATAGTGACAAACATTAGTGTTCTTACTTACTTGGACATGCAGATTGTCATTAAATCTCTGAAGGCTACATCCTTAAATTCACTCGATTGCCGCAGATCTCTTAACGGGATGGCTGGGATATGCCGGGAAACTGCAAAGCCGATGAACCAGCTAAGACTAAAGGGAATACTTTACAAATTTTGGAAGCCATTGTGCAAGCTTTAGCTTAGGCAAGATGCAGTCCAATGAGATATTGACACCTGTAGGGTAGCTACACAAATCCTCGCTAGATAGAATACTGTCTACATTAGTGTCAGTTCTGTTCGATGAACACTACAGGAGGTTGGGAATTGATTACATTGACTTCTGTAGAAGCAGTGGTGATGAGGATGAAGTGGAGAGAATCGAACACCTGCTTTGTTACTGTCCCACCTTGAGTAAACAACGTAGCCTTTCTAGGAAGTCTGACAGATCCTACCGTTACCGATATTCGCATTATTGATAAGTTTGTGTATTAAAGAACTGGGCCCGTGGTAAAAATCTTTTTGCAGATTTTAGCGCTGATGATTTTTTGACTATTTCAAAAAGGGATTTTGGCTATTTTTGTAGCATTATTATGAAGATTTTTGTCAAATTCGTCTGCCAACATTGGGTGACCTGGAAATTGTACTGTGTGACCAAACTTACGTATTACTTACTTATGAGCAAACTGTATTTGTTAATAAAATATCACATCAATACGTTAAAGGATGTTGTATACTCGTAAACATTACATCCATATTTAAGTATTATTATTTTCAGCTTACTTTCATATTATGTGGTTCCATGATTGTTCTTCCCAATCCTTTTACTATAATACTATTTCGGTACTGTGCATTCCCTTCGACTACCGTTTATACGACTTTCAATAAAATCCGTTTAGTGTGATACGAATACTATATCTAAAGTATACTGAATGACTGGATGATGATGATGATGATGTCTAACAAACAAACCTTGCTACTCATTTCGACTTGGACTACTCTGTGGTTTTTAGCCAAACAATTATTTTTATATTATTTATTTATTTCAATGTTGTATTGTAAAAATCTATATTCATCATTTATATATGTATACTAATAAACTGTCCCCTTGTCAAAATTCATAGAACATCGTATGTCTCAGTAAATGAAGAGTAATAATTATAAGTATTTATAAGAAACGGGCAATGATGACCACAACGAATAGATTACACTCACAAACACGAAAAAAATATTAAAAAAAATTGTTATGGTAAATTTTTTTTTTTGAAATTCCGACTTTCATGGAATGTACCTTTAGTATTTGGACCACAAGTATAAGCCTGATTGAGCCTTGTTATGCGTTAAATTAAAGGGAATTGTGAGAGCTACATAAATATGTATAAGCAGGATTGCCAATAAAAATATTTTATGGCCAGTATTGCCAATAAAATGTTTTTCTGGGAATGGCGCCGTTGTCATGTGCATAAACTTTTGAAATTCCGACTTTCATGGAATGTACATTTAGTATTTGGACCACAAGTATAAGCCTGATTGAGCCTTGTTATGCGTTAAATTAAAGGGAATTGTGAGAGCTACATAAATATGTATATGCAGGATTGCCAATAAAAATATTTTATGGCCAGTATTGCCAATAAAATGTTTTTCTGGGAATGGCGCCGTTGTCATGTGCATAAACTTCGCACATCTAACAATTTCCACATTATCTCGCAATGACTTTTCTGCTCATTCATGTCTTTCCTTACTGTTTTTTTTAGTTGTTGACATGTTGATATATTTATAAAAGAGTGTGCGGAACTTACAATGACACGGCTAGCTCAGCAGAACCTTTTGTTAGGTACAAATTCTAGACATACTGGGTTGGTTGACCGTTCCCTAGGTTATTCCGAGACTGACTACATGACTAGCCACGATGTTGTAGGTAAAGGGGTAAAAATTAAATTCCCCACTCTGGAAGAGTGGTTGAATGAAAACGTAAGGTTCCACGGCATCAATGTGTTTACGGATGGCTCCAAACTGGATGAGGGTACGGGCTGTGGTATATTCTGCCATGAGCTTGACCTGGAGGTCTCTCTTCGACTACGTAGCGAATGCAGCATCTTTCAGGCGGAGATATATGCAATCTCAAAGCCGGCTGAACTTATTTCGTTGAGGCAAATATACACAAGCGATATTTGCTTTTTCATCGATAGCCAGGCCGCTTTAAAGGCTCTACTAAGCACGAATATAAGGTCAAAGGTAGTCAGCCGCTGTCGCAGAGATCTTAGGGTTCTCGAAGAACAGCATAATTTAATCCTGTGCTGGGTACCTGGCCACAAAGATATATTCGGAAACGAAGCAGCTGATAAGCTCGCAAAAATAGGGGCTGTGTCCTCGAGGATTGTTGAGACGGATGCATACCCGAACCTCTCGTTGGCTTATTATGGTATAAAAACAAAATACAAGAACTACTGGCATCAGAGATGGGTTTCAACAGCCGGATGTGAGCAAACAAAATCGCTATGGGATGTAGGGTCATTAAAGAATACAGAGATGCTGCTAAGCTTGGACAAAGTACAAGTACGTTTGATTGTTGGCCTCATAACAGGACATAATAGTCTTGGTAAGCATATGTTTAGAATTGGCTTACGAAGTGATGATATGTGTCACTGGTGTCAGGATCCTGACGCGGTCGAAGATACGTTTCATTTCCTATGCCAATGTCCAATGTTATCATTTAGAAGAAGCAAGATACTCGGTTCATTTTTCTTTCAGACACTTGACGAATTAAAAGGATTGGATCCGCTTAAACTTCTAAAATTCGGCAAGGCATCAGATTGCAACGCAAGACTTAACTGAGGGACTGGAGAAGAGGAACTATGAGGAATCACAATGGATCATGCATGGTCTCAGTGGGCGCTTGGTCTCACTCGCCAAGTGCCATCCTCACTCAACCTAACCTAACCTTAGTTGTTGACATCATCCTGCAGGTAAATAACTGTACAGGGTGTTGCGCATAGTATCTTCCTCAGCCTTGCGGCATCCACGTCTCACAGAAGAGAGACAGAGAGAACATATTTCTGCTTCCAATTGACCCTTCTTATAGATCTTGAGTTGCTCTTTAAATCATCCCAGTCGTAAGTGGCCCAGCAGATTTGGCCTTATTGAACAGCTTGCCGCAGGTCTTTTTCCCAACATTTTGCTCAGAAGTCCACCATTGCAGTTTAGTTCTGCCCTTGCATCTTAGTTTTGGACTGACTTCTTCAAGGGATATGTTGAATGATGTAGTAAGGTGCTCCAACAGATTATCCAGAGCGACCACAACGAATAGATTACACTATGCAACAAAAATTTTGTCCAAGGGATGTGGATAACAGTTTCTGGTGTAATTTGGCGTCACCAACACGAAAAAAATATTAAAAAAAAATTTTATGGTAAATTTTTTTTAAATTTTTTTTTTTAAATTCCGACTTTCATGGAAAGTACATTTAGTATTTGGACCACAAGTATAAGCCTGATTGAGCCTTGTTATGCGTTAAATTAAAGTGAATATATGCAGCAAATACCGCAATCACGTAGAATCTTTGGTTTAGAAATAGTCGTCAAAAATATGAGAAAAAAATGATCTTTTATATATATAGAGAAAAATATATTTAAAAAAAGTAGAAAAAATTATTTTATCACATTTTTAAAAAGCCAGCATGGTAACGAAGAAAACACTGTCTATTTGAAAAAATCTATGGATAGATGTAAAAGTTATGAGCCATTTTGTAAATGTAAGGATAATTCAAAAAAAATCTCGTTTCATATTTTTCCGTTTTTAAATCATGTTTTTGCTTATATTGAATTCGCCATTTATGAGAGAGTCATATAATATAAGAGACATTGCACTTGCATTTTATTTTGTGAGGCTTAATGTCAGACATTATAAAATTATAGAGAGGTCGAGGTTTTATGGCCATTCGTATCCCCTCATAAAACATTGTATGCAATGTGAGAGCTATATTGGATGAGATCCGCTCAGGTAGAGGGTCATTCAACAATATTTGTGGTTTTTTATTTATGAGGTTTCCATTCAGTTACGCCTTTTAGGGGCATGGATATATATAGTCGTATATGTAGGTAGTAAAATTATATGTACGCAATACAAAGTAGTACGCGGCAGTCTTGAAAATATTGGGTTTCTACGTTCGAAGCAAACTATATGTCAGCTACAGGTACTGCAACTTATGTACCTTAAACCCGGAATTTATTTAATTTATTGAAATTTCTTATTCAAAAATTAGATTAATTCAGCGCCTTGAAGAAATTAGTCGATTTTCTGAAAAATATTATAAAGTTATAATTCGATGTATGAGTAAAAGGCAAAGAACATTTCAATGTGTAAATGACTCCGACAATTTCTGCTACATCCTCGGAAAATATGTGCGTTTAGTAAAATAATACGTGCGTATAGTAAAATAATAGAAGAAATATATGTGCAATATTTTGGTATACGAGTTAAAAATATGAACGAACCGTGGACACCTAGTATATTGAGTAATTCGTGCCATGTAAATCTTAATCGATGGAGTAGTGGAAGCATGCGGTAAGTACTTTACAATTAATGTAGTACAATGTTATGTGGAATAAAACGTTTTAATTTTAGACATCACGTGCAGTTTGGAATGCCAATGATTTGGAGACAACCATTCATTCACGATAAGGACTGCTATTTTTGTCTAAGTAAACAGATTGGAGTAGGAAGTGTCCAAGTATAGCTAACATAGCTAATTACGGAAACATCATCAAGTTCAACTGAGTACTCAACTCTGAGCGATTCAAGTTTGAGTCAGAAGTCATCGCTTTTAATTCAGTTTCAACTCATTGATCTAGTGAGAGATTTGGAACTGAAAAAAATATAAGGCAGAACTACTTGCATCTGGGATGAAACAGTACAATATTTTGGCTTCAGATGTTAACATATCATACTATAGAGTCCGTGATATACCTTACAAACAATTTTATACAACTGTGGATAACAGATGCTTTTGCAAGGACATTCCCGGATTGTTCGAGGAACTTAATCAAACATACAATTCAAAGGAATGGCGGTTACTTGTTGACACCAGTAAAGAAAGTTTGAAAGCAGTACTTTTACATACACAACGGAAATCAGAAACCGTCGATCCCATTGCTCATGCTGTCAACACTAAGAAATCATAAGAAACAATGGCTAAATTGATAAAATACATAAAATATGAACAACATGACTGGAAAATTTGTTGAGATTTAAAAGTAGTTGTATGGAATGCAAGGCGGATATACAAAACATAGCTGTTTTTTATGCCTCTGGGATAGTCGTGCTCGCGAAGATCATTTCAGAAGAAAGAAATGGCCAACAAGAAAACACATTACATTGGGTGAAAACAACATAAAATACACACCTCTCGTCCAAAAAGAAAACATTATTTTGCCACGACTGCATACAAAGCTGGGGCTCTTTAAGGAAAGATGGCAATTCACTCTAATATAGGGTCAACCATTTCGAGGTTCCCTAATTTTTTAAAGAAAAAAAACACAGAAAATTCAAATTGAATGGGGAATGTTTATTATCATTTGAAAGAACATTCTTTGGCATTTATTTTTTGAAGATTATGTCTATCAAATGTTGACCGCGGCTACGTCTCAGATGGTCCATCCGTTGAGTCCAATTTTCGATGACTCGTTCGAGCATTTCGACTGGTAACTAGCGAATGACACGCGTAAACGTTGTTCAGGCGTAAGTCTTTCCATGATGAAGTGCCACACAATACTGTTTAAGTCCGTGAGACTTGAAAAGAAAACACAGAAAATAACAAAAGAAACTTCTTTTTTTTTAAATCTATATATATAAAGAAGAATGTGTGTTTGTTTGTTTGTTGGTTTGTTTGTTTGTTGGTTTGTTGGTTTGTTTGTACCGTATAGACGCCTAAACGGCTGAACCGATCTTCTTGAAATTTTCACAGAATGTACATGTGTGGGGCGTGGTGAAAATAGGGTACTTGAATTTTCGATATATGAAGTGGGCGTGGCCCCGCCCACATAAGACAAATTTTAAAATTGAGATATCTTGCACAATTTGTTAGTGAGAGTGCTGCAATTTTGTACATATGTATCTGGTGGCAGTCTACGTGATTGGTCCAAAAATGGGCGGGGTCAGACTAATGGGCGTGGCCCCGCCCCATTAAGCAAAATTTTGAAATCGAGATATCTTGCACAATTTGTTAGCAAGAGAGCTGTAATTTTGTGTATATATATCTGCTGGCGACTTACGTGATTGGTCAAAAAATGGGCGGGATCGGACCAATGGGCGTGGCCCCGCCCATATAAGCCAAATTTAGAATTTGAGATATCTTGCACAATTTGTTAGCGAGAGTGCTGTAATGTTGTGCATATGTATTAGGTGGTGGTCTACTCAATTGGTCCAAAAATGGGCGGGATCGGACAATGGGCGTGGCCCTGCCCATATAAGCCAAATTTTGAAATTGAGATATCTTACACAATTTGTTAGCGAGAGTGCTGTAATTTTGTGCCATGAACCTGGTGGTAGTCTTCGTGATTTGTCCAAATATAGGCGGAATTGGACGAATGGGCGTGGCCCCGCCCATATAAGCCAAATTTTGAAATTGACTTATGTTGCACAATTTGTTAGCGAGAGTGCAGTAGTTTTGTGGATATGTATCTGGTGGTAGTCTACGTGATTGGTCCAAAAATGGGTGCGATCGGACCAATGGGCCTGACCCCGCCCATATAAGGCAAATTTTGAAATTCAAATATTTTCCACAATTTGTTAGCGAGAGTGCTGTAATTTTTTGCATATGTATCTGGTGGTAGTATACGTGATTGGTCCAAAAATGGGCGGAAACGGACCAATGGGCGTGGCACCGCCCATATAAGCCAAATTTTGAAATTGACTTATGTTGCACAATTTGTTAGCGAGAGTGCTGTAGTTTTGTGGATATGTATCTGGTGGTAGTCTACGTGATTGGTCTAAAAATGGCCTGAAACGGACGAATGGGCATGGCCCCGCCCATATAAGCCAAATTTTGAAATTGAATCAACTTGCACAATTTGTTAGCGAGAGTGCTGTCATTTTGTGCATATGTATCTGTTTCCAGTTTACATGATTGGTTTATAAATGGGCGGAAACGGACAAACGGGCGTGGCACCGCCCATATAAGCCAATTTTCGAAATTTAGATACTTTTCACAATTCATAAGAGAGTGTTGTAATTCTGTTTATACGTATCTATTGGTAGTATACGTGATTGGTTCAAAAATGGGCGGGATCGGACCATTGGGCGTGGCCCCGCCCATATAAGTAAAATTTTTGAATTGAGATATCTTGCACAATTTGCTATCGAGAGTGCTGCAATGTTGTGTATATGTATCTGGTGGCATTCTACGTAATTGGTCCAAAAATGGGCGGGATAGGACCGATGGGCGTGGCACCACCCATATCAGCAAAATTTTTAAAATGTCATATCTTGTACAATTTTTTAGCGAGAGACCTGGAATTTTGTGTATATATATCCGTTGGCGATCTACGTGATTGGTCCAAAAATGGGCGGTTTCGTACCAATAGGAGTGGCCCCGCCCATATAAGCCAAATTGTTAAATTGAGATATTTTGCACAATTTGTTAGCGAGAGTGCTGGAATTATGTGTATATATATCTGGTGGCAGTCTACGTGATTGGCCAAAAATGGGCGGGGTCACACTAATAGTCGTGGCCCGCCCACATAAGCCAAATTTTGAAATTGATAGACCATGCACAATTTGTTAGCGATAGTGCTCTAATTTTGTGCATATGTATTGGGTGATAGCCTACGTGAATGGTCTAAAAAGTGGCGGTATCGGATCAATGGGCGTGCCCCGCCCATATAAACCAAATTTTGAAATTGAGATATCTTGCACAATTTATTATCGAGAGTGCTGCAGTTTTGTTTATATGTATCTGATGACAGTCTACGTGATTGCTCCAAAAATGGGCGGGATCAGACCAATGGACATGGTACCGCATTTTGTTAGTGAGAGTGCTGTAATTTTGTGCATCTCATGCAGTCTACGTGATTAAACAAAAAAAGTGTGTGATTCAACCAATGGGTGTGGCCCCGCCAATATAAACGTAATTTTGAAATTGAGATATCTTGCACAATTTGTTTAAATGAGCGCTGTATATTGTGTATGTATATGTATCTGGTGGCAGTCTACGTGATTGGTCAGGAAATGGGACGGATCAAACTAATTGGCGTGGCCCCGCGTATATAAGCCAAATTTCGAAATTGAGACACATATCTTGCACAATTTTTTAGCGAGAGTGCTGTAATTTTGTGAATATGCATTTGATGGCAGTCTACGTAATTGGTTAAAAATGGGCGTGATCGGACCAAATGGCGTGACCCTGCCCATATGAGCCATTTTTTGGAATATATCTCGAAAAATTTGTTAGAGAGAGTGCTGTTATTTTATGTATATGCATTTGATGGCGGTATTCGTGATTGATCCAAAAATGGACGGAATCCGAAATCTGAAGTCTGGGACAACGAAGTGGACCGGGGCCAGCTAGTTATAATTATATTTGGCAGTGTGCCATCTTTATTAAAGCGAGTTGAGTTGAGTACTAAACAAGTAAAAGCGTTAAGTTCGGCCATGCCGAATCTTATATACCCTGTGACCTCACAAAATAACTCAAACCTAAAGAAAATAACACCGAAAACACAAAAAATATAGTAGATGAGAACAGTAGGAATCACAACATGTTAGATGCTATATATGGGAGCTATATCTAAATATGGACCGATATGGCCCATTTGCAATCCCAAACAACCTGCAACTATAAGAAGTATTTGTACCAAATTTGATCAACCTAGCTCCATTATTGCGGACTATAGCGTGATTACCACAGACGGACGGACAGACGGACATGGCTAAATCGTCTTAGAATTTTACGACGATTAAGAATATATATACTTTATGGGGTCTCAGATCAATATTTAGAGGTGTTACAAACGGAGTGACAAAATTAATATACCCCCATCCTATGGTGGAGGGTATAAAAAGCAACACTGACGTCGTTGCCAGCATCTAGTGAGTTCTGCGGCGTTGGTGGTAAGCGAATGGGTTTAAATCTGACATAGGTGGCGATGAAGTCGACTGTCAGCTGTTGTGACAAATACTAAACAAAAATAACATGACAGCATGACACGACTCACGCGTGATCTGTCAAAAAAGGCTATTGAAAAAAGTATCTCTACTTGGATCACCCGTTATTTACAAAGTTTACTTATAAGTCTTTCTTTTCAAAAAATCGAAGAAGGCGTTTTTGATGGGTCTAAAATAAGGAAACTGATGATAGATGTAAATTTCGAATCGTATTTGACGTCGGATGAAATTGCAGCATGGAGGTCGTTTAAGCTTTTAGTCTCAAATTTTCGTGGATCCAATAAAAACCTGCAATATGAAACAATGATTAATGATTTGTTAAAAAATTATGAAAAAATTGGTAAGAAATATATTTTTCTATATTTATGTATAGCCGACGATATGGCTTAATGCTATTTTGGTCCATACGCCATTATTGTGTTTTTTGAGTTAGGAGTTGATAATATGGGTTCCAAGCCCTTTCAGAATCTGCAATCATATCTCGCCTAGTTTTCGAGATATTGGTAGGGTAAATTTGTTTTACTCTGAATAACGGGAAATAATTTCGATATTTTTGTTCTATGTCTCAATTTTTCTATCGCCCTATATTTTTCACTCAGTATTTTACGTTCTTTCGATCACAATATGTAAATTAGTGTCCTTCCATACCGACACTTTTTGTGCTCCATGTAATACAAATACGAAAAAATATTAAAATAAAAGTGGATATGGACCAAAATGCCAAGTACAAAAATTGTTATAACTTGCTTATTTTTGGATGTAATGGCATAGAAATGCATGAGAATCATACAAACACTGTTGGGAACCCTATGAAATAAAAAGTGTGTAACTCTTCAGTCCCGTTTTTACTCAAACAATAAATTGCGTTTTTCTCCGATCATACAAAATGGCGTATGGAACAAAATAGCATTGAGCCGACGATATGTATGTATTCTTCTAACTTATTTTTCGCTTTATGCATTCCAACAGGTGTAAATGTGTCCCTAAAAATTAATTTCTTGCATTCTCATTTAAACTTTTTCTTCCCCGAGAATCTTGGCGACGTGAGTGACGAACATGGCGAAAGGTTTCACCATCCATCGAGCGGCGTTACCAAGGGCACTGGGATGAAAGAATCATGGGAGATTATAATTGGTTCCTCTTTAGAGACACCGATTTCGAAATCTACAAACGTCAACAAAGAACTCACATTTACTTCTAATGAAACTTGTACATGTAAATAAACTCAAATGCACATAATATAAATAAAAACAACAAATAAAATCGATATTTAAACTGAAATTAAAAAAAAAAAGATTTTTTGAAATTCTCTTAAATCTACCAAAAGGGCTATAATTTCTACATTTATCCATAGATTTTTTTCAAATAGGCATTTTTATACCCTACACCACACTGTGGTACAGGGTATTATAAGTTTGTTTCACGGCAGATGTTTGTAACACCTGAAAATAACACAGCTAGACCCACCTTAAAGTATACCGATCGACTCAGAATCACTAGCTGAGTCGATTTAACGATGTCCGTCCGTCTGTCCATGTAAAGTTGTTCGTCGACTACAGGTCGCAATTTCACTCCGATCGTTCTGAAATTTTGCAGTTTAGAGTATTTCGCGGCTGTTAAGATCGCTATTGAATTTGGTTGAAATCGGTTCAGATTTAGATATAGCTCCCATATATATCTTTCGTCCGATTTGGCCCTTTAGTTCTATAGAAGCTATATTTTACATCCAATCGTTTTGAAATTTAGAATGGTAGAGTTTCTTGATTCATGAACCAACATTGCGGAATTTGAAGAAAATCGGTAAAAGATTTAGCTATAGCTCCCATATATATGTTTCGTCCGATTTGGCCCTTTAGTCCTATAGAAGCTGTATTTTACATCCGATCGTTTTAAAATTTAGAATGGTAGAGTTTCTTGATCCATGAACCAACACTATCGAATTTGAAGAAAATCGGTTAAGATTTAGCTATAGCTCCCATATATATGTTTCGTCCGATTTGGCCATTTAGTCCTATAAAAGCTGTATTTTACATCCAATCGTTTTGAAATTTAGAATGGTAGAGTTTCTTGATTCATGAACCAACATTGCGGAATTTGAAGAAAATCGGTAAAAGATTTAGCTATAGCTCCCATATATATGTTTCATCCGATTTGGCTCTTTAGATCCAATCGTTTTTAAACCCTACACCACACTGTGGTACAGGGTATTATTTAAGTATAAAATGTCCCAAAAGTAAATTTATGTAAACAATTGAATTACAAAATTTATATATCAGAGTTATTCAATATTACGAGAGTGGTGTAGGGTATTATATAGTCGGCACCGCCCGACTTTAGCCTTTCCTTACTGGTTTTCTTTTAAAAAACAAAATAAAATATTTTTTTTCGATTTTTTATTTTTTTTTTCGTCCCAGGATTTTTTTTTTTGAAAAAAAATCTGCTTTTTCCAATTTGTTTAATGACTGTTACTAAACCACTGTTTCTAAGCGAAAGATATATTTCCAACATTGGTAGCCCACAGTAATAGCTTCACTTTAACGTATAAGTCGACCTGATCGGGCAGATACTCCAAAAATTATAGTGCAAATACTAAGGGTACAGGGTAGCTTCGACGATAATAAAATAAAAAATGTAATAAAAAAATTTTTTAAAAAAAAATGTATCCATAAAAAAATTTTTGGTTTTGATTTTATATAACAGTATGTCACAATCTCTATACAAAAACTATTTTTTAGTTCTAGGACACAAAGATAGTGTATTCAATCATATAATAATCAAATTGTTTAAAAGGCTATATAATTGTTCACTAAAATAAATTAGATTAATTTAATGAACCAAGTGAATGTCTTTATCACATGTGGTAAAAATTATGAAAATTTCTTTTTTGGTATATCTTTGGATTTGTTGCTAGAAGCTCCCATCGGAGTGATGTACTTATAACTATTATAGGTTCATTAATTAAAAAAAAATCCGTTTCTTCACAAACAGCTCGAAGATTGCAGTAGTCGGTGTACAACATGTCATTGTCCAGAAAAAAGCATACTATAAGTAGCATAATACTCGTAAGTACTTACTTACCACAAAAATATGTGGTAATACTTTCACGATTTTAAGTACTTGAATAATGCATTACCAATAAGTTATAAAATAAGTATTAGTTATGTAGAAATGGCCATTTAAAGCGATTTTTTGCATATTGTCGCGCATATTTCTCGAAACAAACAATTACCTCATGCCAGATACGAATTTCTAAACCCAAACCCCCATGTAAAAAATATGTCAATGATCTAACATAATAAGATATACATAAATATTAATGGTATTTTCATTCAAATCTGCACGTATTATTTGAAAACATGTTCAAAAATAAATAAATCTTGTACAATAACCCACATATAGCCAAAATTGCATTATATTAAAATTTGCCAAAATGATTTTGATAACAAAAAATCACTCATTTCTGTTATTATTGGTAAGTCATTATTAATAAGCCGAAAGTAATGCAGCGAATAATGAGATGTCATTATTTGGTAATGCAGGGAAAAATGACAGGTACTTACCAAGATTTTGCATCTGAAATTTTGTAGAACTTTAGGAATTTCTACCAAATTCTCCCACGTTTAAACCTATTCTTTAATATTAATTACTGCAATTCGTTCAAAATTTACATTTCTTGAAATATGTTAAACAATGGGGGAAAGAAATAAACATTACACAGTACAGCATTTTCCAGCTCATTGATTTGGACTCAATTCTGAGAGTTGGACGTGAAAGTAGCTCTACAAATAAGAACTTCTGCATCATTCGCTTAGTCAAGTTGGCACAATTAATAATTTACTGGCCATACGATTTTTGTTGCTCAAGGTGGATATTTAGCACTTTTTGTATATTTTTTTCTCGGTATACCGTACGGAATATCTCTTTTGTGTCTGAAGCAAAGTTGTAGATATTTAGAATAATGTTCTGTTTTATACGTATACGTATTACATATACACATTACATATATTCCACATACGATTCTAAACACCCTAGCGGGAGAGCCTGTGGTGGTACAGTTCTTATTGTCCAAAATAAAATCAAACATTATCCTATGCTCGAATATAGGACTGAGCATATACAAGCAACTTCTATTGCTATCACAGGCACAAATCTGGTGATATCGTCGATATATTATCCTCCTAGGCAATACAAAATATAAAGCGTGAATAATTATCTCTATGCCCAACACTTGATCTATCATCGGATCATTCGCCTACCATTTTGACAATGTTTTACACAAATCATGAAAATGGGTTTGACAATTTGCCCAATAAGGCTAAACTATAAAAAATACGTTAGCTCACACCTTTCCGATGGTATATCGTTACGTACAACGGATGAAATTGAAGCCGCGGTAAACCTATTCACAGACGTTGTAAACAGTGCTGTTAAAGTGGCTACTCGAAAAAGCGCATTCAAAAGAGATAACTCAAATAACCCAACAGGCATCCAAACGTTAATCAATGAAAAAAGAAGCGTTAGAAGAGTATGGCAACAATATCGCTCCCCAGCCTGAGAAAACAACTAAAAAATTGCCAGAAGAGATTGAAATCAGCCCTAAAATCAGCCGAGGAAAGTGATCTAAAAATATATTTGCAATCTCTGGATCCAACCCAGAAAACAGATTATAGTCTCTGGAAGGCCACAAAAAATATGCGAGGTCCTGTTGCGCATGAATCCCCAATTCGCCTTGAAAATGGGAAGTGGGCAAAAAGCACAGAAGAGAAAGTAAATGCATTCGCAAACTACCTCGAGTCCGTTTTTACACCCAACAGTGATACATCTGAAATCTATCCGCCCGTTATAGATATAATTCCTCCCCCACACTATCAGCCCGTGATAGATGACATAACTTCTCGCCCAATCTATCCGCCCGTGATAGGCGGCATAACTCCACGCCCAATCTATCCGCGCTAGATGATATAACTCCTGGCCCAATCAAGCTTAGAATAAAGGATGTTGAAAAATCTGTCAAAGATCTAAAATTAAAGAAATCGCCTGGAGGAGATGGTATAACAGCGAAAATGATTAAAGAACTTCCCTTTTCAGCCTTGAATATGGTGTTATTTTATTTTATTTTTATACCCTACACCACACTGTGGTATAGGGTATTATAACTTTGTGCATTTGTTTGTAACACCCAAAAGGAGAAGAAATAGACCCATCGTTTATTATACCGATCGACTTAGAATCACTTTCTGAGTTGATTTAGCTATGTCCGTCTGTCTGTCCGTCTGTCCGTCTGTCTGTGCATGTATTCTTGTAATCAAAGTACAGGTCGCAATTATGGTCCGATCTCGACGAAACTTTACACATATCTTTTTTTTGGCCCAAGGACGAACCCTATTGAATTTGGTTAAAATCGGTTCAGATTTAGATATAGCCCCCATATATATGTTAGCCCCGATTTGACATATAAGCGCTGTAAAAAGTGTATTTTTAATCCGATCAATACGAAATTCGGCAGAAAGAGGTTTCTTATTGCATTAATTAATTCTGCCAAATTTGAGGGAAATCGGTTCAGATTTAGATATAGCCCCCATATATATGTTACCCCCGATTTTACATGTAAGCGCAGTAAAAAGTGTATTTTTAATCCGATCAGTGTGAAATTCGGCAGAAAGAGGTTTCTTATTGCATTAATTAATTCTGCCAAGTTTGAGGGAAATCGGTTCAGATTTATATATAGCCCCCATATATATGTTACCCCCGATTTTACATGTAAGCGCAGTAAAAAGTGTATTTTTAATCCGATCAGTGTGAAATTCGGCAGAAAGAGGTTTCTTATTACATGAAGGAATACTGCCAAATTCGGAGAAAATCGGTTCAGATTTAGATATTACCCCCATATATATGTTACCCCCGATTTTACATGTAAGCGCTGTAAAAAGTGTATTTTTAATCCGATCAGTGTGAAATTCGACAGAAAGAGGTTTCTTATTACATGAAGGAATACTGCCAAATTCGGAGAAAATTGGTTCAGATTTAGATATAGCCCCCATATATATGTTACCCCGATTTTACATGCACTGAAAAAAAAAATAGTAATAAAACTAATGATAACACATTCTTATATTAAGTATGCTACCTCGGCATCAATTCGATGACAATTTTCATTACAATAATGAAAATTTGCACGTTTTTTACGAAATTTTCCTTAATATAAAGTTTTTTGAATTTGAATTAATGTCTATCTAATCATTAGTTTTGTGTACGCGCTTCTTTAAATGTACGCATTTAAATTAAAGAAAAAAATCATTATTTTTGTGACAATCCGCATTATTTTAAGTAATATTTCAATACTTTTAAGGATTTTCTACATTAACACTACGACGTAGACATGTCATAGTTTTAATGCCGAATCGGACTTAATTAACAGTATGAAATATTTGAGTAATAAATTTAAGGCTATGCTCCCCTTAAAGGAAAGGCTGTCTTGGTAATAAATTTTATGACTATTGTCATTATTTTTAAGAATACATACGAGAGAATTATACAATCTCTCCCTCCCTCTCTCGTTTGGATCAATTTTGTGTGAATCAATAATTGTTATGGAATGCTAGAAGAGAAAATAGAGAACAGTTCTGTTCGTTTTCATTTAAATCGTCAGTTATTTACAAGCGATGGAAGGAAACGGCTGTCTGTTTTCGGGACGCGGATTGTGAAAAAATTTGATTGCTGTGAATATGTAAGTATACGTGCATACATACGTGCATAATGCACCGAAAATAATTTTAATATGGGCTGTTAACAGTTATTTTTGCTAAAGCATAGAACAACAATAAATGAAACCGTCGCGTACATGTGTGTATGCATGTGGTTATGCCGTCGGCGTCACCATCGATCTCTGTGATAAGGGAGTGCGTGTGTCATAGTTATTTTTGCTGTATGTTATTTATGGCGATGTACATGCGTTTTTGAAGGAGATCTTGTTTGTAAGTCCTGTGAAGAGTTTTGTGCCAAATGGATGACAAAAATGTGAGTAATAGATTTTGTAATACTGAAAGAGACAATGGGAAAATGTTTAGGTACGTGAAAAATAATATTATTATCATGAGGCAATTACAAAATTAACAAAACACATTTTAATTGAATGTATTTATTTATTTCTTAAAAATACCAGTGCATAATGCAGAAATGTAAAATTATTTGTGGCAATATAGAAATTTATTCTTAATAATATGTTATACATATAACTATCTTTTTTAATTTTTTAGTAAAACAATTTTAGAATGGGTCTTTTGTGAGAAGAGTGGCAAATTTTACAAAATATTTCAACGTAATATATGAACGGTTGAAATATTTCTCTTAGTTTTCAGCGTTTTCCAATTGTGATATGATAAAATTTATTTGCTTTTTTTTTGTTTATAGATAATTTTATTTGATTTATTTTCAGAAAAACTTTAATTATTTTAATTTTAGAAGATATTTGAAGATAAATGTGATGGATATATGAAAAATGCAGTGCTGAATGCCATTTATAACTTGCAAAAATAAGTGAGCATACACCTACATGGGAATGTTTGAATTGAAAGGAAATAGATTTGGAAACAATATTTGTAAGTATTATGTATTTCTGAACAAATATATTTTATTTGAAAATCAAGAAATTTAATTTGAAACGCATATATTAATGTATTAGAAGAAAATATATTTGCGAACTGACGTTCACATATAAAATACGTGTTTTCACACAAATAAAGTTATTGTTAAAAAGTTTTCCAAATATAATTTATTTAAAAAGATTTTTTCCTTTTTTGAATTTTAGTTTAAATTTTTCCTTGATTTCGTGTTCATAATTGCTTCATAAGTACTTCATAATTAAACCTGCTGTTAGATTAGGCCCATTTGGTCCAATTTTTGTATCGTTTCCTTTATAAACGGTATATTGCCTTATAATTTGGTCCAAGGGATATTTTTGTTTTACTAAAATCAAAATAATAAGCGTTTTTGCTCAAAAATAATTGTAAATAAGCTGCTTTCTTTTCACGAAGTATTGAATAAAATAAATATAAAATATTGTCTTCCATATTCATTTTATATGAAAAATGTAATGTTGACCAAATGGACTCTTAATCTAGGATTCGTACAGATTTGCTAATCTAACACCAGGGTTAAGAGTGTCATAAGCAGCATTAGCTTTTGTTTTACAGAAGTAATTTTTAATAAGTTTTTGTAGTTTTGTTTGCTAACAAAACTTAAGATTTTAAAATCTAAGTCACGATTGATTTTTTTGAGAAAATTATTTTTGATAACTCAATTTATATGAAAAATTTCACTTTCGCCACTTTCAAAACAATTAGTTTCTATTATTTATAATATCTTACATAAATATTTTTTTTAACTTTTAGTACAGCAAATTTTGTATGAGAATTTGTTTCTTAGAAGAATGACTAAATATTTCAGTGTAAGTAAGTATATTCCAAAGATTTTAATATATCTCTTATCTTTCAACATTTTGTGACAGTTATATGATAAAATTTATTTTAATACTTTATCGTATATAAATCATTCTGTTTGATTTCTATAAAAATTATTTTTATTTTAGTTCGCGCAATTGAACTTTATTTGGATATATGAGAAATGAAGTGGGGAATTAAAAATTTACAAATTGCAGGAAATGAGTGAGCATCCAAACTATATGATATAATAATATAATATTTGTTTTATATAATTTCTATTTAAATTCCAGCCAAATTCTAGGTTAAAAATCATTAAGGTCGGTTCCGATAAAAATTGTTCATGGACAACAAATAGAGAAACGAATCCCGCTATAGAATCGATACTTAACAATACAATATTCGAATAAAAGTCAAACTTCATACTGTGTTGGCGATTTCTCTATATACAATTACATGTTGTTTTAAATTATAAAATGTTCAAGGTTATCCGTAATAGGTATTATATTTTTTTTGTATTTTCCAATATAAAATATAACAAATAAAATATTTATTTAGAAAGATAAAGTGTTGTGTTATTGAATTTTCTATGAAAGTAAATGATTTCAATGAAAATGATTCATTTAAAAGAGTAACATTATAATCAATATAATGTAACGAATTTTCCATACATATTTAAAAAAAACTGTATTTAAATTCATGTATGCCTTAAATTAATTACCAGTATATTCTTATATCAAGGACAAACATTTTAAATGTTATTACGATAATGTTTTAAATTATATGATATTTTACTAAAAAAAAGCACGCGCCATACTTAAATTTACGCAAAAATGTGCTTATTTTAAGACCAAACTTAATTAGTTTTATTACCCAAAATTCTTAATTCTATGAAATGCATCCTCAAAACAAGTAGTATTCACGTCTTTAAATTAACTATAAAACCTTCTTATTTTTATAGCGATTGACTTTGGCTCGAAATCATTGCCGAAATCTTAAACTTTACGAAAAATTCATTGATTTTCAGTACGCTTTTTTTTTAGTGTGTAAGCGCTGTAAAAAGTGTATTTTTAATCCGATCAGTACGAAATTCGGCAGAAAGAGGTTTCTTATTACATGAATTAATACTACCAAATTTGGGGGAAATCGGTTGAGATTTAGATATAGCCCACATACATATGTTACTCCCGATTTGACATGTAAATGCTGTAGAAACTGTATTTTATATCCGATCAGTGCGAAATTCGGCAGAAAGATGTTTCTTATTACTCGAAGGAATACTGCCAAATTCGGAGAAAATCGGTTCAGATTTAGATATAGCCCCCATACATATGTTACCCCCGATTTGACATGTAAATGCTGTAGAAACTGTATTTTATATACGATCAGTGCGAAATTCGGCAGAAAGAGGTTTCTTATTACTCGAAGGAATACTGCCAAATACGGAGAAAATCGGTTCAGATTTAGATATAGCCACCATATATATGTTACCACCGATTTGACATGTAAGCGCTGTAGAGACTGTATTTTATATCCGATCAGTACGAAATTCTACAGAAAGAGGTATTTTTACCTGAATGAGTATTCAGGGAAAATCGGTTCAGATTTATATATAACCTCCATATACATGTTCCTCCTGATTTGGTATCAAAGCGCTATAGAAGTTGTACTTTACTTCCGATCATTAATATTTACCGGAAATATGTTTCTCAATTTAGGAACAAATATTGCTTAATATAGCGATTATCGGCTCAGAATTAGATAATATTAGTATCGCAATGACCTTTATCGCATTGTTAGGGAGGTGTAGGGTATTATATAGTCGGCCCCGCCCGACTTTCTGCCTTTCCTTACTGGTTTATTATATGAATGAACACTGTTAAATTTGGAAGAAATCGGTTCAGATTTAGATATAGCCCCCATATATATGTTACCCCCGATTTGACATGTAAGCGCTGTAGAAACTGTATTTTATATCCGATCAGTGCGAAATTCGGCAGAAAGAGGTTTCTTATTACTCGTAGGAATATGGCAAATTCGGAGAAAATCGGTTCAGATTTGGACATAGCCCCCATATATATGTTACCCCCGATTTGACATGTAGGCGCTGTAGAGACTGTATTTTATATCTGATCAGTACGAAATTCGACAGAAAGAGGTCTTTTTACATGAATGAGTATTCAGGGAAAATCGGTTCAGATTTATATATAACCTCCATATATATGTTCCTCCTAATTTGGTATCAAAGCGCTATAGAAGTTGTACTTTACTTCCGATCATTAAAATTTTTCAGAAAGATGTTTCTCAATTTAGGAACGAATATTGCATAATTTAGCGATTGTCGGTTCAGAATTAGATAATATGTTCCTACCCATTTACCAATTATTCCAAATTATTATCGCAATGACCCTTATCGCATTGTTAGGGAGGTGTAGGGTATTGTATAGTCGGCCCCGCCCGACTATCGGCCTTTCCTTACTGGTTTTATTTTATTCAATGCAATTCTCCAAGTAGGTTACTTCCCCCTATCTTGGAAGAGGTCAGAAATCGTGATGATACCGAAACCAGGCAAAGATTCAACCCAAGTTAAATCCTATCGCCCTATATGCTTACTATCGATACTTTCAAAAATGTTTGAGTCCATTCACTCCTCATATAATTTGTCACAATATTATACCTGACCATCAATTTGGTTTTAGAAAAAGTCATAATACTATAGAACAGGTACACCGTATCGTAACCTGCATCAAAAGAGCTTTTGAGAATAAAGAATACTGTTCGACGTTATTCATAGATATTTCCCAAGCATTTGACGTCTGGCACGAAGGACTTTTGTACAAAATATGCGACTTTCTGCCAATCAACACGCATAAACTGTTCAGGAGTTATTTGACTAACCGGTCTTTTCAAGTTAAATCAAATGGCATTTTTTTGAAAGCCCTAAGAAAATAAATGCCGGTGTCCCACAGGGGAGCATTTTTGGCCCTATACTGTACGTTATTTTTACGGCAGATATGCCCATAACCAACTTTACGCACACGTCTATTTTTGCGGACGATACTGCTTTCGTCAGTACTCACAAAAAACCCTTCAGTTGCGTCCGATCAACTGCAGTCTCATGTCCGAATCCTAGAAGAATGTCTAAACAAATAGAGAATAATGGTGAATGCCTCAAAATGTACTCATGTTACTTTTACCTTACGAAGGGATACAAGTCCTCCAATTTCTATTTTCAATGCGCAGATTCCCCAAAAGGATCATGTAAAATATCCATTTAGATCGGCGTTTGACGTGGTCACGCCACATAGACTGTAAAGTAACTCAAATAAAACTCAAAACTAATGAACTTCAGTGGCTTATCAGCCAAAGATCTGCCCTAGATCCAGAGTATAAAGTTCTTTTATACAAAACGGTATTGAAGCCAATTTGGACATATGGTATCCCGCTCTGGGGTACAGCGTGCGCTTCAAATGTATGCAAATTACAAAGAAGACAATCGAATATTCTTCGTTCAATTACAGGTGCACCATGGTATATAAGAAACGCTAACATCCATAAGGATCTCAACATGCCAACAGTAACAGAGGAAATTGAAAAACATTGCCGGTGTTACGTGGGCAAACTATTGAATCATCCAAACATCCTGGCTCGAGAACTACTAAATTTTGAAGGTCATAACCGCCTTAGAAGGAGAGATACGCTGGACTTGATTTAAATTAAAACTAATCAAAAACAAAAATTAAATTATGAATTCTTAAATTTGAAATGTTATACTTTTGTTAAAGTAAAAAATCGTGTAAAGTCTCAATGGTTTATCGCAATGGCAATAACCCAGAGAATAGTATTTTAGGTTAAGATTTGTCCACTTATTGTTATTTTCATTGTATAATAATGAAAGATTCAATAAAAAATTGAATGAATTGGGAAAAAAGTACGAAATTCAACAGAAAGAGGTTTCTTATTACTTGAATGAGCTATGACCGATTCGGGGAAAATCGGTTCAGATTTAGATCTAGCTCCCATATACATATGTTCCTTCCGATTTGGTATCAAAGCGCTATAGAAGTTGTACTTTACTTCCGATCATTAAAAAAATTTGGCAGAAAGAAGTTTATGAATTTAGAAGCAAATACTGCTAAATTTGGGGGAAAACGGTTCAAATTTAGGTATATACATACATGTTCCTGCCTACTTAGTACTCGTTATTTAAGCGCTATTAAAACTGTATTTTACGTCCGATTTTTATATAATTTGGCAGAAATGAGAGTTTTGATCCAAGTTGACGAAAATCTGTTTAGATTATGTATAGTCACATCTATTTGTGCCTTCCGATTCTTGATCCATGAAAGAGTACAGCGCATTTTAAATGAAACGAAACCAATTATTACGAATTATTATCGCAATGCCCTTTTTTGCATTGTTAGGAAGGTGTAGGGTTTTATATAGTCGGCCCCGTCCGACATTCTGTCTTTCCTTACTGGTTTTAACATCTTTCTATCAAATTTAGATAACAAATCGGAAGAACAGGTGAATCGGTGTTAAAAGTCGAAGAGTACAGCAGGAATACATCTATTTATATATATGGGTCGGTTTTTCTCAAGTATCACAGGTCAAAAATTAGATCTTTCTCAAATTCTCAGAAAATATTGCCCTAGTATGTGGGAGTAATGACCCAAAAACTTTTTCCGCGAACTTTCCATAAAAAATAAAAATTTTATCTAAAACAGCTTATTTGGGTCACTTTTCGCGAAAATAAAAATATAAATTGGGATATCTCAGAATCGATCTATTTTTTTCCTTACATTTTTAACAAACTATCGTCCAGTTGTACCGATGGTGTAAATTTTGGAGTGTGGGCGTACCTTATTTCTCCTGGTGAAAAGAACTAGTTCCGTCTTGGTCGGGTTAACACCAAGACCATTATCGGAAGATAATTTTGCGGTTGTATAAAGTGCCTGTTGCAGGATGTCTCTAAGAATACTCGAAAACTTCCCTCTAACATCTATTGTCACGTCATCTGCATAGGCAATAACTTCAACACTCATCTTCTCCAGAGAAAGCAGAACATTGTTCATGGATAGATCCATAGCATAGGAGGCGGAACACTCACTTGAAGCGTTCCCCTGCTGACAACTCTATCGAGTTCAGTTGAACCTAAGCTAGCATAAATGAGTCTCTTAACCAGAAGTTAAGGAATGAACCTTTAAATATGTACTGCTATCAACAACCAGGATTGCCAGAGTCGTAATTATAGCGGCTGAAATTATGTTATCCAATATAAATGACAAGATCATGTAAGGCGGTTTCGGTGGATTTTCCCTTGCTGTAGACATGCTGTTGAGTGGACAGTAGCCTATGACCAATTTTAGTCCTATGTTATCTATTAATCTCCGCAGTTTTTTAAAGAGCCCGTTTACTTTAGTTTGGGACATGAGGCTGGGAACAGGCAACTTCTATAACAAACCGTAAACGTTATTCGTTTATCGAAAAACATGTATTTATTATTTAAATTTATTTCTTAAAAATAATATCGTTAATTATTATATTTAGTAATTTGATATAACCATTTTACAAATATATTAATATTTTTATTTAAAAAATAAAATGTGTGCTATTATTTATTTTTTAACTTTAGTTGGTTTAAGATCCAGCAAGTGGACCGTACTTTTCGCTGTAGGAATTGCTTAATGCTACACGAATTACGATTATCTGAATAAGTTGTACCTTTTATTTCCAAAATATTTCTTATAAAGTATAGTTATAGTCATCGTATAGTTATTTCTCGCAGTCCGTGGAATAAGTTGCACCCCTTTCTGCGTTCTTTGTAATCCGATCTTGATTAGCCTCCTCCTTCATGGAATTTAATCTTTGTCTATGAGCATCCCGTATACACTCCGGCACAATTGTTGGTGTCTTTAGAGATCGTAAAGCTTCCCGTACGTCATCTTTGTTGATGCCACTGTAGCGCCTACTCGGTCTTCTTGATACTGGACGTTTATCGGCAACGATTGGTATAGAGCTTTCAACAGATGATCGATTTTTTATATAAGTATCAATCATGGATGTAGAACGATTAAGTACTCTTCTATCCTTCCTTCGTGTCAGTTCATCGGTCTCGAAGCCTTTGCCTTCTGGCAACGGTTTCAGATCTATATAACAAATGAAAACAAGTAAAAGCGGGATTACGTTCGGTCATGTGGAATTCTTTATACTCTTCACCATGAATCACATAATAATAAATTATATACTTATAAAATATTTAAATAAAAGATGATACTTGTATGAGAGCTACTCGTATTTATATACAGGGATGCCAACATAGTGCATTTCGCACCAGATTTAGTGCTTTTCAGACTACCCAGTACGCGAAAAGTGTTCAGTTAGTGCCAAACGAAAAAAAAGCACCAACTTTTTTGTTAGTGCTTTTGACGCTTTTTGTACAATTCAGTGCTTTTGACGCCTTTTGTACATTTGTCAGATCACAGTTATGCAGGATTAGATCTTTTGAGCCTAAGCGACATAAAATACCCTCTCTTCAGATCTACATACAGTTTTTAGTTTAATATTGTCATACACTTTAAAATTGACATTGTCAACAGATATTTTTACTTTTTAACAGATAAAGGATTCTTGTAATAAAAACGAACGTTGTCAAATTTGACAAAAAATAGGTTCAGCTTCAGAGAATGTTATACTCTGGCAGATCTTGGTGGAATCCTGCGCAGCTTGTTTCAAATCTTTCAGATACGAGTATTTCCCCTGTATGTGTCTATATCCTGATTTTGAATCTAAGCTCCATAAAATACAAATTCTCTAACATATTATTTTTATTAGGAAAACAACATTGATAAACATTTTCAAAACATATTTCTTTAAATTCTGCTCTGATGGGGTCGTGTAGGGTATAATGTACTCGTCTCCGCCCGATTAAAGCAATGTTACGTTGAGCTGCCGCCTTCCAGAGAGAGCGGAACACAGGCGGCGTTTTTTCGATTCCTCCTCCTCAATAAAGCAATGACCTGTCATTAACGACATGATAATTGAGACGTCCGATCTCAATAACGACAGCACGACGTTAGTGCGTTGGAGCTTAAATTCCTGCAAAAAAGCTGTGGGGCCTATCTCCTAAAATCATCCATTGGATATATATATCAGTTATTCGTCCGTCCAATACTGTTATACGGCATTGTGGTATGGTGGACGGCAACTGACAAACTAACCATCACCAACCTGCTATCAAAGGTTCAGATAACTGCCTGCCTGTGCATAAGCGAAGCCTTAAGTACTACAGCGAGTCAGTCTCTACAAGCCCTACTCCATATACTGCCGATTAATATTGTGGCAAGAGAAGTTGCAACCAGAGCGGCAGTGGAGAGCATTGAACACTTACTATGCGACTGTCCCGCTTTGATTAAACGACGACTAGACATACTGGCGTCGGCCTTTATAGGCAGTCTAACAGATCATTCCGGTACCGATATTCGTACTATCGATAAATTTGCATATCAAACAGGTTGGTTTCGATGAGGAGCATTTCAGCCCGTTGTAACACTAGGGACCTAAACTGGTCTATGTGAGCTGGTAAAAAAATACGGCTGCCAACCTAACCTAAACCTAGTGCTTAGGCCGGGCAACATCAGCCTGGAATATATGCAGTTTCTGACGAGTGAGCACCTGTCATTGGCCTTACATTGCCGTAAGAGCAATATCTCTTAAGAATAGCAGGTCGCAAGAGTCATGCCCACATATTTTAGTTCCCCTGGAGCGTGTAAGGTAGTCCCTAGTCTTGAAAGATATTCCATTTTGCAGTTCCCTGGTATGTCTTTGCGGCCCGGCACCCATATCAGGTAAAATTTTAATATCTTTAAGAGATCTGCGACAGTCGAGGGCAGTTTTTGAAAATAGAAAATATTGATACCGACTTTGGTCAGAACATTAATGTTCAGCCATTTCGTTACCTCTTTATTAGCAAAGATTTCAGCCTGTTAAAGACTAAAGAGATCAGACAGTCTTTTTGCAATGGATAGCTCAAGTTCCTAAGAAAAGACATCAAAGCCCACTTGGTTATAGAGTTTGGAACAGTCTGGGTATCAGTTAACGAATTTCTTATGACCTGGAATACTATCATTCCATTCTGATCTATCAGGTATACGAGTAGATACTTTTTGTCAAAAAGTGGCTCTGTCATAGTGTAATCAACAATGCCCGGAAGGTGAGGCATTGTGTCATTGTTGAATTACACTATGTCCGTAGCCATGATCTGAAAATAGCGATAGATCCCTAAGTCTATTAATAGCAGGACATGCGGCATATTGCATTGCTAATGTCCAGTGCCATTAAACGCCTGACCCACGATGTCAAACATTAACGTTCGCATGACTTCTATGTGAAAAACAGCTGATTTGCGACCTACAAAATATCATCAGAACAACAAAGCGAATGAAAGCATACTCCTGGAGGCCTTTTAGTTGGTCGCAAATTAGCTGTTTTTCGCATAGAAGTCATGCGAACGTTAACGTTCGACATCGAGGGTCTGGCGGTAAATGTAGTATATCAATTAGTGACTCAGTTGGTGTTGTTCTCAACGCACCAGTGATACATATTTCTGCCATTCTCTGAACTTTGCTTAGTATAGCGCAGAGGGTGGATTTTTGCAGAGCTGTCTACCAGACGACGACATTGCAGTAGAATAGTATCGGTCTGATTGCTGCCGTATACTCGTACAACCAATAAACTATATTTGTGGTTTCAGATACCAGAGTTTCCCATTGCCCTTTTACAGATATGTAGCGCTACCACAGCCTATTTTCTCATTCCAAAATTTTTACTTTCTGTCTAGTGAAATACTTAAATATTTTTCGATTTCAGATAAGGGAATTTTAATACCCCAAGGAGACAGGTGCAACTGTTGGTACCTTATATCTCCTGCTGAAAGGAACTATAAGTAGTTATGTCTTGTTCGGGTTCACACTAATGGCGATTTCGATTCTGAAAAAAATGTTGCCCCGTCGACGCGAAATTCTGAAAAATATTTGCCCTTTCTAAGTGGAACTGATGCAGTCCCTCGAGTTAAACTTAGCTCCTATTTCAAAATTCCAAAATGTGGTATAAAAGTCCAGTTTTCGGGAAAAGAGCAACGAAAATGTTGCACTTTTTTGCAGAAAAGATTAAGAAAGACCATTATCAGAATCATCTAAGAGTATTGGGAAACTTTTCTCTAACAGCTATTATCACGTCATCAGCATATGCATCAACTCGCACCGTCTCCAGAGAAAGCAGAATATTGTTCATGGAGGTATTCCATAACAGAGAAGACCGAATACCCCCTTGGGGCGTTACAAACTAATTCATAAAGTCATAATACCCAGTACCACGGTGTGGTGTGGGGTATAAAAATTGACCGAATTACAGCATAGTTTTCGAGGACCGATTCCTATTGTTCCGAAACAATGTGGTGTAAGGTCTAATCATATTAATTACTTAATGAGAATCTTCAAACTCATCGTGAGCATCCTTATTACTATTGTCATAGTATAGTTCGTATAGTTAGTTACCTGGTGTTAAGTCCGTTCCTGAAGTTAACACACCAACTTTGGCTTCTTCGGTGTGCTTAGCCCCATTTTTAGCATCCTCCTTCATGGAATTTAATCTTTGTCTATGGGCATCCCATATACATTCCGGCACAATGGTTGGAGTTCTCAGAGATCTTAATGCTTTTTGCAGGTCATCCTTGTTGATGCTACTGTAACGCCTTCCCAGGCTTAACGAGAATGGACGTTTGGTGCGTTCAGGTGTTTCACCGTTAGACATTGGAGTTCTGCGCATCTGTACATCCTCAGTGGAGTTATTGATGGGACTTTGCAACTTGTCAAGCTTTTTCGGTCGAATGTTACTCCCTTCCATAGCATCAGATTTCTCTTCATTTTTGGCAACGAGTGGAGTATGTTTAGTAATCGAGCTAAATCCTTCCGTTGGAGACCCTTGTACCACAGGTAAACGATGTTTTGTATCACTGACGGTCACGGACTTGGAACGATTCAATATTCGTGTAGAGCCCACTGTGGGAGTCACTTGCGCCACAGGTAAGCGATATTTTATATCACTGCCGGTCATGGATTTAGAACGATTTAATATTGTTCCATCTTTACTGCGTATCGATTCATCCGCTACGAGGCATTTGCTTAGTGACCAGGATTCCATCTCTAGAATTAAATAAGAAAAAATATAAAACAAGTGAAGCTAAATTTGTGTACAATGTAATGTAATGCTATTACAATACCTACAGTCCCCTACGTTGGACTTAGGGAACTAACTGTCACTATGGTCAGGAAATGGCTATGGTCATAGAATAACTGTATGCACAATGCCTGAACCTCCGGGCACTATGACTAAGCCGCTCTTTGACAAGAAGTATCTCACTCTTATACCTGATAGATCAGACGGGTCCAAACTCAACAACCAGGTGGGCTTTGGTGTCTTTTCTGAGGAACTTAAGCTATCACTTGCAAAAAGACTGCCTGATCACTGTAGTGTTTGTACTAATTTTCTCTGATAGTCAGGCTGCTATCAGTCCCTGGAAACTATATTCCTGATTTCAAAAACTGCCCTTGACTGTCGCAGATTTCTTAACGAGATGGCTGAACAGCTCAATATTCAACTGATATGGGTGCGTGGCCTCAAGGACATATCAGGGAACTGAAAGGCAGACGAACTTGCTATAGTAGGAACTACCTTACACGCTCTAGAGGAACTAGAATATGTGGGCATATGTTGGTCACTAGTCAGGAACTGCATACATTCCAAGCTGTTGTGGCTCGGCCTAGACTCAAAACCCACCAACGCACTGCTGTCGTTGTCGAGACCGGACGTCTCACTTATCGTGCCTGTCATGACGGGTCACTGCCTTGTTGGACGGCTGGCAGAAACGACGTTTGCAGAACCTGTGGTGCCGAAGAGCTGGAGGAATCAATAGAACACCTTATGTGTCTGTGGCCGCTCTCTCTAGAAGGCGGCATGCAACCATAGGCTATCATTTCTTTGTGGAGTTAGCTAACATGGCTGATGTTGGAGTCCGCCAACATTGAAGTTGTTGAAATCAATCAAATCGGTTCAACGGAAGGGCCTAGGGGTGACTTATGTTTTCCGTTACGTCCCTTTGGAAACACAATGGACTGTATAGTCTAAGTGGGTCTGTTATACAGGCTGCCTCTCTTAACCTAACCTACTCTCTGCGGCTGCAAGTACAAATATCTGTGACGAACTCGTCGTTACACAGCTGAAGGGCACATTGTCGCAGAATAGACATCCTATTGTTAAGCTTGGTCCATACAGTGTTACTTTATGCCTGAAGTTGTGTACAAATATTTAGGCGTAAAGGTGGGTGAAAAAATGAATTTCCTTCCTCATCTGTTTCTTAACCAGTGAATCGCTGCGTATGAAACCAGAACAGATTTCCTGGGAAATTTAACGTGTCGTGCGAAATCGAACTGAATTTTTGCCAAATGTCATACAAAATTCCAAGTCTGTAAAGTCGGGGGTATTTGCCCGAAGTTCGGAGTCGAAAAATTGTGGTTGACTCCGAGAAGGATTGTGCAAAATATACCATTTATGTGATAGAACTTTTGCACTACCATTTTTTTTATGAGAAAACAATTTTGGTACAAAGGAAGGATAAAATATTCGAAGCTTATACGCAAATATTTTTGTATGTCCACCATGTCTATTAAGTCAACCAAACTATCGACAGTTGTAGGTAAGCTCTGATTATATATGTGATAAATTTAGCAAGGTGAATGTACGCTGTTCCTAAGCGAGTAAAAAAACAATGAGGAAAGGCAAGGATTATACCGTACATATATATTAAAAAAAATATGAGATCATTACCTTATAAACCTAATCTAAACAAAATTTATTAAAATTCGACAATACGCGTTCTTGGATAAATAATCTCTATCCTACTAAGTTTTAAAAGGATTGAATCTGTAATATAGCTTCCATAGCGCTACAAGGGCAAATCTAAAGGAAAATGTATATCCAATAGGCTTCCTCCCTGGTGTGAATGAGTTCTTATTGCCAAATTTTAGCAGGATCGGAGTGAATTTTCGACCTAAACTTAACGAACAACTTAAGATCGACAGACAGACGTGCAGCTAGTTATTCTAAATTGAGGTGTGTCTAGCTATATATATTCTGCCAAAAAAAACAATCTTATAACCTCCTGTATCATAGTGTGGTGTAGGGTATAATAACTAACGAACAAACTGGTTGCCTGATGCGAACAAAATTTCCAAAAATTATTGTATAAGTATATTCAAACAGAGGCAGTGATTGTTAAAATAGTATCAGTTGAAAATCAAGCTTCGATAAATATATAATAAAATTTTATTTAATTACTGGTATTAAATACCTACTCTTTATGTGTTTTTTTTTAACAAAGCAATATCTTATTTTCAATTTCTGAGTTGAAACATTATTTTAAAAAGGTATGTTTTTAACCGCCGGAGTCGGAGCTGGAGTCGGAGTCGAACCATATTGAAATCCGACTCCGGGAGTCGGAATCGAGTAGTTTTGGCTCGACTCCACAGCCCTGCAAAATTCGGATGTTTTGGCCATCGAATCGGTCCGATTGCTGACCGAATGTCATATAAAATTCAGATGTTTTAGCCCACGAATCGGACCGAATTCTTAACATATCGACGGGTCAAATTCTGACCAACTGTAATTCTTAATCTGATATAATGGTTTAGAAAACATACAGTTTTTGAGTATTTTTTGTTGTTATTTTCTTATTTTCTTACTTTCCTAACTCCAGTTAACATGAAAAATAATACTTCTAAAAAATCCAATGCTTTCAAGAAAAATTAATTTAGGCACTCGTGTCTTTATATTTCACACTGCCAAATCTATAACAATACTGTTGAAGTGACAACAGCTGTTCTTCAACAGCAGCGCCCCTACCTTAACTTCAACAACGATGCAGCTGAAATGCATTGCTGCTAACGCCGTCATGGTGATGGTAACGCCGACGTTTTTTAAAGTTAGTTCACGATTCACCCGCTTATGGCACACTGCCAAACCGCATATGGCTCACGGCCAAAATAAAAAATATAAATATTTTGTGTTTTTCTTTTTTTAACTCCCGCCACTCTGGCGCGGAGTTGAACAAATACAAACAATTCATAACCAAATTAACGTAGCAAATAAATAATAATACCTTGAAGGAGTCGTACAAAAGATAACTTATTCACAGCAGTATTGGTCTTTCACAAAATATTTGTTAATAATTGATCTTGACATCACGAAATAATTTTAAAACTAACAAAAAAGAGGACAAACAGTACAAAATTCTTAAAAAAAAATGACGTCACATATTGTGTTCCGGAATCGTTCAGATTTCGTACATTCACGTCGGAACAAAATATGCGAAATTCCCTCAGACCCGTCGAACTGAATTCTGTCCGAAGTCGGTAAGAATTGTGGTAAGCGATCCGGCTTTGGGCAGACATGTCTGATGTCAGACAAATTCGGAGCATACTTTAAGGTGGGCCTAGCTCCAATATGTTTTGTCGTTACCCAGCTAACTAAATGATACGACATTGGCTGATATCCGACAAGTCTGCACATTCTCTGAACTCTTAAGACAAATTCGTAACGACTTTTTCCAGAATTTTGCACGACTCGTTGATGTTTTTTTTTCTCTTTTATTTTTGTATACCTCTCGTTTTTGTTTTTACAGTTATGGGTTTGTTACAAAAGTCTGTATTTTTCAGACACCAAATCGGAACGAACGAACTCAAACTCGACGCGTCGAATTTTCCTTAGGAATTTCCCTCGAATTTTTTTCACAAGTTGGTCAGATATCGGTGCAACAGTCGGCAAATACATCAGATTTCCCTCAGACCCGTCGGTCAGACTTCGTGTTACCCATTCCATACGTTTTGGGTAAAGATGTCGATTTCTGGTCCGAAATCTGTTGTCTTTGCCGACTGTCGTACCGATTTTTGACCGACTTCTCAACATTTGGTTAGCTGGGTACAAAAATCTAACTTTATACCATATAGCCTACTTTTAATACCATGTCGCATTGTGTATGGTACAACAAATAGTGAGTCCCCTAAATATCCATAATTGCGGATATACTTACCTGCATCTAATTGCAATGAATGGTGCCTTTGTAATCTACGGATACCAAGTTTAGATATAGACATTTCTAATTTCGGTCTAGAATAGAATGAGTTCTGCATGTTATCTTTTACTTAAAATATATTATTTTACAATACTTACATATTATCTACGTTACGTTTCTCGAATTTTTCTTATATTTTCCTCTTAGGAACGGGACTGTTGTTTAAGTCTTTCTTCCTTCTCACTAGATTTTGTCTTCAGTTTATGTGCTTAATAATAGGTACATCAAATAATTTGCCCTCTTTGGCTTGAAATCAATGACAATGTCTTTAATTAGGTTATTAACAAATTCTATACCATTAAAAATAAAATACCAAAGATGCTACATACCACAATTAAATACGTATGTATGTTGTTTCAATCATAATATGAGTTATACATATAAAGACACACATCTTGTTCGGACGCTACACCATTTTAGGATACTTAGTAGCGTCCAAACAAGATTTGAATTGTTTATATAATAGGTTAGGTTAAGGGGGGTAGCCTGTATAACAGATTCACTTTGATTTTATAGTCCATTGTGTTACCAGACGGACGTAGGGGAAAACATACGTTTTCCCTCCCGTTAAACCAATTTTACTGGGGAAAACATACGTTTTCCCTCCCGTTAAACCAATTTTACTGCTCAAAGTTTGGAGATTTTAACATCAGCCATGTTAGTTGACTCCCCAAAGAAATGAGAGCCTAAGGTTACATGACGCCTTTTTGAGAAAGCGGGCCACATACATAGAAGGTGTTCTATTGATTCCTCGTCATCATTGTCTCCACAGCATCTGCAAAATTCACTCAAGACCCGTCATGACATACATGACAAGTGAGACGTCCGGTCTCGATAACGATAGTGGCCACATTACGATAGGGCCACATCATCCTTGATTGTATGCAATTCCTGACAAATGACCACCAGTCATTTATACCCACAAGGGTACTATCTCTCAAGAAGAGCTTGCAGGTCGCTAGAGGCATGCTAACATATTACAGTTCCCCTGGAACGTGTAAGGTAGTTCCTAGTCTTGCAAGTTCATCCGCTTTGCTGTTCCCTGCTATGACCCTGTAACGCGGCTCCCATATCAGGTGAATATGAAACTGTTTTGCTATATCGTTGTTAGATCTGCAATAGTCGAGGGCAGTTTTTGTTCATGTTCCTCAGAACATACATCAAGACCACTGTGTTATTGAGTTTGGAACAGTCTGTATGGAAATTAATAAATCTCATATGTCCATTGTGATATATCAGGTATAAGAGTGAGATACTTCTTGTCAAAAAGTGGTTCAGTCATAGTGTAAACACATTGTGTCTACAAATACACTATGTCTGTAGCCATTTCCCGATCATAGTTTCAGGTCCTTAAATCTAATCGCATTAATCATTGTGCATTGCTATAATGTCTAGTATAACATTTAGTGCCTCAGTTTGTGTCGTTCTCTGCGCACTAATTGTACATGCATATTTCAGTCATTCGCTGAACTTTGTTTAGTATCGCGCAGAAGTAGGATTTCTGCAGAGCTGTCCACCAGACGACATTGCCGTACGGCATTATCCTAGACCCCAGGTTTTCATATTGCCATTTTACAGGTATAAAGCGCTACCACTGCCTTATTTGCTCTTTCCAGAATGTTAGGTTTGAAGTACATCTTCCTGTCTAGTATAATACCTAATTATTTTGAGCATTCATAAAAGGGGATTTCAACGCCCCCCAAGAAGATAAGTGTAATAGGTGGTACCTTATTTCTCCTGGTGAAAAGAACTAGTTGCGTCTTGGTCGGGTTAACACCAATACCATTATCGGAAACCCATCTTGCGGTTGTATGAATGACCTGCTGTAGGATGTCTCTAAGAGTACTCGGAAACTTTCCACTAACAGCTACTGCCACGTCATCTGCATAGGCAATAACCTTAACACTGATAATCTCCAAAGAAAGCAGAATATTGTTCATGGAGAGATGCCTTAGCAGAGGAGACAGAACACTCCCTTGGGGCGTTCCCCTGCTAAAAAATCTATGGAGGTCAGTGACCCTAGGCTATCTGAAATGCGTCTCTTAATCAGAAGGTAATGAATGAACCTAAGTATACTGACTGCTATTAACCCCCCCAGGGTTGCTAGAGTTGTAATTATAGCGGCCCTTCCATATCTAAGAAAGCTAACATAGTATATTGCTTAACAAAGAGAGATATACCTCAATATACCTGAAGGATTATTGCTGTAGGCATGCGATATAATATTTATTAATGATTGAAACAAGTTCGTCTAAAGGCTGTTTCGTAGGTCTCTTTAAACTCTACAATTAAGCTTATGACATAAAAATAGGAAAACTGCGTATATTTTAGAATAACTTGCAAAATATAGCGAAATTTCATAACGTCCGTATATCGTCATCAGAAATGTAAAAAGGCCGATTCAGAAAATTCAAAATTGAGTCACTGATAGATTATGATACATTACATCAATACACACATCTACACAAATATTAAGCACTCCACTGTCAAAGCTATCGCCTTTATGCAAGGAAATCAAAAGGGCATAGACACAGACTTATTTCATAGTTGAAATAATGTGTAATTCTGTATCGTACAAAGTCAAGTTAAAAACCACGTATGTGAGAATAAATAAAAGCTACATTGTTGTTTTGCGTTTGGCTACTATCCTGAAACTGTCGAATTTTTAACCCACATTTTTAAAGGTGATAATTGACCTGTTGGCATTTCTGATGACGATATACATATTTCAATAATTACAATTTAAACTACGTTTCCATTACGATGAAAATAATCGACTAGATTTCGAAGTAGTTTATCTCGTAGCGGAAACGTATTGACGTAGACTTACATATTATGAGTTTTTGTGAGTGTTCTGCCAAATCCTTTCAAAATAATAATTTCTTGTTTGTAATATTTGCTTCTTTTCGACGATTTTTATGCGACTTCCGTTAACATCAGTTGCGCTAGATATCTAAATTATACTGAATGATGATGACCGAATGATGATGTCTAAAACAAACTCTGCTACTCATTTCGATTATGTCTACTCTGTGGTTTTGGCCGAACACTTATTTTTAAACACACTAAGGTGGTTCTAAAATATGCCATTAAGCATATACTTTTTAAGCTTTAGAGTCCATGAATGATGTTTGCAAAGTTTTAGGGAGATATGGCCTTTTAAAGTTTTGGAAAGAAATTTCGAATTATTGCTCAAAAAATACACTAAGGTAGCTCTACAATAAGGTATTAGGCATACATTTTTTAGCTTTAGGACAATAAATGATTTGTAAAATTTTAAGGAGATATGACCGTTCATTGTTTTGGATAGAAATTTTGAATTGTTGATCAAAAAATCCATTTTTTTCGTAGAGCCTTATTTAATCAGGACAATTATGAAGATCCTCACGGAATTTTCAATTGAGTACTAAAGTGTTCTTGAGAATAAAATCCTCATATTCTAAATTACTGGGAGTAGAGGCACTTGAGGGAGAAGGAAAATCGAATTTTTGAAATTAGCTGTTTTGCTTTTGACACAATGATAATCGAAGGTAAAGATGCCTCATCGGAGTTGACATTCAAACTGACTTTTCCCCCATCTTTTGGTAAAAAAGTGCGAATACACTGGGGTGTCTATACCGTCGATTGTCTTTGTTTGACATTTAATTCAGAGGTTTTTTGGAGTTATTTAAAATATATTTAGACAAATACGGAAAATAACAAAGGGACAAACGTTTCCCATACGTTCCACGTATGCTTACGGTGGAAATGGCTGCAGTGGAAGGGGTCCAACATGCTGAATGCACACGCCTGAGTGGGCAGTTGTCCTTGTTATTGCAAGTGGGAATAATGGATGTAACGAAAGTGACTTTAGCGAAAGCGAATGCGAATATTGAAATATATATCTTGCGAATGCCAATGCGAAAGCGAATAGTAAAATATGCATTTTTGCGAAAGCAAATGCGAAAGCGAATAGTGAAATATGAAAGCGAATAATAGTTTTACTCTTTAGTACCAACAAAATTAAAGACCAGAATTGATACTATTCCAGGATATTCAAGTAGTTATTAAGGATGTTTTCTAAATTTTGACCTCCTGTTACCACAAGGAGAAACATATTTTGGTCAACTGTTTTGAAAGGGAGTAGCAGAGGTTTTCATTGGTATTAATATCTTCAAAATGTGTGAAGCGGTTAAGATGATATGACAGTTTTAACAAATGGAAGCGAATACTGAAATATATCTTTGCGAATTCGAAAGCGAATATTCTAAAGATGGTTTTTGCGAATGTTAAAAATGATGCGAATATTCGTTGAATCCCTGGTGGGAATATGATTAAATTATCTGTTATAAGTTCCAAGACTAATACCCGGACGATAAAAAGATGTGATGCTATAATTTATTTCTTTCTACTATTGTCCCATTTTTTCCATCGACTCTTGTGCTACTATGATAAGGACGATTGAACACTAGGGACCTAAACTGGTCTATGTGAGCTTGTAAAAAAATACGGCTGCCACCCTAACCTATGATAAGATGGATGACATGTAGTTCCTGCTGGACGACGAAACAAACAACTCTCGCTAAATGGTGTGGATTGCCCACAAGAAAGTGCGATTTGAACCTGCCAGTGGAAAAGAATGTGACTATGTAAATTATCCGGTCAATTAAAGGATGTGATGCCACTATTTGTTGGCATCTACTCTTGTCCCACATCATCCATCAACACTTGTCCCGCTGAAAAGTACCGGCAGCATCATTGCTCCGTTTTCATTCTTCAAAAAAAAACAGTGAGCCTTATTTGAGGAGATATGACCATTTAAAGTTTTAGAAAGAAATTTCGAATTATTGTTAAAAAATTGTGATCACGAATATTAAGGGGAAAGTTTTAGAAAGAAATTTCGAATTTTTGACCAACAAATAGTCGAGCCTTAGCCGTCAAAAAGACGTAAGCGCCACACACAAACATTTAGAGAAGGTTTCTTTTGCGATTATTATCCCCTCACCTTAGAGAGGAGGGTATATATCATTTGCTACAAACCAAAAGTGTAACACATCGAAGGAGAGACCTTAGACCCTAAGTATGTTCGGCGGATATCCATTTTGGGTCATTTTAAGTCGAATGAGCAATGTCTGTCCGTCCGTCTGTCTGCTGGCTGGTGCGCACGATAACTCTCGAAAGGATTAAACGATTAACTTCAAATTTGGTATGTGGTAATATTTTCTTCTATCTCCGGCTAAGTTCGATGATGGGCCATATTGGTCCACTCCTTCTAGTACCTCCCTCACAAAGGGTTAACATTTAGTGAAATATTGATTATTTAATAACTTCTATACTACTTATTTGAACCCTCTGAAATTCTATACATAGTATTAGTTTATTAGTTATATTACCTCGAGAAAAATAGGCGAAGTTGCCACGCCACTTTTGGTACCACCCACACAAATGGAACATTTTGTACCAAAAGTTACCAGCTTATAAATTTAATACCAGTGCATACAAATACTTGATATTTTGTACAGTGTAATCCTTTTATATTAGTACCTAGAGTCCAGAGAAAAATGGGCAGTATTGGTCCGCCCTTTTTGGTACCTCCCACACAAAATGGACCTTTTTGTACCAAAAGTTAACAGCTTTTAACTTTTATACCAGTGTAAACAAATACTTGAAATTTCGTACAGTGCAATGCTTTTATAGTACCTAAAGTCTAGAGAAATGTGTCCGTAATTGCCACGTCCCTTTTGGTACCTCCCACACAAATGGACCATATTGTACTAAAAGTAAACAGCTTTGAATTTTAATACCAGTACATACGAGTACATTAAATAAAACAAAAAAATAAATAAATTTACTAATATTTTTTGAGACTCAAGGTGTGGGGATTCATTAGTCGGTTTACCCGACTGAACTTTCTTACTTTTTTTTTGTTTAAATGCTATGTAATGCATACATCTTTTTATATAACTGTGAAATTTAGTAAATATAACGGTACATTTTACAGCATCAAATTTCCGACACATGATTCCATTTGTCATAACCAACCGATTTCCCTCAAAAAATTAAAATAAATCACGGCGGCGCTTACGTCTTTTTGGCGGTTAGGGCTCGTAGTGATCCTAAATTTTCGTCCATTTTTCTTATTTAAGGAGATATGAAAGTTTTTGAAAGAAATTTCGAACTTTTGATCAGAAAATAGAGATCATGAATTATCGCCCTATTTACGCAATGGGTCTTAAATATTTATGACCGTTTAAAGTTTTTAGAAAGAAATTTAAAATTTTTGAATTTTCCTCATTTAAGGAGATATGGCTGTTTAATGTTAAGGAAGTAATGGAAGTAAAAGGAAGTAATGTAAGTAAGGAAGTAAAATTTAAATTTATGATCAAAAAATTTTCATCACAAATTTTCGTAATTTTTGCCCTAGATGCCTTATTTAAAGAGATATGGTGGTTTAAAGTTTTAGAATGAAATTTCGAAATTTTCATAAAAAAAATAGTGATCACTAATTTTCGTCCTTTCTACCCTAGGAGCCTTATTTAAGGAGATTTAACGCAACTCGTTGGAAAAGTGATTTATAAAAGCAACCAAGAGTTCTAAAAATTTTTTGAAATCTTCAATAACTTAACATTCCAACAAGCTATATAAAATTTAAAATTGGTTTATGTTTACCCGGGATTTGCACAATGTTAATAATGCAGACATTTTTTTGTTAAATAGGGGAATTGTTTTAAAAAAATACACAGAATTCGTATTAAAACAATTAAATTTGCATCTGCTAAATATATTTGAAAAGGTATCAGTGATAAAAGGAAAAGTTAACTAAGGAGAACACAAAAATAATTTTCATTTGGAATAAACTTTCGAAACAAATGGTTTCACGCGATATGGTTAGGTTAGAGTGAAAGAAAGGAGACATCTTAAATGTCTCAT
Organism: Eudasyphora cyanicolor; assembly: GCA_963930755.1. NCBI lineage: Eukaryota > Metazoa > Arthropoda > Insecta > Diptera > Muscidae > Eudasyphora > Eudasyphora cyanicolor. The sequence continues at coordinate 135,354,796 of OZ005735.1, forward strand.
ATACATGGACATATACTCAAGCCAGTGAATTGACCTGTTTGTGTCCCTTATCTATGATCAAGAGTTATAGAAAATCGGTGCGAATTTCCTCAGTATCATTTAGTCTGATTCGCTGAGATGAGTCAGATACGGTAATCGGTGTCGGACCCGAAGTATCGGGATAATGTGCGAATGTTAGGCATCATTTCGATGTCTTCCCTACATACCTTGAATTTATCTTTATCTGCTATCGTATTCGGTACAGATCTGCTTGTAAGCTTTAGTGTCCTGTTAGAATACTTATCATTCAACTCGTCTCGATCATTCTTACTTTTAGTAAATTATTTATTTCCTACTCTTTTGGGTCATTCCATAGTATAGTGGTAGTTAATCCCACTGTTTCGCTGCCCTGTTTTGTGAGCCATCATTGTCCATTGCTTTAACTCATCCTAGGTGGCATTTGGATTTTTCTATGTTTACTGCTTTCCATGTTTACCCTTTGAGGCTATATACATAAGTACTATTTGGTCGATCATTTTCAATCACTCCGCTGTGTCTTGGCACCCAAAAGATACGCAGTCATTTGGCTATCTATTACTGAGCCAGTACACACTCCACGATTGCTCTTGTTCCTCTAAGAAAATTTACAGTCCAGCTTTTCCCTTTAGTTTGGAGCTATCCATGAAGCAAAAAAATCTCAGGAGCATATGCGCCAGGGTTCCGTTCAACTTGGAGTGACTGCCTGGTACAAATGATTCACTGTAAGATGCAAGCCGTACCTGCGAAATACTTCGGAGATTTCTGTTGTTTGAATGTGGATGACGTGCTTATATTATATCTTCTGATGTTACGACTTGTGATCTAGATTTATCCATGCACCCATCGATTATAGACAGCAGATACGCTGACCTTTTTCCAATGCATTTATGTTACACTTCTTTGTCATTGATGTCCACCACCCTACAGAGGCGTAGGATATAACTGATCTAATCACGCTCGTTTAAGGGCAGTAGGTCATACTTAGACAAAATCTTCATTTTGAACCTATAGTTATTCTGCCCAGCGACCAACATAAGTATATGAGTCTTGGTGGTTCTTTCTATGTGATCTTTCTAACTCTTTTTATACCCTCACTTTAGTGTGACGAGGGTATATATCATTTGCTACGGAAAAAAGTGTAACACGTCGAAGGAGTGACCTAAGACCCCAAGTATGTTCGGAGGAAATCCGTTTTGGGTCATTTTAAGTCGAATGAGCAATGTCCGTCCGTCTGTCTGTCTGTCTGTCTGCTGGCTGGTGCGCACGATAACTCTCGAGAGGAGTAACCGATTGACCTCAAATTTGGTATGTGGTAATATTTTTTTCTATCTCCGGCTAAGTTCGAAGATGGGCCATATTGGTCCACTCCTTCTAGTACCTCCCCCACAAAAGGTTAAAATGTTGTGAAATATTGATTCTTTAATAACTGCTATACTACTTATTCGAATCTTTTGAAATTCCACTCATAGTATTAGCTTATTAGTCGCTATCAACTCGAGAAAAATGGGCGAAGTCGCCACGTCCCTTTTGGTACCTCCCACACAAATGCACCATTTTGCACCAAAAGTTAACAGCTTATAACATTAATAACAGTGTATAAAAAAACTTGAAATTTTGTACAGTATTATGCTTTTATATTGCCTACAGTCAAGGAAAAAATTGGCGTTGTTGCCACGCCCTTTTTGGTACATCCTACACAAAGGTACCTTTTTGCACCAAAAGTTAACAGCTTATAACATTAAAACCAGTTTATACAAATACTTGAAATTTTGTACAGTGTAATGTTTTTATAGTGTCTATAGCCCTGTGAAAAATGGGCGTTATTGTCACGCCTCTTTTTGTACCTCCCACACAAAATGCCCAAATCCTACCACAATTTAATATATCATAATGTTTTTACCAGTGCACACAAATGCTTATAATTCGGCACAGTGCAATGAATTTAAAGTATCTAATGTTCAGCGAAAAAAGGTGTATTTGATTAACCCCTTCTGGTACCTCCCACACAAATTGACAGAATAATTCGAGTAATATTCAATATTACATTACTCACAAAGTGAGGGTATACCTTAGTCGGTTTACCCGACTGAAACTTTCTTACTTGTTTCTATCGAAAATTACTTCTAAGTAGTTTAATTTGCTGAATATGTCCACAGCTTCTGCATAAGTCATTTCACAAAAGCTACAATCTCTTGGACTACCTTCCTGTAAGGCAGTGACCCGTAATGACAGACACTATGAGTAAGACGTCCAGTCTCGATAACGACAGCAGCAGTTGGTGCGTTTGGAAGTTAGGCAGAACCTGATCAGCCTAAAATGTTTGCAGTTCATGACTAGTGACCACCTGTCATTTGTTGTCGAAAGCGCCTATCTCTCCAGAAGAGCCCTGGAGCCTGTAAGGTATTTTCTAGTCTTGCAATTTCATCTGCTTTGCAGTTCACTGGTATGTCCCTGTGATCCAGCATCCACATCAGGAGAATATTGAACTGTTCAGTAATCTCGTTAAGATGTCTGCTACAGTCGTTTTGAATTCAGGAATACAATTTCGCACAAATTTAGGAATATCGCACAAAATACTGATACCGGCTTTGGTCAGAACAATTTTCAGCCATGTTGCTACCTCTCGAATTAGCATAGATAAGAGTTCTGCCTGGTAAACTCTACAGTGATCAGGCAGTCTTTTTGCAAGTAATAGCTCAAGTTCCTCAGAAATGACAACAAAACTCACTTGCTTGTTGAGTTTGGAACCGTCTGTATAGAAGTTAACGAAACATTCCATTCTGATCTATCAGATATACGAGTGGGCTACTTCTTGTCAAAGAGTGGTTCCGTCATAGTGTAATAAACATTGCCTGGAAGGTCAAGCATTCTGTCTAGCATGACACTATATCCGTAGACATTTCCTGACAATAGTGACAGTTCCCTATGTCTAATCGTAGTACATGCGGCACATTGCACTGCTATAATTTCTAGCGGCATTAAATATAGTTTAACAATTAGTGTCTCAGTAGGTGTCGTTCTCAGCGTACTATTCACTGAATCTTGTTTAGTATCGCACCAGACGACAATGCCGTTCAATATTATCGTACATAGCGCTACCACTGTCATTTTTGGTTTGGTCGGGTTCACACAAGGGCATCATCACCAGTTGCACAGAACATTTTCCATAGTTTCGATGTTTTCCCTGCACGCCCTGCATTCGTCGTTTTCTGCCAATCCTATTCGATGAAGAAGTGTTTGTATGCTTGAGGGTCACGTTAGAATACTCATCATCTCACTAATCTCGCGGTTGTTTAGTTTCGGAAAACTACTTGTTTTCTTCTCATTTGGGTCACCCCACAGTATCTTTGCAGTTTCTCCCACTGTTTCGGTATTCCACACAGTTTTGGGGCCATCACTGCCAGTGCGTCAACTCTTCCTTCGTGGCTTCGAAAGATTTTCAATTTTCTAAGTTTATTACTTGAAAATATCTACCCTTTGAAGCCACGCTGTTTGCTCGTTCATTTCCAATCACTCCGCTGTGTCCTGGTACCCAAAATGTACACAGTTGATTACGGGCTGAGTTATCATTTATTACAGTCTAACACAGTTCTGGATTTGACCCATTCCGACATTAATGCATTGATCGCCATTTGGCTGTCTGTGAAGGCGTTTGCATATTTAAGCTGTGTGGTATTACTGAACCAGGTCACACACTCAGTGATTGCTCGAACTTTCGCTTGAAATGTTCAACTTCTGGTTCACCAATAAAAAGTCCCAGATCCGTCCTTCCTCCTAGCTTGTACCATCCGTGTAGCAGCTGGTTCCTACTGGAACATGAGCTAGCGTTCCGTTCTCCCAGGAGCGTCTGTCTGGCGCAAATGAATCAGAGGCTGTAAGCCGTACTTCTGGAATGCGGTCGGATATTTCAGCTGTTTGAATGTGAACAACTAGAGATTCTAAGATTTCTTTTGGTTCGACTTGTGGTCTCGATTAACCCATTCACCCAGACGTCTTGTTGTTAGGGACGGATGCCTATTGGTTGGACGTATAGTATAGTCTCCATCGCTGTTGTTGGTGCGGTTCTAATTGCCCCGCGTATTCCTAGACAGCACATATGTTGAACTTTTTGCAATGGTATTACGTTGCTCTCCTTTGTCATTGATGTCCACAACATTACAGAGGCGTAGTTTATTATCGTATTGGTCTAATCACGCTCACGTAAAGCCAGTGTGTCATATTTGGACGTAGTCCTCATTTTGAACCTATAGCTCTTCTGCATAACGAGCAACATCTGTGGGCCTTGGTAACTCTTTCTTCTAGATGATCTTTCCAACTCAGTTTCTGATCCAAGATTACTTCTAAGTACTTCACCTTGTTGCAGATTGTAATTGCCATATTCAGGAAACAAGGCTCGTCGAATCGATACACTCGTAAACAGACATGCATACATATCTCTGTTTTGTCTTCTTGGTTGTGCCTCTGCGGTTCACCTTGTCTCTAATTGTCACGTCATCTGATCCACAAATAATCCACCTATTCCTGAGCATATTATTGATCCAGTTTTTCTGCACCCAGTCAACTCGAAACTCGTCTTAGAATTGGATAAGTGTATCGTTCTGCACATTATTCAAGGCACCTTTAATGGCTATGCCAACATCGAGTGTATACATTTCGTCTCCACAGCTTCTGCAAAAGTAATTTCACAAAATCCATCTCTCTGACTGCCTTCCTTCCGTCATGACAGACGCGATAAGAAGACGTCCGGTAGCAGCAGTTGGTGCGATTAGATGTTAGGCAGGGCCTCATCACCTTGGAATGCATGTAGTTCCTAACTAGTGCAGAAATAGTAAGGGCACTATTTCTCAAGAAGAGGTTGCAGGTCGCTAGAGGTTTGCCCACATATTCCAGTTCCCCTGCAGCGTGTAAGGTGGTAGGTGAATACTGAATTGTTCACCCATCTTGTAAGAGATCTACGATAGTCGAGTGCAGTTCAGGAATATAGTTTCCAGGGACTTGTTAGCAGCCCGACTATCAGAGAAAATATTGAATGCGACTTTGGTCATAATATTAATTTTCAGCCATTCCGCTACCTCTTTAATAGCTAAGATTTGTGTAGAAGTTGAGGAATCTCCATGTCCTGGGATACGACCATTCCATTCTGATCTATCAGGTATTAGAGTGAGATACTTCTTGTCAAAGAGTGGTTCAGTCATAGTAGACGTGTTTTCGTTACAAGCTAACGATTTAGTCTGGCAGTTTGCAAAACAACTTACTTCCACTAACTGGCGCATAAGCAGTAAGTAGCGGATTTTCACTATCTGGTAGCAATGGTGCCATGAGTTGCGAAGAAAGAACAGTGCGAAACCGACAAAAAAAATCGTGAAATGAATTTATAAAACATAAACATAATATTCAATGTTCAAACTCTTTTTGCAAATATTGAAATAATTTTGCAATTTGGTTCTTCTTCTTCCCGTTAATTCACAATAATTGACAACAATCTCTCCAAAAATTAAATGCCATACTGCGAAATATAGGTTGCCCAATCTGGCCACACCATACTCGATTAAGGACATCTCCTAAATACCGGTGAATGCGTCCTGCGTCTGTCAAACTCGATTTCAAATGTATGAAAATGTACTACAGCTACCCAAATACGCACACGGATACGCCGGATAATTTCCGGAAAAAATCCGAATTTGACAGTGCGCTTACAACTACAACGAAAAAATAAAACAAACACAAAACAGATGGCTCCAGATGCAAAGGAGCCGCTATGCAAATGTGTAAAAATCAAAGAAGGCATCTGGCAAGCAATTTCTCTGGAGTTGTCAATACCAAGTAAATGCCAAAACTTTAAAATATGTACCTGCATTTTCGTCTTAATGTTTATTCATTCAAATGAAACGTGGGGAACATATTCATGCGGATTGTATGCGAAGAATTCATTTTCAAGAAGAAAATTAAACACATTTTGATTCTGGTCGGATCGAACCCAAGAAAATCGGTTGTCCAGGTGTTTTTCCTTCCTGCAGAGAAGTATGTGACACGAGCTTGTTCCAACAGTTTATATTTCAATAGCTTAACGATGCTGCAAAGCATTGAATTCCATGTTCAACGAGGACAATTTAAAATATGAATTGAAACTGGTCAATAAACAATTCTCTACATTGAAACATGTTTATAAGATAGAATTTGATTTCATAGCGACACTATCATGGGAAATAAAACACGATTTAGTCCCAACATGGCAAGTGGCCACTAGGGAATCGATATCTTCGATAGATGTGTTGGCGTTTGCAAAGTCAGGGGGAGAATTACATGTCTTAACATCTTGCACCTAGAGTAAAGAGTTGAAGAAACATGATTTGGCTTCGATGGAAAAAAAACCAACATTCTTAGATACTCCACGATCACTAATATTTCAGCATTTGCCTAATGAAAAACTGCATCTTATATTTTGTTATTTTGATTAACCCCCATTAACACAAAACGAAATAACCGAGCGTTAGAGCTAACGAAAGCTAAATTGTGTGTTTAGTTTATTTATTTATTGTTAATGGCCCTAAAATATATAACTACATTGCTATGTAACATTTTGTATTTAAAAAAACGTTGTGTCAAATTAGGGTGTGTACACAGTACTACTGCTCCAATGCAAATACAAACTATCAAATTGCTCCATTGCAGTTCGGGTTCTACTAAATTTCTATTCCCTCTTCTTTTTGATTTGTCCAGAATGTAAATCATCCATAAAATCGATATTGCTCTGAATCAAATGTAGCAAAACAATTTTTTCTGAAATGGGGATGAAAAGTCAGATGTTTTTTGTTTACAGCGTATTTGGGTACAGCGCGCGTTAAGAATTATCAGTCATGCGTTTTTTTGACAGACGCTGACGCATTCACTGGTATTTAAGAGACACCCTAAGACAGGAACACAAGCACCAAACTTCATCGGGAACTAATAATGCTTAAAAGTGCTTAGCTCCCCAAACAAATTAAGCACCTATGGTGTAACGAAAACACGCCTAGTGTAATCAAGAGTAAACCGAAGTCTACAATGACACTATGCCCATAGCCATTTCCTGACCATAGTTACAGTTACCTAAGCCTATTCGCAACATGAGCAATGTTGCACTGCTATAATGTTTAGCGACATGAAATGTAGTATAACATTTAGTGCCTCAATGAAATAACAGCCATTCGCTGAACGTGGTTTAGTATTGAGCAGAATGTGGTTTTCTGAAGAGTCGTCCACCAGATGACAATGCCGTACAGAATTATTGGTCTGACTACCGCCGTATACAACCAATAAACTATATGCGGGTTCAGACACTATCGTTTTCCTATTGCCCTTTTACAGGTATATAGCGCTACCACAGCCTTCTATGCTTTTTGCAGAATGTTGGGTTTGAAGTGCAACTTCCTGTCTAATAAAATACCTAAGTATTTTATGCTTTCAGAGAAGGGAACTTCAATATCCCAAGGAGACAGGTGTAACAGTTGGTACATTATATCTCCTGCCTTGGTCGGGTTCACACCAAGACCATTATCGGAAGCCCATCTTGCGGTTATATTTTTATTCCTTGACTTTTGTGTGGTAATCGTTCCAATATACTGTTGATTTTTACATCGACTTCTGCCGTAAAGTCTGCGGACATCCTTCGTAATCGAGTGAATTTCTTCTGTCATCCAGGGTTTCTAATTGGTTATTTCCTTTTTGAAGTGAGCAACTTTCTTAGAATGATTTCAAGGAGGAGAAGGTGGAGATGGGTGAGTCACACCCTTCGCAAATCACCCGGATGTAGCACAAGATTTGCACTCGAATGAAACCCACAGGGCAGCCGAAGACTTGGACATCCGAAGAACACATGGCGTCGAACTTTGACTTTAGAAAAAAGAAATTTGTGTTTGAGAAAAAAAATAAGCATTTTTATGAAGAGTTTTATTAAAAAAAATGTCATTTGAAGTGCCACCTTAATATTCACGTATTGTACTTGCAAGTTCCCGATATTTGGGAAGAGAATATTTTTAATGAATCAATGTTTTTATACCCTACACCACACTGTGGTACAGGGTATTATAACTTTGTGCATTTGTTTGTAACACCCAAAAGGAGAAGAAATACACCCATCGTTTATTATACCGATCGACTTAGAATCACTTTCTGAGTCGATTTAGCTCTGTCCGTCTGTCTGTCTGTCTGTCTGTCTGTCCGTCTGTGCATGTATTCTTGTTATCAAAGTACAGGTCGCAATTATGGTCCGGTCTCGACGAAACTTTACACATATCTTTTTTTTGGCCCAAGGACTAATTTGGTTAAAATCGGTTCAGATTTAGATATAGCCCCCATATATATGTTAGCCCCGATTTGACATGTAAGCGCTGTAAAAACTTTATTTTATATCCGATCAGTATGAAATTCAGCAGGAAAAGGTTTCTTATTACATGAATGAACTCTGTTAAATTTGGAAGAAATCGGTTCAGATTTAGATATAGCCCCCATATATACATTACCCCCGATTTGACATATAAGCGCTGTAAACATGTTATTTTATATCCGATCAGTGCGAAATTCGGCAAAGAGAGGTTTCTTATTACATGAAGGAATACTGCTAAATTCCGAGAAAATCGGTTCAGATTCAGATATAGCCTCCATATATATGTTACCCCCGATTTGACATGTAAGCGCTGTAAAAACTTTATTTTATATCCGATCAGTGCAAAATTTGGCAGAAAGAGGTTTCTTATTACATGAAGGAATACTGCTAAATTCGGAGAAAATCGGTTCAGATTTAGATATAGCCCCCATATATACGTTACCCCCGATTTGACTTGTAAGCGCTGTAAAAATGTTATTTTATATCCGATCAGTATGAAATTCGGCAGAAAGAGGTTTCTTATTATATGAATGAACACTGTTAAATGTGGAAGAAATCGGTTCAGATTTAGATATAGCCGCCATATATACGTTACCCCCGATTTGACATGTAGGCGCTGTAGAGACTGTATTTTATATGCGATCAGTACGAAATTCGACAGAAGGAGGTCTTTTTACATGAATGAGTATTCAGGGAAGATCGGTTCAGATTTATATTGATTGTTCCTCCTGATTTGGTATCAAACCGCTATAGAAGTTGTATTTTACTTCCGATCATTAAAATTTTCCAGAAAGATGTTTCTCATTTTAGGAACGAATATTGCTTAATTTAGCGATTATCGTTTCAGAATTAGATAATATGTTTCTACCCATTTACCAATTATTCCAAATTATTATGGCAATGACCCTTATCGCATTGTTCGGGAGGTGTAGGGTATTATATAGTCGGCCCCGCCCGACCTTCTGCCTTTCCTTACTGGTTTTTTAAATAACTCTATAGTCATACAGTTTTTATCCCATAAGTTGGGATTTTTCCTTATAGTATATATGTCATACCAAAACACGGAGAATATTAAGATGTACCATTGATCAAAAGATAACACTCGATGAAACAACATATATACTCGTATTAGGAATGTCGATCGGGACTGAGTTTCGCAAATCTCGGGATTAAGAAAATTATGATCCCGGGATCTTCAGCTGATTAATCGTTAGACAATATTCGTTTTAAAACGGCAGATTAAAGTTCGCGTTTAATAAGATACATAACTAAAACAATATCAAAGCCTGATTTTAAATTTGAAGTTTAATTTAGAAGACTACGCTCATGCATTCTTTAACGAAGATACATATGTATTTATTCCATCAGTTATATGGATTCATTAGAAGATATCTCCTTTAACATAAATTACAGTGCAGCATCAGCTTTGTACATATTCATTTCACAACGACATTACACTTCCACAGTTACTTTTATAGAATATAAAATTTGTTAAGCAAAAGTTGTTAAAACTGTATTCATAAACGATTATTAGCCTAAAACACCTTTTGTAAACCATTGTTAAATGTGTGAATTTTAATAATGGTTCGACCCTACTTTAAACCTCTTTTAAGGTGATATTTGTTTTTGTAAAATAACATTCCTTTTGTTTGTTTACATTTGTGTTCAACTTGGCAAAGCGTGTTTGTGAAAATCTTGAATTTAATTAAATGTGAAAAAATAAGTAAATATTATAATATACAATGGATGCCTTAAATGTAATCCGAAGAATTGGTAAGAACCAGTGTATTTCATATGCAAATTGTATTAATTTTGTGTGATTTGGTACAGAAACTATCAACCAAATTTCCAACCTCCGTCAATCGAAGATTTACAAGAAGAGGCAAAATCCATTTTCCGTACCAGATAAACAATTTATGCAAATATACCGTTTTAAAAAGCAAACGGTAAGGAAAATTATTAATTTAGTAAAAAAGGACATTTCTGTAGACAGTAGAGGACTTGGAACACCGCCAGAACTCCAGGTTTTAGTAGCTCTACGCTGCTGGGGACGAAGAGAGGTAAGAGAAAAGTTTAAAATAGTTACATATGCAATAAATAAACGTGGACTCATTTTAGTTTCAGGATGATGCAGGTGACCTACATGGCCTGTCACAACCCACGGTTAGCAGGATTTGCGCTAAAGTCGCTCGCGCCATCGCTAAACACGCAAAAAGCTTTATAAAAATGCCAGCCTCTGTTGAAGAAGAGGGGAAATAGCAACGGAATTCAAAAAAATTCGTAACTTTCCTGGAGTTATTGGTGATATTGATGGGACCCACATAAAAATAAAAAAAACTGGTGGTGATTTAGCGCAATACTGTATAAATAGAAAGGGATTTTATTCCTTGAATGTTCAGGTAAACGCGTGATGAAACTGTAATTTCAGTTCTATCATCTTATTTATAATAAAATGTGTGTGTGTGTATGTAGGTAGTTTGTGATGCTGATCTAAGAATTATGGATATAGTGGCGAGATGGAGAGGTAGCACTCACGACTGCCGAATTTTCAATGAGTCTTGGGTTTGCTTGGCGACTCAGGCTACAAGTTAACACCTTATTTATTCACGCCATTACAACGGCCTCAGAATGAAAAGGAGATGAAATACAACGTAGCGCATATTGCTACCCAAAATACCGTTGAACGCTGTTTTGGCGTTTGGTAGAGTCGTTTCCGTTGCTTACTTGACGGAATGACAGTTAGTTTTTCCAACGTTAAGATACTTATCGTAGCTTTAGCAGTTCTTCATAACATCGCGATAGACGAGAAGGATTCCTGTCGAGGTAAGAGTTATTACTCACTGAATTTTCAAAACCGTTAGAAAAATACATATTTAAATAAAACCAGTAAGGAAAGACAGAAAGTCGGGCGGGGCCGACTATATAATACCCTACACCTACCTACCAATGCGAAAATGGGCATTGCGATAAGAATTTGGCAGTGTTCATACATGTAATAAGCAAACTTCTCTGCCGATTTTCGTACTGATCGGATATAAAACACGGTTTCTACAGCGCTTACATGTCAAATCGGGTGTAACATATATATTGGGACTATGTTAAAATCTGAACCGATTTTTCCCGAATTTGGCAGTGTTCATACATGTAATAAGAAAACTCTCTCTGTTAAATTTCGTACTGATCGGATATAAAACATGATTTCTACAGCGCTTAAATGTTAAATCGGATGAAACATATATATGGGGGCTATATCTAAATCTGAACCGATTTTCCCCGATATAAAACACGATTTCTACAGCGCTTAAATGTTAAATCGGGTGAAACATATATATGGTGGCTATATCTAAATCTGAACCGATTTTCCCCGAATTTGGCAGGGTTTATTCATGTAATAAGAGAACTCTCTCTGTTAAATTTCGTACTGATCGGATATAAAACACGATTTCTACAGCGCTTAAATGTTAAATCGGGTGAAACATATATATGGTGGCTATATCTAAATCTGAACCGATTTTCCCCGAATTTGGCAGTGTTTATTCATGTAATAAGTGAACTCTCTCTGCCAAATTTCGTACTGATCTGATTTAAAATACAGTTCCTACAGCGCTTACATGCCAAATCGGGTGAAACATATATATGGGGGCTATATCTAAATCTGATCGGATTTTCTCCGAATTTGGTAGTGTTCATTCAAGTAATAATAAAACTCTCTCTGCCGAATTTCATAAAGATCGGATGTAAAATGTGGTTTCTACGGCGCTTGCATGCACGGGGCAAAATCGCCTTTTTTGATATGTTTGAATCGAAAGAAAATATATTTGTAAAACAAATTTTTAAATATTACACATTTCTGAGCAAATAAATTTTATTTGAAAATCAATAAAATATATGTGGAACGCATATATTAATATATTACAACAAAATATATTTGCGAACTAAATTTATCAAATAAAATAGGTGTTTAAATACAAATAAAATTATTCTTTAGGAATTTATCCCAATATATTTTATTTAAAAAAGATTTTCAAAACTTTGCTGACTTTTTAGAATTTCAGTTAAAACGTTTCCTTGGTTTCGAATTGTACCTCCCAGTTACAATACCATATGCAGCATTAACTTCGGTTTAAAACAATCATTTTAAAATTTCTGAGTTAGTATTCTAAGTCATCATTTCTTGTCAATCCTCTAAGTAATTTATTTTGATCCACGATTATACGATTTAAATTATTATTATTTATTATTTTTACGAACTTTAAAAATGTCTTAAAAAATAACTTTGAATTTATAAAAAAGTTAACACAATTAACGTATTTTCTGAATTCTTAAGTGCAAATAAATATTTGTTTCGGAAATGATAGTCCCAAATAAAAACATACTGGGATGTAAACAAAGATTTGTTTAGAATAACATTTTCCCAAATATATACTTTTTGTGTGTACCCAATATTATATGTTTAGAGTGTACCCTAAGCATATATATGTTTCAAGCCGAATATGTTTGGGACAATATACTACAGTAGCGATTTTTTTTCAGCGTGTGTCAAATCGGGTGAAACATATATATGGGGACTATATCCAAATCTGAACCGATTTTAACCAATTTCAATAGGGGTCCTTGGGCCAAAAAAGAGCACTATGCTAAATTTCATCACAATCGGACCATAAATACGACCTGCACTTTGATTACAACACGCTGAAAAAAAATCGCTTCTGTAGTATATTGTCCCAAACATATTCGTCTTGAAACATATATATGTTTGGGGTAGACTCTAAGCATGTAATATTTGGTACACACAAAAATTGTGTATTTGGGAAGATGTTGTTCTAAACAAATATTTGTTTACATTCCAATATGTTTTTATTTGGGACCATTATTTCCGAAACAAATATTTATTTGCATTTAAGTATTCATAAAATACATAAATTGTCTCAAATTTTTCAGTAATTCAAAGTTAAATTTTTAGACATTTTTAATGTTCGTAAAAAATAATAATTGAAATCATATAATCTTGGATCAATATAAAGTACTTAGCGGATTGACGACTAATGATGGCTTGGAATACTCAGAAATTTGAAATGATTGATTTAAAACAGAAGGTAATGCTGCATATGGTATCATAACTGGGAGGTACAATTCGAAACCCAAGAAAAATTGAAATATGAAAAACTCAGCAAAAGTTTTGGAAATATTTTTTAAATAAAATATATTTGGAAAAATTCCTAAATAATAATTTTATTTGTATTTAAACACATATTTTATTTGAGAAATTTAGTTTGCAAATATAATTTGTTGTAATATATTAATATATGCGTTCCAAATATATTTTATTGATTTTCAAATAAAATTTATTTGCTAAGAAATATATAATATTTAAAAATTTGTGTTCCAAATATATTTTCTTTCGATTCAAACATATCAAAAAAGGCGATTTTGCCCCGTGAAGAATACATGGACAGACGGACAGACAGACAGACAGACGGGCATGGCTAAATCGACTCATAAGTGATTCTGAGTCGATCGGTATAATAAACAATGGGTCTATCTCTTCTCATTTTAGGTGTTACAAACAAATGCACAAAGTCATAATACCCTGTACCACAGTGTGTTGTAGGGTATAAATATATATTTTAGATGACTACAACCCAGAGGAGGTGTGTGATGAAATGGCAGAAAATGATTTGTGTGGACAAGAGGCACCAACAAGAAGGGAAAGTATTATGCTAAGAACCTTTATTGAAAAGTACTTTTAAGTTATTAATAGCCTATGCTGTTATATGAAATACAGTTTTTAGTTTCATTTATTATCTTTATTTAATAAAAAATGTTTTGTAATAAAATAAATTTCGCACTTCTAGATTTTATTATTTATTTTTTTAAAAAAACACAAAACCACATGTACATATATAAATATTTACTATATACAGTAACAAAATAAAAACAAAAACATTTCAATAAAATTAAAAAAAGAAATAATAAATAAAATAAAACTAAAATATTCATTAATATCGTCTGCTAATTCTTCAAATTAATTTTTCAATTTATGTTATCTGTAAAGTGTATTGGCAAAATAAAAATGAATGAACATACAGTTGTGCAAACTTGAAAAGTATGGTGATATCAAAACCTATATTTTTCAACCAATTGCACCACTGTGTGTTGCAATAAATGTGGTAGTAAAATGTAACTAACAATTAGCACAGTGGTAAATGCCTTTATGGTATGAAAGTACTATAAGAGCACTCCGTAAATTCCGTAAAGGCATTTCTCACCTCAAGAAAATGTGTTAGATTTTGTTACGTAGTGTAATCTGGAATTATAACTACATGTTAGGTTGTAAAATGTAAAAATATAAATATTTGTCTCTTAAATATATTGCTATTTAACAAGAAGAAAAAACAAAGTTCTCTCTTGCCTTTTGTTGCCGTCCACTGCGTTTTCAATTGTACCATTGTTCTTTGGCCACCCGTGCATAAATTGTTGAAGCTAAAGGAAGAAAATAAAACTATTAAAATTGTATTGATGGAAACAAAAAACATTTCGAAATACCATTCCTGTACCTCCAGCCAAGATTTCTTTTTTGCCTGGTTTGTGTTGGTGTCAGTGTTTTTATTTTCAATGCTGCTCACCCTTTTCCTTATTAGATCCTTCAGCAGCATCTGCAATGGAATCAAATTAAATCTAGGTTTTCCACATAAGTACAAAAACTGTTTACTTACCTTGTCAGATTCGTTCCTTGTTAATTATTAGATAAGTATTCTTGCATTTGTTGTTTATTAATGCTCTGATTTTTTTAAAATAAACAATAACAAGTTCATTAGATTCGACTACCGAAAACCTGATAATCGTACTAATGCATCATTTAGATAAAAATTACATGTTCAAAATGTGGTGTTGCCAGCATTACACATTAATATGTACTTTAGTTACAACACTTTTTATGAATACGATTTTTTAATAATCGCTTATTAGGCCTAAAGTGTTTGTTAACTAACACACACACTTTAAAACACAATTAGAGGTTTGTTATGAATACGGCTGGTATTATTTTCACTAGCAAACAAAACTCCTTCAGGAATATAAATCGGGATTGATCTTCAAATATCCCCGAATTCGGGATCGAGAAATCCCAGGATTCACGGGATCGGGATTTCCCGATCGACATCCCTAACTCGTTTGTATCGGCTTTCATCTTTATTTTTAGCCTCAATACCTTGTAATGTAGCGTACATCAAGACAGATGATAGTTCTTGGACTATGACCACTGAGGAATCGCTGGAGGTGCTCCTGGATACGCATTTCCCAGGCAACTCTGACGATAAATTGGATAGTTCAACTGGGGATTCCGTTGAAGTGCAGCCATTAAAGGGTGACAGCGAGATACAATATAGAATTCTTTGGGCTATCAAAAATGTTGATCCTTATAAGTCGCCAGGACCAGACAATTGTTCCCTGAAATTGAATATTTGAACTGGGGATTCCGTTGAAGTGCAGCCATCAAAGTCGTCATCGAGATTGTATCCCAATATTTTCGTCAGGACCAGACAATTGTTACGGCAAGGACAAATCCATCGAAACCGCCCTGCATGATCTAGTCAGATTTATTGAAGAATCCCTCTATGTTAAGGAATATCGTCATCAGAAACAAAAAAGGGCGTAACAACAAGGAAAATGGAAATTCAGTTTTTAATGGGGTTCGGTACACTGCATTAAAATACACATCCTGACAAATTTTTAGCGACCTACTATCAAAAATGGCGAAATAATTAACGAAATTCAAATGGGCCTAACAACAAATTATTTCTTTTTTCATAGTTAAAAATTCGTATTTCACACAATTTTCCAGAAACAGGTTGTAAATCATGTTTGTGTAAATTTATTATGCATCATTATGTTTAGGTATTATCCTGAAAATCCCGTTTTTCTAACAACAACACTTTTCATTTTATTTATTTTTTTTGCTTTTCCTGTAAAATTTTCAAATATGATGATAGGCCCTTTTTCGTTTCTGAGGACGATATACTATGATAGCTTTCTTAGATATAGAGAAGGTCTTCAATAACGAAAATCCAGCTGCAATAGTACGGTTCTGGCAACCATACGGTTTGATTTCAATATAGGAAAGTTCATTCATAACAACCCAATTAAGGGTCACATTTAGCTTAGGTTCCTTAGCATTTACACATCTCCCAAGGAGGTGTTCTGTCTCCATCTGGAGAAGATGAGTGTTAGGGTTGTTGCCTCTGCAGATCAAGTGACAATAACAGATAGAGGAAAGTTTCCGAGAACTCTCAGAAACATCTTACAGCTGGCGCTTTTTATAAACGTAAGATGGGATTCTGAAAATGATCTTGATGTGAACCCGACCCAGACAAAATTTAGTTCTTTTCAGCAGGAGATATAAGGTACCAACTGTTGCACCTGTCTTCTTGTTATACTACATTTAATGTCGCTAGACATTATAGCAATGCAATATGCCGCATGTACTGCGATTAGATATAGGGAACTGTCACTATGGCCAGGAAATGGCTACGGACTTAGTGTCATTATAGATATAATGCCTGATCTTCCGGGCACTTTTACACTATGAATGAACCACTCTTTGACAAGAAGTATCTCACTCTTATACCTGATAGATCAGAATGGAATGGTTGTAGCACAGGATATGGTAGATTCGTTAACTCCTATAGAGACGGTTCCAAATTCAACAACCAAGCGGGCTTTGGGGTCTTTTCAGAGACAGTCTGATCACTGTGGTGTTTATGAGGCAGAAATCTTAGCTATTGAAGAGGCTGAGACTGGCTGAAAATTATTATTCTGACTAAAGTAGGTATAAATTATTTCTTTGATAGTCGGGCTGCTATCAAGTCGCCGGAAACTTTATTCTAGAATTTAAAACCTGCCCTCGACTATCGCAGATAGCTTAACGAGGTGACAAAAGAGTTCAATGTTTACCTGATATGGGTGCCGGACAATAGCGACATACCACTGAACTGCAAACCAGATGAACTTGCAAGACTAGGAACTTCCATTCACGCTTCAGGTGAACTGGACTATTTGGACATGTTTCTAGCGCCCTACAAGCTCTTCTTAAGAAATAGTGCGGTTACAGCAACAAATGACAGGCGGTAACCGGTCAGGAATTGCACATATTCAAGGCTGATGTGGCCCTGTATAAACTCCAAACCCACCTACGCCCTGCTGTCGTTATCAAGACCGAACGTTTTAATTATCGTGACTGTCATGACGGATCACTGCCTTATTGGCCGGCACGCAGAGGGATTGAAGGACTTACATAATGACTTCTGCAAAAGCTGTGGTGACGAAGAGGAGGAGGAATTAATAGAACACCCTATGTGTCCCGTTCTCTCTAGAAGGCGGTATGCTACCTTAGGCTCTCATTTCTTTTTGTGGAGTTAGCTAACTGGACTGATGTGAAAATCCTCCAATCTTAAAATTGACCAACCCTAAAAGTGTACCTATCTACTCAGTATCACTAGCTGATTTGATTTGACTGTTGCAGCTCTCTTAACGAGATGAATGAATAGTTCAATATTCACCTGATATGGGTACCGGGATACAGGGACATACAAGAAAACTGCAAAGTAGATGAACTGGCAAGACAGGGAACTGGAGTGGAATAGCGATATCTTAGGATATAGCACTTTTACGGCAAAAATAACAGGCGGTGACTAGTCAAAAACTGATAATGAACCTGCATTTCTGAGCAGAACTTTATAAAATCTTGCCAATAGCAGTTTTGGGGACCAAGAACGATTCTTGACAAATTTTAAGAAAATCGGTTCAGATTTATACATACCCACAATATCCCGATTTTGCGTCTAAGGGCAATATAATCCGTATTTTTTGAAAGAACTTTGCCAATTTTTGAAGAAAATCGGTTCGGATATAGACATAGCTCCTGAATATACTTATATCCCGATTTCGAAATTAAGCGTTATAAAATATACATTTTTGGACAGATCAATTATTAGAACAACAACATAAACATGAAAATATTTCTACTTTTTCTGCTCCGATACGGTAGTGTAGCATATTATATAGTAGGCTCCGCCCGACTTTACCCCATCCTTACTTGTTTTTTATTAGGATTTTTTAAAAGGAAAATATTAATTTTAGTAGTAGTGATAGAATTTTTTACTGATAGAAAATAATTTCTAAATATTAATTTTTAAAGGAAATAATTAGATGTTTTTGCGTTTTTTCATAATACTATAATAAATAAAGGCTAAGGGCGGGCGGGCCAACTTTTTTATTTCAAGTTGTTCAGTTTGTCATTTAGATACGAAAAGAACATAAGTATTATTATGACGAAATGTAAAGATATTAAAAATAAACACATTTAAATTGTTTTGACCGTACCAAGTTCACAAGTAACAACAGACGCAGTACCAGAAACCACAAACAACATGGAGAGTTGAACCCGAAATAGAACAACCCTGAAACAAGTGATCTCATCGAAGGCAAGAAGAAGACTAACAAAAACATTCAGTGATTCTTCTGATAAATCAAAAAATCCCTGGAAGATATAGAACATGCTGCGCATGTACTGATATAGAGATCTAATACTTAATCAGAAATAGAGATTTGCATATTCGCATTATCGACATTCAAAGATTGGGTGCTATAACTTGTGTGTTTTAGAATTACATAATTTTAAATTAAAATTAAGCAGAGAAACATATTTTTAATATCAATTAAACTGGCTTTATTGAACAGATAATTTCATGACATTAATGTTTAATAAGATTTGGGCCATGTGGCCGCCACGGCTGGCAGTAATTGTGGCGCTGTCGCACCTTAGGGTGAATCTTCATGAGACTAATTTAGCGTTTGCTTACCATAAGACTCATAACAGAATGTCTCGGGGTGACAAATCTAGCGAGATTTGTAAACACGGGGACTCCACAGGGTGGTGTACTACCTCCACCAATTTGGAATCTAGCGGTGAATGGAATCCTATTAGATCTGGACGTCGTGGCATATTCGGGCGACGTTGCAATCGCAGTATCCGGCAAATTCGAAAACGTCCTCAGATACATTTACAGGTGCCTCTTAACAAATTGGCCCGATGAGCCAGAAGCAGTGGTTTACGCGTCAACCCCAACAATACAGAATTAGTTCTCTTTACTAGGCAGAATATGGTTCCACATATGGACCCTCCTCGGCTAAATGGAACTAAGCTAGTCTTTTCTGAAAGTGCAAAATTTCTAGGTATAGTCCTAGACAGGAAATTGTACTTCAGACTTAATATATTGGAACGTGTAAAATAAGCTGTAGGGTCGCGTTGTGACTTCTCTCCTAAAATCGTCCTTTGGATATACATACGTAGCAATAGTTCGCCTAATACTATTGCACGGCCCCTACTCCATCTACTGTCCATTGCTATTGTGGCAAGAGAAGTTGCCACTAGAACTTCATTACGATTGAACTGTCTCTCAATGTGGAGTTACAAGAACTACAGTCACATGAGGATATCACAGTCACATGAGGATATGATAACCGACCGAGTGCACCTTCAAGAGGAATGGGTTGGCAGAACACCAGGAAATACAAAACATCTCCACTTCTACATAAATGGTTCGAAGCTTGAAGATAAGGTTGGCTTCGGAGTGCACTGTAAATAAGTCAGTATTGATATTGAAATAATGACAATAAGGGAAGTCGCCAAATGGATGAGTTGCAACGTAGTGACCAACACTGGCGTTGTCATTTACTCGGTCAGTCAGGCTGCCATCAATTCACACGCAGCCCTCGACTGCCTCAGATCTCTTAACAAGATGGCTGATCAGTTTAACATTCACCTCATATGGGTACCTGATGAACTTGCTAGGAAGGGGACGAGATTACAAGTTCTCGCTGAATTTTCCACTGTCCACATGCAAGTTTTGGCTTAGGCAAGAGGTAGTTCAATGACAGAAATCGTAACCTGTAGGATAGCTAGACAAATCTGGCTAACATATGACTTGAGAAGGTCAAAATATCTCCTCGCACTAGAGTGGAAGAGACAGTCTACGTTAATGCCAGCTCTGACGGGACTCTGCCCGATTGGCGAACACGCATTGAGCAAACGACGCCATGATATACTGTGGTCGGCCTTTCTATGAGGTTTGCAGATCTTCCCGGTACCGAAGTTCGTACTATTGATTACTTTTTGTATCAAACGGGTTGGCTCCGATGAGTGGCATCGGGCCCCGTGCTAACACTAGAGACCACAAGTGGTCTATATATGTGAACTGGTAGCTCCGCCTAAACATTAAATTGGTTTCTAATGTGACTTGTGATGCTGTCTGACATTGAAGGTTCAGGTACTGCAGGTATTCCTTTAGAGCAGTACTTGGTTATGCGAAAGTTGGAAATTCACCATCTATAATGACACAGACATGTTCATTTTACAGGTTGTAGTCATATAAAAGGGGCAGTCGCGGACCGATCCCTGTTTTTACAGTACCCACAGTTCAGTGACAAAATGGGAGTTATTGGTTATTTTGGTAACTCCCACACAAATTGACAGATTCATTGGAACACAACTTAACCGTAACTTCTGTAACAATCATCTAAATCTATGTATGTATATATAGCGTGATCCATTTCGAGGTTCCCTACTTTTTTAAAGAAAAAAACACAGAAAATTCAAATTGAATGGGGAATGTTTATTATCATTTGAAAGAACATTCTTTGGCATATATTTTTTGAAGATTATGTCTATCAAATGTTGGCCGCGGCTACGTCTCAGATGTTCCATCCGTTGAGTCCAATTTTCGATGATTCGTTCGAGCATTTCGAGTGGCAAATGACACGCGTGGTGTTTTGCTCCAAGCGCAATTACCTTTGAGGCCTCCTAGCTCTAATTCATCAAAAAACTGAATAGCTCTTTGGTCTTAGCTTATCAGAATGTAAGAGGGCTTAATACTAAATTAACCCGACTATTTACTGATAGCTTTGACTTTGATTTTTCAATTTTGTGTTTCACTGAGACCTGGTTAAAACCTTCAATATTTGATTCAGAGATACTGTCGAATGAATATGTTCTATATAGAAAAGATCGCATTCAAAAAATTGGTGGTGGAGTTCTTATTGCTGTAAAAAGTTCGCTTTCTTCTGAGCGTGTCATTCTTGATGAGATTGAAGATATTGAACTTATTGTTGTCTCTATTAATTTAGGTAAAGCTAAATTATTGGTTTCATGTTCCTACATCCCACCAAACTCGGAATTATCTGTTTATGATGGCCACTTAAAGGCTATAGGCAGATTGGTTTTGATGTTGAGGGATGTGGACCATATCTTAGTCTTGGGGGAGTTTAATTTACCCTCTGTTTCTTGGCTTTCATTGCCAGATACTGAGGCATTTACTCCCTTGAATTCTTCTTCGATCACGTTCGAGTGGACTTATGATGTGGTAAGGTGGTTTTCCGATCTCGGACTATTGCAGATTAACGGGATTTCTAATTCGTCTGGAAAGTTACTTGATTTAGTATTTGTGAATAACGCTCAGATTTTTGATATTCATAGAATTTCTCCGGTTTCTACCCCGGAAGATGGTTACCATCCTACGCTGGGTATTTCCATGATGTATGACATTTCGGACCCTTCTTCTATATACCCCCCACGTGAAGAGGGTACAGTCTTTTGTTTCAAAAGAACAAATTTTGAGTTGCTAAATTCTCTGCTCTTGAATACTAACTGGGATTTAGTTTGTTGTTGTAATCACCTGACTGATATTGATGTATCTATTGATAGATTTTACAATGTCTTGAATGAATGTTTGGTACAATCTGTACCAAAGATTCGTATTAAGAATACCAATAGACCACCGTGGTATTCTTCTAATATGACTGCTCTCAGGAACGTAAAGAGCAGACTATTTAAGAAATTCAAAAGGTCTGGATCCGATGTTGATTATGTCAGGTACTCTGTTGCCAGATCACAGTATAACATTGAATCACGTAAGTGCTATGAGCTCTACTTGGAGAAGTTAGCTCACAATTTTAAAATGAACCCTAGATCGTTCTATGATTTTGTCGATCTTGGTGGCCAATCGACCGGCCCAAAACGTGAAATTATCTGCTCACCGAAGTGTTCTCTCAATAAATCTATTGATTGATGTGATGTGTGGGAAGCGGCGCCGTCTTGTTGAAACCAAATGTCGCTGAGATCACGAGCTTCAATTTCAGGCATCAAATAGTCGGTTATCATGGCACGATAACGGTCGCCATTGATGGTTACGTTCTCACCGGCATAATTTTTGAAAAAATATGGACCGATGATTCCGGTACGTCGGATCGGGAATCGGTCAATGGCAAAAAGATAGCTCTTAACGAGGGCTAAAATATTGCTTATGGGTGTCAAGGTGGTGGTTCGACTAGAAAGTGTTTTTTTGGATTTAAACAAAAAATGGTCTTAGCGCAATTGGCGAACGATTATTTTGATAATAAAACTGAATAATTTGTAAACGTTGTTCAGGCGTAAGTCTTTCCATGATGAAATGCCAAACAATACTTAACAAAAATAACATGACAGCATGACACGATTCACACGTGATCTGTCAACCCGTTATATAAAATTGTTGCGTGACTGGCTGACTGACTGAACATCGCCCAGGCCAAACGGCTAAAACTAGAATCATGAAATTTGGTGGGAGGGCAGTCCTAAGGACGTAGACGTGCAATAAGACGGAATTTTTCGAAGTTCGTACTATTAGCCGCAAAGTGGGGCAAAAAGGGATAAATGTGGTACCACCGCCAAATCTAAACGAAATGAACTAGAATCGTGAAATTTGCTGTGAGAGTAGCTCTTGGGACGTAAACTAGAACAAGGAACGATTTTTTGAAAATTTTGGGGCCACAGTGGGACATAAATTGATAAATATGGTACCACTGCCAACATAAACGCCTAGAATTAGAAGGCCAAACGTGTAAAATAGGGTGTTTAACCGTGTTCAACAACATTTAGATTAAGCAATTTTAACTAATGAATTATGAATAATGAATTAATTACATAAATTGACCTATTTGAATATAACGGCCTTTCTGTTAGTTAAGTTTAGTTTGTAAGTATCTACGTACTGGTGGAAGCTCTTAGCCCAATGGAAACTGGATTAAGAGCATCCATCTTGAAGTTATATTCCACTTCGCTGCTTCGTTAAATTTGTTCTCTTGTTGGTAAAGCTGAGTATAGACGATTGCCAGATCGGCGCCGTCTTGTGATGTCGCCGAGATCACGAGCTTCAATTTCAGGCAGCAAATAGTCGGTTATCATGACACGATAACGGTCGCCATTAACGGCTACGTTCTCACCTGCATCATTTTTGAAGAAATATGGACCGATGATTCCACCGGCCCACAAACCACACCAAACCGTTGTTTTTTATGGATGAAGTGGCAGCTCTTGAATCTCTTCAGGTTGATCTTCGTCCTAAATGGTGATTAAGGATGGCTTGAGCGTATGTTAGACGCAATTGGCGGTCAGCAGCTAACAGCTGATGCACCGTCTGGACTTTGTACGGAAACATCTTCAAATCTTGTACCAAAATTCGCTGTAGAGACCGTCGACTGATACCCATTTGCGTGGCACGTCGTCTGGTCGATGTCGACGGCGCTTCCATGACATCCTCGGCTACAGCAGCAATATTCTCTGCAGAACGGCTACTCCGGGGTCTGCCACGCCTGGCAGCATCTCGTGTTGTGCCAGTCTCTTCGAGGCGAGCGGCTAAACGTCGCAGTGTTTCACCAGTAGGCGTTGGAAGGCCAGGAAATCTGCGACGAAATTCACGTTGTGCCAAAGTCACCGACCGATTATTGGTCAAATAAATAGTCAGCAATATTCCGCGTTCTGAAGCAGTGTAGCGTAACATTGTTTATTAACGTGTATTTCGCATGTGTTTACTACACAAATGTCAAAACAGAACTGACATTAGGGGTCAATCGCAAAATGTATAGCATTTTCTGATAGGAGGATTACTTTTGCGCCACCTGTTACACTCTATCTACATTAATCAATAAATCACATATTGAATCCAACTAAAATCTGCTCCTTTGTGTTTTTAATTCTATTTACATATGGGAATTTGGTGATTACAATTTGTGAGGATACGTCGAATCCATACTAATAAATACAGTCCACTTCCAGTAAACCCTCACAGAATTGTACATAGGGTACAGTCGTTTAAAAATGTAAAATATGGTCCCATGGTTCTAGGGTAGATTTTGTAACATAAACTAGAGATCGGACGTGATTTTTGGAAATTCTAACTTTAAGAGGCACAGTGGTCAAAAACATTAAACATTAGTGGGCAAAAATGGTACAGTGGATAAAATGTGATTAAATATGATACAGTTAAGGGTTAAGTATGGTAGAGTGGTGAAAATTTTTAAATATGGTACAGTGCGACAAAAAGTGTTAAATATGGTTCAGTGAGACAAAAAGGGTTAAGTATGGCTCAGTGGGGCAAAACGGGTTATGTATGGTACAGTGGGACATCAATAGTTAAATATGGTAAAGTAGCACAAAATGGATTAAATATGGTACAGTGGGTCAAAAAGGGGTATAAAGGTGTTAAATATGATACAGTGGAGCAAATAGGATTAAATATAGTACAGTGGGGCAAAAAGTGTTAAATATGTTACAGGGAGACAAAGGGTTTAATATTGCACAATGGGACATAAAAGGGTTAACCATAGTGCAGCGGGGAAAATATATTTAAAAATGTTAAATTGAGACTAAATGGGTTAAATAAGGTACAGTGGGCCAAAAAGCGTCACCTCGGAAATAGTGAGGCAAAAATGTGTCAACTATGGTACAGAGGGACAAAATTGATTAAATATGGTACAAAGTGACAAAAATGATTTACTACATTTTTGTCACTTTGTACAGCAGGACAAAAATGGTTAAATATGGTACTGTAATACAAAAATGTGCTAAATATGGGCAAAATCATGGATCTAGGGAGAGGGGGCAACATCTGGAACATAAATATGAGATAAGATGTCCTTTTTTCAAATGTTATGATTTCTGGTAAAGTTATGTTGTTTGCTTGCTTTTATTTGGTCTGCAAATCTTTGTGATTCTAACTAGGATATTCTCCCGGCTTCACGACCATTTTGTTTCTATATTATTATAGAAACAAGTATTTTGTACATGGCGGTGAATAAATATGTATTAAAAATTGGCAGCACACATACTGGATCATGATTTCCGAGCCGTGACACTCGTTATCAACAGTTCTGCTGCAATTGTATGGGAGATACGGAGCTCTATATGGTTGACTTCAACACGCAAGCGAATGAGAAATCTTTGTGAAACCACACTTCTCCAAAATCTTCCAAAAACAATTGTTAACCAAAGTTAATACAAAACACCAGCCATGTCCAATGAGAAGCAAATTTTGCTCCATCTAATGGAAAATTACCACACTATGCACCATAATATTAAACTTTACACTATGGTAAAGTTTAATATTATGGTACAGAGTGGCTAAAAGGTGCTAACTAGGGTTGAGTAAAGCAAAAAGGGTTAAATGTGGCACAGTGAAGCAAGAAGGGTTAAATATGGTACAGTGGGGTAAAAAATTGTTAAATACGGTAAAGTGTGGTAAGTGGGGAAAAAGTCTTATAAATAGTATTCAATTTCATACTTTAGAAGAACAGCGGAATAATAAAATATTGAATTAAGTTAATTAGTGCAATGATTGATAACCAGAGTGCAATGCTTCAATATAAACCGTGGCAAAAAAAGTTCAAAAAGGCACGGTATGGTAAAAAGTTAAACGTGTCACAGATAGGGGACATAAAGGGTAAAATACGGCCTAAGGTTGCGAATATGGCTCTTGGAATATAAACTCTGATTTCTCTAAATGCACACTTTTAGTGGCACTGTTGGGGCAAAAACGATTAAATGTTGTACATTGGCGCAAAACTGGTAAGTCATGACACATTGGGTTGAATGAATGGAGCGAAAATGATTAAATATGATCCCAATGGTTATTGTTAGTCTTGCAACTTAAACTAGGCATTCATTTTACCTTTTTATACCCTACACCACACTGTGGTACAGGGTATTATTATGACTTTGTGCATTTGTTTGTAACGCCCAAAAAGAGAAGAAATAGAACCATAGTTTATTATACCGATCGTCATAGTATCAATTTTTGAGTCGGTTTAGCCATGTCCGTCTGTCTGTCCATGTATTCTTGTAATCAAAGTGCAGGTCGTATTTATGGTCCGATTATGATGAAATTTAGCACAGTGCTCTTTTTATTTTATATCAGATCAGTACGAAATTTGGCAGAGAGAGTTCCCTTATTACATGAATGAACACTGCTAAATTCGGGGAAAATCGGTTCAGATTTAGATATAGTCCCCATATATATGTTTCAACCGATTTGATATGTTAGCGCTATAGAAACCGTATTTTATATCCGATCTGTACGAAATTCGGCAGAGAGAGTTTTCTTGTTACGTGAATGAACACTACCAAATTCGGAGAAAATCCGTTCAGATTTACATATAGCCCCCATATATATGTTTCACCCGATTTTACATGTAAGCGCTGTAGAAACCGTATTTTATATCCGATCAGTATGCAATTCGGCAGAAAGAGGTTTCTTATTATATTAATGAACACTGTTAAATTTGGAGGAAATCGGTTCAGATTTAGATATAGCACCCATATATACGTTACCCCCGATTTGACATGTAAGCGCTGTAAATATGTTATTTTATATCCGATCAGTATGAAATTCGGCAGAAAGAGGTTTCTTATTATATAAACGAACACAGTTAAATTTGGAAGAAATCGGTTCAGATTTAGATATATCCCCCATATATACGTTACCCCCTAATTGACATGTAAGCGCTGTAAAATGTTATTTTATATCCGATCAGTGCGAAATTCGGCAAAAAGAGGTTTCTTTCTACATGAAGGAATACTGCCAAATTCGGAGAAAATCGGTTCAGATTTAGATATAGCCCCCATATATATGTTACCCCCGATTTGCTATGTAAGCACGGAGACTGTATTTTATATCCGGTCAGTACGAAATTCGACAGAAAGAGGTCTTTTTACGTGAATGAGTATTCAGGGAAAATCGGTTCAGATTTATATATAACCTCCATATATATGTTCCTCCTGATTTGGTTTCCGACCATTAAAATTTTCCAGAAAGATGTTTCTCAATTTAGGAACGAATATTGCTTAATTTTTTTTATTATTATTATTTATTTGTACAGATTTCATTTATATCGAAAAAATTCATGGCCTGAGCGCCATAATGGCATTATTGAGGCAAGTAGGCAACACATTATACTACATTAATTCAGATAAATTAATAAAAATGATTAAATGTAACAAAGTAAAAATAAATTTAATATGTACATATAATCATATGCTTAAGTAAGAAGCGTTTCAAATGAATTGCATAGATATCTCTTATAGGCTGTTTTGAAAGTAGAAATTCTATTAACAGATTTCAAAGCTGATGGTAAATTATTATTATATTTAATACCACCCTCATAACCAATACGTTGCTTTGTCTTTTCCAACCGACACCGAGGAACTCTTAAATTCGTTCGATTCCTAGTATTAAAGTTATTCTGGTTCTGAAATATATATATATGGTATGATGACCAATCCCATTAATACACTTAAACACAAACATTATGACTTGGTACTCGTGACTTGGTACTCGTTCCATATATTGGTAATATTGTTTTTCCCACGTCCCTATATAATAGAAGTGTCGGATAGGTCAATGGTAAATTGTATATTGTCTTAAGAGCTTTGTTTTGCATGCATTGTAGAGATCTCAAAGATCCACTGTTCTTATTGCAGGCATAGGCAACAGCTAAGTATTTCAAATGTGATTGTACTAATGACTGAAATATCATTAGTTTTGATTTTTCATTTAACTTATATTTTAATTTATATAATATACCGGTTGCCGGAGCTATTTTCTTCTTGATCTCACCTATATGTATATCCCAGCTTAAGTTATTTTGCAATGTCACTCCCAGATATTTCTCTGAGTGATCCTCTCTAACAAATTTTCCGTCTACAGATACCGAGAAATTATCATTGTGGCTTGATGGGTGGGGTCTAAATCGAACTACTTTAGTCTTATTTGGATTGAGCAATCGCCTATTTAACCTTGCGAACTCAAAGATCAGAGCAACATCTCTTTCCATTTGAGTTCGAAGAACCAAATCATGTTTATAGGGATAGAACAAACACACGTCATCTGCAAACATAAAAAGTTTACCTAACAAATCCAGATTACTCATATCATTCAAATAAATCGAGAATAATAAAGGACCTAATCCACTTCCCTGTGGAACTCCATACTCTACGTCACCCATATGTACATATGATTTTAAACGGCGTACGAAGTACGCCGTTTAAAATCACGGAAAGAAAATAATCATTAAAACAATTTACTTTAATCTCATCACTGCATATGCTAAGGCCTTGAGAATCATTAAGGACAACATTATTTCTTTTAGTCCTACCAAGGGTATTATTAATAAATCGCCAACATTTCTTCGGATCATCTCCAATTTCTTCTAGATTATCTAAATAATAGTTTTCTCTGCACTCCTTAATCGCAATTTTGATAATCTTACTAACTCGCTTCAAAATATCATTCACACTCCTTCTTTATTTTACTCTTCGCCTTTTCCTTAATAACTTCTCCTTCCATAAAATCAGTTCCTGAAGATTCTTGTTGATTTAGCGATTATCGGTTCAGAATTAGATAATATGTTCCTACCCATTCACCAATTATTACAAATTATTATCGCAATGACCTTTTGGCATTGTTTGGGAGGTGTAGGGTATTATATAGTCGGCCCCGCCCGACTTTCTGCCTTACCTTATATTGTATCAGGGTGTAAATATAGTTATTGGAACATAAACTAGGATAAAAAGGTAAAATATGGTCCAAAAATAGTTTTTGACGTTTATAGGCACAGAAGGGAAAAAGGATAAATATTGTACCTTGTTGCCAGGAATTTTTTTCTCATTTGGAATAGTCATTTGTTTTCGAGAGAAAGATATATAACTTTTCTACAGTACCGTAAAAAGAAAATAAATAAATGATGGGGCTGCAAAGCTCACCGGGTTAAATCTAGTGTTTTTATATTTTGTAGTTTAGACAACTGTGGCATTGACTATGGACTGATCAAAATTTGACCAGCATTCTGGCAACCCCACAAAGTACCAGACTTAAATTGTCCTACTTGTTCTACATAGGATTACATGTTGACATATTCCCCATAACTTATATAGCAATCATCTAAGTTAGGATGAAGAGAGGAGACGCCGAAAAGTCTCATGTCCATGGACATACACTTAAGCCAGTGGTTCGGCCTGTTGTGTGCTCCTTATTTATGATCTTTTTATACCTCACGAGTTACTGAAAATCGGTACTAGACACGAATTTTCTCAGTATCTTCCAG
This sequence comes from Eudasyphora cyanicolor, assembly GCA_963930755.1. NCBI lineage: Eukaryota > Metazoa > Arthropoda > Insecta > Diptera > Muscidae > Eudasyphora > Eudasyphora cyanicolor. The sequence goes on from OZ005735.1 coordinate 135,384,647, forward strand.
TCATATCCTCTGAGATGAGTCAAGTCTGGTAATATGTCGGACCCGAAATGTTGGGATCTTGTCATGTGTGAAAGGCGGGCAGTGACATAGAAAATGTTCCATCGTTTCGATGTATTCCCTGTAAGCCCTGCATTCGTCGTTTCCAGCTAGTCCAATGCGATGAAGATGTGCTTGTAAGCTTGAGTGTCCCGTTACAACACTCATCATCTTACAAATATCGATCTTGTTTAGTTTCAGAAAAGTTGCTCCTACTGTTGCGCTATTCCACACAATTTTGTGAGCCATCACTGCCCAGAGCTTCAACTCATTCTTCGTTGCTTCGAAAGGTTTCCAATATTCCAAGTTTATTACTCGAAGTTCTGCCCTTTGAAGCCAAGCTGTTTGCCCGTTAATTTCCAATCACTCCGTTGTGCCCTGGTAGCCAGCAAATACGCAATTGACCCATGGGCTGAGTAATCATTTATCGTTCTTTTACAGCCCAACACAGTTCTGGATTTTACCCTTTCCGATGTTATTGCTTTAATCGCCATTTGGCTAGCTGTGAAGATGTTGGCATCAATCATCTAAATGTTTTCATATTTTATAGTTTAGCTTTTAAAATGACTATAAACTGATCAAAATTTGAGCAGTATTCTCAAATTTTGATCAGTACCAGACTTAAATTGTCCTACTTGTTCTACATAGGATTACATGTATAGTCTAATAAAAAATTAAAAAAATTTTAATGTTGTACGTTTTTTGCCTATATTTATAAAAATTTGTATAAAATTCTAAAAACAATAATGAGGGTGACATGTGAAGCTTTTTGGTAACTAAATTTGCATTATTTCTTTCGGGCATTCGTTGTACTTTTTTGACTCAAATTTTTACTTGGAGCAGATGTTTGTTTCTGCATTACATTCGAAGATTTCGGAGTTATTGACAATCTTCGTGGAACATTGGTGTTGGAGTTGTTAGTTTTTTGAACGGCAGACGAAGGATGACCCTGCGAGTCGACGCTGGAAGTGTCACGTCTTGTAGATGTATAATTAACAGATCCTGGGGTTACCGAGGGTCGTTTGCTGCTTAAAGTCTCGTGACTAGTAGGGTTTTTATCATCTGTCATAGTTTTATGCAAGCGACTGGTAGGTATTGTATTGCCGGTGCGTTGAGTCAGAGATGAACGTGTGACAGATACTCGTACATTATCTGCTGAAGCATTGGATGATCGCCTAGTTAGTCCAGCATTGGAAAGTCCTTTCACTGCGGCTTTAGCAAATCTCACATGTTGGGCACTGCTATTAATACTAACTCGCGCTGAACTGGTGCTTGACGCACGAGATGACCGAAAGCTATTACGACGATCGATGCCTGTATTCGAGCTGGAGCCTAATTTATTTTCAGAATTTTCATTTCTTTCTTTCGCAGCTGGTGTAGGGGTTTCCGATTTAGTTGCAGGAACTGATTTGGATTTGCCTAAGCGTAGTTTTTGGGTCAAACTTGTTGAAAATTTCTTTAAAGTTGAGGTTTTTGCTTTTGAGGGTTGAGCATTTTTCTTATCTGCTGCAGCTGAAGCAGCCGGTATTTGGGGTATAGACTTTACATTGGAAATGATTGAGGTATTCTTTATGGGTTGCTCAGCAGATCCATGTTTATTCTTAGATAGTGTTTGGCTATTACTCGTACTTTTACCGGCATCATTGCGACTGATCGCTTGTGAAGAGACCTTATCGACGACGTCTATTGTGGAGCTTCGTCTATTTTGAACTTCTGCAGTTGGTACTTTGTTATTTGTGATTTTGGCAAGTTGTACATTTTGGTGACTGCTGTTAATACTAACTCTAGGAGAACTATTGTTAGACTTGTAAAAAGACCGAATGTGGTCACTGGTTGCGGCGGCGGATGTTATGCCGTTTGTATTGGGCTGGGAATTGCCTTCATGTTCGGAATTTTCTTTTAATTGTTTCTGTTCAATGATTTTGGGTTTGCCAAAGCGAAATTTTTGCGCTAAACTTGTAGAAATTTTCTTTAATGTTGAACTTCGTGAACTGGACAACTTCTCGTTCTCCTTTGTGAGGGCAGAATTTTTTATGTTGGGTTCAACTTTTTGTTTGTTTGAGGGAACTTTAAGTTTGTCGGACTGCGGAGTCGATTCTGCTTTAGCGATCAGCATTATTTCGGGAATTTTTTTAACAGATGATGAAGAGTTTATTTCTAAGGTCCTGTTTATGTGAAGGCTGCTGGATGGTGAAGCTAGCGATTTTTGTGTTTCTTCAAATCTGCCATCATTTGTTTCGAAACCCTCAACTTTGGAAGAGTGCTTAGAGTCAGAAGTTGAATTTGCAGAACTCATGCGACTTTTTATTGTAGGTTCAACTTTCGATTTCTTTGAGGAAACTTTAAGTTTGGCAGATTGCGGAGTCGTTTCTGTTTTAGCAGTCAGAGATATTTCAGGAACTTTTTTAACAGGTGATGAAGAGAGTTTTGATGAGATCCTGTTCTTATTAAGTCTAGCGGTTGGTGAAGATAGCAATTTTTGTGTTTCTTCAAAAACCTCATCATTTATTTCGGAACCCTCAGCTTTGGAAGAGATTACAGAGTCAGAAGTCGAATTTGTAGAACTCATGCGACTTTTCATTGTAGGTTCAAATTTCGATTTCTTTGTGGAAACTTTAAGTTTGCCAGATTGCGGAGTCGATTCTGTTTTAGCAGTCAGAGATATTTCAGGAACTTTTTTAACAGGTGATAAAGAGAGTTTGGAAGAAATCCTGTTCTTATTAAGTCGAGCGGTTGCTGAAGATAGCGTTTTTTGTGTTTCTTCAAACTTCCCATCATTTATTTCAACACCCTTAGCTTTGGAAGAGATCACAGAGTCAGAAGTCGAATTTGCAGAACTGCAACGACTTTTCATTTTAAGTGCAACTTTTGATTTATTTGAGGGAATTTTCAGTCCGGATGACTGTTGAGTCGATTCTGCTTTAGTGGTCAGCGATATTTCGGGAACTTTTTTAACAGGTGATGGAGATTTCATTTGAGAGGTCATGTTCTTATTACGCCTGCTAATTGGTGACCATAGCGAGTTTTGTGTTTCTTCTAAAACCTCATCATTTATCTTGGAATCCTCAGCTTTGGAAGAGTCCAAAGAGAGAGAAGTGAAATTAGTCTTGTAATAGTTATTATCGAAATTATCATTAGGAACCATAGCCGCAGCCAAATCTTCATTTGCAGACTTTATGTGGGAGTTTGTTGAAATTGCTCTATCAGATATATTATTTGAATTTGCAGGATTTTTTGTAGACGTATTTAAATTAATGTCCGGATTGTCTGTATCGGAAACTACAACAAGAGTTTTTGTAGCACTTGTCATAGCGGATTTATGCTCATCGTGGCCTTTTTTTGCCCGATTGACGGATTGTGATTCAGAAGTTATTGGTAATTTACTGATCATATTACGTTGAGGACTAGTACATGCATCCGTTGCAGAGTTTTTAACTTTATTATCTAGAATTGTATCATCAAAATTATCCGTAGTGACTTGCGTTATAAGAACCTGTAGTTCTTGAAAAATATCATCAAATGTTGTATCAATCTCTTCCACGGAGCTTGATCCGACCTGATTGCTTAGATTTTGAGGATGTATTTTTTTTAAGCTGGATGTAGGGCCATATATATCGTTCCCAATGGCTATCAGATGATCATCCTTCTTCAAGCAGTGCAAATTGTATATGGTTCCTTGTTTGGACGAGATGACTTTATTATATAGAGTTGTGGCTTTGTTGCTTCCATCAGAACGTTCTTTTATTTCCCTCGGTTTCTGCAATGCTATGTGGTGATTGGAACTCGATGCTTCTTCCTCTTGCTTTGAATATTTCGCTGTACAGTTGGCTTTATTGAACAGGTGACTTGCTGAAGAAACATTTTTTGAGTCCAATTCTTGGTCTGATATCTCCAACTGTTTTGTAGTTGACGCACTATCTGAAATGTTAGAATAAAGTTTATCTGCAGTTGTGTCTTCTGATTTTGAGCTACCGCCGGCAGACATCTTTTCCTCAGCTTCTGGGATTTTTTGATATGTTTTAATTAGGTTATCGCTACTACTAGCGCCGGGAGGGGTCTTGTACTTTGCTTCATGGACTTTCTGACTTGTTTTGGTTAGGCTACCGATATTAGAACCTGCAGTAGTCGTTTCATTCTCTGCTTCTTGGATTTCCCCAACTGTTTTCATTAGGCTGGCGCTACTACTAATGCCGGAAGGAGTCCTCTTCTCTGCTTCTTGGATTTTTTTACTTGTTTGAACTAGGCTATCGGTACTACTAGCGCCGGAAGGCCGCCTGTTATCTGCTTCTTGGACTTTCTGACTTGTTTTAGTTAGGCTGTCGACATCAGTACCGCCAGAAGGCGTCTTTTTTTCTGCTTCGTGGACTTTTCGACTTGCTTTAATTCTGCTATCGCTATTACCAGCGCCGGTAGGTGACTTGTGCTTTGCTTCTTCAACTTCCTGCAATAATTTAATTAGGCTATCGCCACTATTGCTACCGGTAGGCGTCCTGTTCTCAGCTCCTTGGATTTTCTGGCCTGTTTTAATTAGGCTATGGCTTTCACTACCAACAGTCTGACTTGTTTTTTCGATTAGGCTTTCAAGGTTAAGAGAAGATTTCAAATTGACGGGCTTCTCCAAAGACTTTGGAGGGTTTTCTGCATGTCCAGTTTTTAGATTGAGCTTAGGAGCTGATTTGATTTCCATAGCCTCCGCTAGCTCTGGAGAGATTGCAATGCCGCTACCGTTAAAAGTGGCTTCTAAAGATTTGTTTTCAATTGTAGGACTCATTGGACTAGCACCTTTATCCTTGAATATTGTTGAAGTTTCCTGACCTACAACACTCTTTTGCTGAGATTCTAATGCCAAGTCTTTAGCACACTGGTTAAGTTGTCCCTCGACTTGTTTTGCGGCATTCATGATATTCGAATTAACATTATCTGGGTCAATTGAGACCTTCCTCTCTCTACTGGAACCCAGAAATGCTTCATCTTTCTCAGCCAAGTCCTTACCCTTGAGGGTGTCAGTGATTTTGATTTGATCAGAGTTTTGAGGATCTTCAAATACATCATCAGCATCTACATCGACATAGTCGTTGTTTAGTTCTCTCTTGAAGTCCATGGAATCAGGGGCATCCTTTTCTAAGCTATTTGAAGTTCCAGCAACAGCATCTGTATCTCCATTGGGATTTGCCACATTTGCAGCCTCCTCCTTCATGGAATTCAATCGTTGTATATGGGCATCCCAAATACAGTCCGGCACAATGGTTGGTGTTTTCAGAGTTCGCAAAGTCTCTTGTAGGTCTTCTTTGTTGATGCTACTGTAGCGCCTTCCAAATTTGACAGCTATGGCCGCAGCTTTAAATGATATTGGACGTTTGGTGTGTTTGGGTGTTTCGCCGTTACACATTGGAGTTCTGCACATCTGAACATCTTGACAGTTATTGCTTGGAATACGTAACTTCTCAAGCTGTTTCATTCTAATTGTACGCTGTACTACAGATTCTGATTTCTTTTCAGCATTGGCATGGATGGGAACACAAGAGCTCTCCATTGGAATCACTTGTACCGCAGATGCACTGTGCTGTATATCATTTCCAATCTGGGACTTCGAACGCTTTAATAATTTTGAATCCCCACTGCTTGTCGAATCACCAGCCTCTATGTATTTGCCTTCTGGCAGGGGCTCCAGCTCTATAACATATAAAATATATAGAACAGAAGTTATAATAATATCCAGTATTTTCCGTTGTACTAACCTGGATCGTATTGCAATGAAATGCGCCGTTGCAATTTACTGAAGCGATATGTTGGCTTCTCGCTTTCATCCTCTACGTGAGTGGTGGGAGCTTCTACTTTCGCTCCAGATCTGAATTTATTCAGAATTTTTGATTTGCGCTTAAAATATATTATTATTTGATAATGCTTACATTTTCTCCAAGTCATGATCAAGGTTTTTCTGAAGCTTTTGCTTATTTTCCTCCTCCTCCTCTTTGACTTGGGATTGTAGTTTTAGTCTTTCTTCCTCCTCACTAGATGTAGAGGTTCGCGAGTACTCTCTTTTGGGTCCTTCTGAATCATTCATTGTTATAGTACCTCGAGATTTCCGTCTACGTGGCTTAGCTGTATCATTACAGATTTTATGGCAAATAGCTTCAATAACACTACAGAGCAAATCAAATCAAGCTTACTTTCGTTCAATGTTTTTTCTATGCATTCCATAAGTTCATCATCTTTGATTGATCCAATATCCTTATGTGGTCCACAGTGATCATTTGGCCTGGGACGTTTGGGAGCTACTCCCGCAGACCACGTTGAAAATCCTAAAATGTCAAAATAAAAGGAGTTAATTCGGTCTACTAAAATGTGGGTCGTTACAAAACTAGATTGAGAAACTTTGTCTCACTTGGACCATTTCGGTCAAGGGGCCTAGCCTAGATGCCCCTCATCGGAATAAATCTGTGTACGTTTCCTAAGAAGCGAATCCCCTATACATTCAGATGCCGTTTGCTTAGTGCGAGAAAGGTGCAAAGTAGATATGTAGATGTTCAAACATTTCAAATCCTGCAAAAGTTATGAGTCTCCTGTGTTTTGGCATGGTAGACTATGTCAGGGTCGATACGAACGTGGATAAACTCTTTCTATTAAATACGAAAAAATTGTGTGACCTTTCAGGTCTCTAGCCAAACATCTAATTTTATTCCTTTTTTATACGCTAAAACCGACTTGTTTTACCGTACCGAATGCACTCCTGCCAATAGCTAGTACGTGGACAATATGAGAAATTCTGGATTTCCGCAAATTTTCCACAAAAAAAATCATCAGTAATTTCCGACGATTTTCACAAAGGACTCAAGGTACACCACAAAGTCATTAGACTCAGAAGAAATTTAACTTAAGAAAGATTTTCTGTGAATTGGAACGCGATATTAAAACGGCTTTTTTCAAGAAAAATATTTTTTTAAATTTTGACGACATATAAATTTTTCTAGAAAATTTTTTGAAGATCCATTGGACTAGAAAGCAGGTTGAAATTGCACTTTTCTAAATTTCTATGTATTTATCGTTGAAATTGCATTTTTTCCTTATAGAAAATGTTATTAAAATTTAAAATTGATTGAAAATATATTTTCCTTTATAAACTATTATTAAAATTGTATTTTTCTACAAAATGTCGTTAAAATTGCGTTTTCCTACAAAACTCGGCAGAAACTGCAGTTTGCTTAAAAAAATTCTGAAATTGTATTTTCTAGAGTGAACATTTTGTTGAAATTGAATTTTGTCTAGAAAGAAATCATCAAAATTGCATTTTTTTCTATAAAATTTCATTTATAAAATTTCATCGAAATTTCATTTATAAAATTTAATTTTTTCTATAAAAAAATGAATTTTTCTAGAAAAATTTTTGAAATTACATTTCTCTAGCTGGAATTATATTTTGCTAAAATGTCATTTTTCAAAAAAATAGTGGAAATTGCATTTTTCTAATATTTTTTTAATTCGTCGAACATTTTTTAAGAAAATTTTATGAAAATTGTATCCTTTTGATAAAATTTCGTCTCTTCAGAAAAATTTGTTAAAATAACATTTTTCAAGAAAAATCGTTGAAATTGCATTTCGCTGCAAAATTTCGTAGTAAAAATTTTATTTTTGTAGAAAAATCGTTGAATTTGCATTTCTCTAGAAAATTTCGCTGAATTTTTATTTTATAAAAAATTTTGAAATGAAAATTTCGTTTTTCTAAAAATTTCATGAAAATTGAATTTCGATGAAACTACATTTTGCTATAATAAATTTAAATTGTATTTTTCTGGAGAAGTTCGTTGAAATTGATTTTTTTTAGAAAATTTCATCAAAAATTAATTTTTTCTAGAAAGTTTTTTAGAATTTGCAGTTTTCTACAAAATGTTGATGCATTTTTCTAGAAAATTTAATTTTTCATTTTAATTTTCAACTTGAAGTTTTCTGCAACATTTCATTGAAAATTTAAAATACAATTTTCTTCAAAATATCGTTGGAATTTTATTTTTCTCCAAAATTTCCAAAAAATCATTTTTTTTAAAAGTTGTCGAAATTTTTTAATGAAGTTATTAATTTTCTAAAAAATATGTTAAAATTATATTTTTTAGTAAAATTGCATTTTTCTATAAACTTCTAAATTCTTCACACTTCTGCAAAATTACATTATTCAACATTCGGCTAAAAAATTCTGAAATTGTATTTTCTAAAGAATTTCGTTGAATTTAACTTATTTTAGAAAATTTCATCAAAATTTAATTTTTCTGCAAAATTTTGTTGGTTTTATTTTTCTACAAAATTTCATAATTGTTTTTATAACATTTTGTTGAAATTACAGTTTTCTAAAAAATTTCGATGAAACCAAATTTTTTGGAAAATTCAAAATATATTCTTCTCGAAAACTGAATTTTTCTACAAAATACCGTTAAAATTGTAATTTTTATAAAATTTCATAAAAATTGCACATTTCTATAAACTTTCTTCGACATTTTTTTATATTTCATTTTTCTTAAAAATTACTTCGAAATTTCATTTCTATGTTAACTTCGGTAAAATTGATTTGTTTGTTCTAGATAAAATCATAAAAATTCCATTGATATAGCATTTTTAAAATTTTACTTGAAATTACATTTTTCTAAATAGAAATATCTTTGAAATTGCAATTTTCTTTATAGAAAATGTTTACCAAAATTGAAAATACTTTATTCTTAAAAATTGCATTTTTCTACAAAATATTATTAAAATTTTATTTTTTTATATGACCACAGATCAATGACAGACTAAACTTTCTCGAATCTACTTTCTGATCTAAGTGTATGACCGAGATAACTAAGATGATGATCATTCTAGCAGGACCCAGGAACCTACAAGCACATCTGAACCGCATGGGACAAGATGATAATGTCGAATGAGGGCATGTTGGATAGACATCGAAAAGATGGAATATTTCCTATGTCAGCAAGATCCCTATACTTCAGGTTTGACACATTTGTCGCACCTGACTCATCCTAGAGGATCTAACTGAAGAACAGTGGGAAAATTCGTCTCAAGGGCCGAACTTTTACTGTTTAGAGCTGAGCTTTTGAAACGAAGGAACGGCGGCTTTCTATGCAGTTGAGAAATACAAACATTTTTATACAGTAGAATTACATTTTAGGACCTTTCTATGCGACAATGTTTCCTTACCCTGTTCGCAGGGCTCCTTCGAAGCCGCAGATCCAAAACAGGCGGTTACACCAGCTTAATTGTACGTATGTCTAGGGACAACGTAATGTAGCTAATGCAGAAAAGCTAACCTCGATAAAATGTAAAAAATAATTCTTGTGAAGAACACAAATTCTTTCTTGATTGGAATTAATCCCAAGAAGAGCGCAATATCAGACACTTCATCTCCTTCAGATGGATTTAGGTTCGCGAAGTTCGGTTAATTCTTAAGTTATTCCTTAAGTTATTTCTTTCAAAGAACAGTGGTGTTAGCGACAACCTTTCAACTTACCCGATTTATTCTTTTGTGTCACCTGATCCTTTTTCTTCTGCTGCCTTAATAAAGTTTGTCTTTCTTTCTGTTGCCGGCTTTCATTTTCTTTCAAAGACTTTGTAAAATTCTCACAGAATGAATGGAAAATTTTAAAGCATTCATCCAAACGGAATTTTGGTTCATCTTCGCAAAAGAAATCAGCCAATTTTTTACGCATCATCTCGATCTTTTCCATAGCCAACTTCAGTTCGTTGATTTTATCATAGGCAGTCTGTAAAAATTCCATCATCTGCTCCTTTATATTTTCATCAATATTGGGTTGTTCAACTTGAACTTTTATTTTATGCAATTGTTTATCCAGATCTTTAATATCACTTGAAATCTGGTCGAGATTAATTCTAAAATACGGCAGTATTAGTGAATCTCATATACATATATAGTATGTAAGTCGTCATGGAAATATCTGCAAGAATTACCTGGAAACATTGTCTAAAAATTTTAGATCTTCCGTAAAATTCAATAAGGCAGGATTATATTTCTCAATTTGGGTTGTCAAAAAATGCATGAAATTTGTGCCAGGTTTATTGGCCCGTATACTGCTCAGTTCGGTTAAGCATGATAGTTTCACTCCGGCAGCATTTCCAGCATAGCCTCCCGAATTTAGAAAGTTTCCTATTATCACAATAACATAGAGAATGTCCAGAAGAGTTTTACTGTTCATTAAATCTGGAAGTAGTACAAATTCCGGTTATTACAAATTTTGCATTAAATAATAATATCAATTCATACCATTCCCTGCCTCGATCGTGGCGTAAATAAGGGGCTCGAGATATGTTATATTTGCGGCAAATTCTTCCTTCAGAAGCATACTTTCAATGCGTAATTTGTAGCTAAAATATTTGAAAGCTTAGATGGTTAGAATTCAGAAAAATAACTTTCTATTTTATGTGATTATAATCGCAGGAAGTCGGACTTATATTCCAAAAATGGAAGCAAGAGCTGCACGTTTTAACTGCCTACAGCAGAACTTCTCATCCGTGTTAGCTCTGCGGCTCCCTTGAAGTCCTGCGAACAGACTAAGCCAACATTCTCATATAACGGGGGATCCAAGTAGAGATACTTTTTTCAATAGACTTTTTTTGTCAGATCACGTGTGAGTCGTGTCATGTTATTTTTGTTAAGTATTGTTTGGCATTTCATCATGGATAGACTTACGCCTGGACAACGTTTACAAATCGTTCCACTTTATTACGAAAATTCACATTCTGTGAGGAATGTGTTTCGTGCACTTCGCTCAACTTATGGTCAACATAATCGGCCTACTGAGCGTACTATTCGCAACACCATCACCCATCTTGAGACCCAGTATTCATTATTGCATAATATTCGACCGAATAGACCACGTCCAGCACGCAGTGAAGAAAATGTAGCGGCCGTAGCTGAGAGTGTACACGAAGACCGTGGAGAGTCGATTCGGCGCCGTTCGCAGCAACTCGGACTGACGTATAGAACGACTTGGCGCATTTTACGTCAAGATCTTAAATTGAAAGCATACAAAATACAGTTTGTGCAAGAACTGAACTTGTGCCCGAACTACCCAAGCGACATCGCTTCGCTCTATGGGCTCATGAAAAGTTCCAAGAAGATCCGACGTTTTCGAGCCAAATTTTGTTCAGCGATGAGGCCCATTTCTGGCTCAATGGGTATGTAAACAAGTAAAATTGCCGCATTTGGGACGAAGAGCAACCTGAAGAGATTCAAGAGCTGCCACTTCATCCAGAAAAAACAACGGTTTGGTGTGGTTTGTGGGCCGGTGGCATCATCGGTCCATATTTCTTCAAAAATGATGCCGGTGACAACGTAACCGTCAATGGCGACCGTTATCTTTCCATGATAACCGACTATTTGATGCCTGAAATTGAAGCTCGTGATCTCGGCGACATTTGGTTTCAATGGTCGACGGTGTGATATCACACCGTTAGACTTTTTCCTTTGGGGATATGTAAAGTCTAAAGTTTATGCGGACAAACCCGCTTCGTTTCAGGCCTTGGAGCAAAACATCACGCGTGTCATTCGCCAGTTACCAGTCGCAATGCTCGAACGAGTCATCGAAAATTGGACTCAGCGGATGGACCATCTGAGACGTAGCCGCGGCCAACATTTGATAGACATAATCTTCAAAAAATAAGTGCCAAAGAATGTTCATTCAAATGATAATAACATTCCCCATTCAATTAGAATTTTCTGTGTTTTTTCTTTAAAAAAGTAAATGCCTTATATGAAAACCCTACCATGAGTTTGTCTAGAGAAATTAGAAAAACACACGCGTTCTCCGACCCTTAACGGTAGTCAACGGTAATTCAGACCAGCCTGAAGACACACCTGTTAATAACATAATTTCTACCAACAACTCGGTCTTGCAATACTACGGTACTATATATGTTCCCACGGAGGACGAAGCTATAACATCGAATACTGAGAAGCTCAGTATATCGGCAAAGAGACATTTGCAAGATTCGGATGATTCAAATACAGAACCTAAGGATTTCCGACCGATTATTCTATCGTCAAAGAAAAGTGAAGCGAACAAATAGTAGATATCTATTGTAATCACAGGGGCATGGTGTCCCCTGTTAACGCAAACGAGCCTCTGTCGACCGATCTTAGGCGGTATAATCTTCACATAAGCACACGGAACATTTTGTCGCACTGCACCGGCCCGGAGGTCTGCTGGCAGCATCAGCATCTGGATAGGATGTACAAGCCCAATCAGCAACAACAAATAATAGCAATCAAACCGATGTCTGCCTATAGATCGAAACTGGGGATACGATTTGGAACCTCGAATATCAGAACACTCTTGGAACCATCCCGCCTCGCACAAACTAGCAAAGAATGCTGTGTCTACAAACCGAAGTGCTTGGTCCATCGGAGACTAGATGGCCAGAGTTAGGTGAGATGAAAACTGCAAATGGACTGACATACTTTCCTGTATAAAGAAAAAGCCGCAGATCAACCGCAAAGTAGTGGGATGGGTTTCCTACTATCTATCCAAGCCAGGAAAGTACTGATCAGTTCGAAGAATTCTACGAACAGCTGGAAAGAAATCTATCATCTACTCATAGAGGTGACATTTTACTAGTAACGGGCGATTTTAGTATACACTCGGCCCCGATCGAGAAAGTATAATGTTAGGTTAGATTAAGAGAGTCAGCCAGTAAAACAGACTCACTTAGACTATACAGTCGATTGTGTTACCACAGGAACGTAAGGGAAAATATAAGTTATCCATAGCCCTTCCCGTTGAACCAATTTGATTGCTTTAAAAAGCTCAAAAGTTAGCTAACACCCCAAAGAAATAAGAGCCCAAGGCTGTATGCCGCCTTCTAGATAGAGTGGGGCACAGACACAGAAGGTGTTCTATTGATTCCTCCTCCTCTTCGACTCCACAGCTTCTGTCCAATAATACAGTAATCAGACACGAGAAGTGACACCGACAGGTGTGCGTTTCTGCGTTTGGAGTTTAGGCAGGGCCTCATCAGCCTGTAATGTATGCAGTTCGTAACTACATAGTGACCACCTGTCATTTGTTGCCGTAAGCTGACCATCACTTAAAAAGAGCTTGTAGGTAGCTAGAGGCATGCCCACATATTCCAGTTCTCCTGGAGCGTGTAAGATAGTTCCAAGTCTTGCAAGTTCATGTGATTTGCAGTAGTGTGTCCCTGGTATGTCCCTCTGAACTGTTGAGCCAACTCGTTAATAGATAAAGATCAATCGAGGGCAGTTTTTGAATTCAGGAATATAGTTTCCAGGGACTTGATAGCAGCCTTACTATCATGGAAAATGTTTATACCGACTTTGGTCAGAACTTTAATTTTCAGCCATTCTGCTACTTCCTTAATAGATACGATTTCTGCCTGGCAAAGACTACAGTGATCAGACAGTCTTTTTGCAATGTATAGCTCAAGTTCCTCAGAAAGACACCATGACCCACTTTGCTATTGAGTTTGGAACAGTCTGTAGAGAAGTCCTTTGTTCTGGAAGTATACGAGTGATTTACTTCTTATCCAAAAGTGAATCAGGCATAGGACAATCAACAATGCCCAGAAAGACAGGCATTGTGTATAGAATCCGTAGCCATTTCCCTACCAGAGTGAGAGTTCCCAAAAGGTCTAATAGCATTATATGCGGCATACTGCCTTGCTATTATGTCAAGCGGCATTAAATATAGTATAACCTATAGTGCCTATGTTGGTGTCGTACTCAACTCACCAGTGATACATGTAGCAGCCAATCGCTGAACTTTGTTTAGTATCGCTCGGAAGGTGGATTTCTGCAGATTACAGCACTACTGCCGTATACAATCAATAAACTATACGCAGGTTCAGACCCCTGCGTTTTCCTATTACCCTTTTACATGTAAATTGCGCTACCACAGCCTTGTTTGCTCCTAAATATTTTGCGCTCACAGAGGGTGAACTTCAATAGCCTCCTAGGAGACAGTACTGTTGGTACTTTATATTTCCTGCTGAAAAGAACTAGTTCTGTCTTCGCGGGGTTCAAACCAAGACCATTATCGGAAGCCCATCCTGCGGATGTATTAAGGACCTGCTGTAGGATGTATCTAAGAGTACTCGGAAACTTCCCTCTAACAGCTATTGCCACGTCATCTGCATAGGCAATAACCTTACTAAAACCAAAGACTTTTAAACAAGAAATACGTTAAATTTCTCTCTTTTGTCTCTCTTCAGAAGAAATGCTATCGAAGACTGTCAATAGGCCGCTTCGCATTCCGCCTATTTTGAGCATATAGCAGACTTTTTTACATAATCTTTTTTGTAGATCTGCAAGAACGTATTGATTTTTAAAAGGTCTACAAAAAAAAATTATGTAAAAAAGTCTGCTATATGCTCAAAATAGGCGGAATGCGAAGCGGCAGCAGTCTTCGATGGCATTTCTGCTTAAGAGAGACAAAAGAGAGAAATTTCACGTCTTTCTTGTTTAAAAGTCTTTGCTAAAATTCATCTTCTCCGGAGAAAGCTGAACATTTTTTACGGAGTGATTCCTAGCAAAGGAGACAGAACGCCCGCTGCTGATAAATCTAAGCTAACAGAATTGCGTCTACTAATCAGAAGGTTGTAAATGAACTTTCGTATACAGCTGTCAAACTCCAGTATTGCTAGAGCGGTAATTATAGCGGTTGGATTTATGTTATTGAAGGCCCCCTCCATAAATTCCTTAACACGGAGATATCCTTCAATAAAGAAGACTAGATCTTGCAGGGCGGTTTCGGTGGACTTACCCTTACTGTAGGCATGTTGTTGATGGACAGTAGCCTCTGTTAAATTTTTGTCCTGAGGTAACTGTCTACTAATCCATACAGGGTTTTAACCAGAAATGACGACAGACTAATTGGCCGGAAATCCTTAGCTCCGGTGTGGGACGGCTTTCCCGTTTTTGGGATGAAAACAACCTTGGTTTCTCTGCCTTTTGTTGGTATGTAGGCCTGATTGATACAACATGTATATATCATTCGGAACTAGGGAGAAATTGTATCAGCCGCTGCCTGTAGCTCCGCCGACGAGACTTTGTCTGGTCCTGGCGACTTAAAAAATGTGAAGCTTTTGATAGCCCAGAGAATTCTAGATTCGGTTACAATTACACTTGCGACCTCTGATGTCTGCACTTCAGCGGAATCGCCAGTTGAATAATTTTAATGCCTCTTCAGAGTTGTCCGGTAAATGCGAATCCAGGAGCACTCGCTGCGATTCCTCACTGGACGTATTCCAAGAACTATCATCTTTCTTGATGTACCCAATAATACAAGTTGTTGAGGCTAAAATTGTCCGTAACCTTGAAACTTTTGACGTCATTGCAGAAATCTATCCAGGATTTATGTTGAGCCTTTCTCAACTCTTCCAGCCCTGCGGGGCTCTTGGGGCCTTTGCCTAATTAAAAAGCCCCTTGGCACAAGGTTATTACTCATAATATATTCGATAAGTAATTCGCGCCTTTCGTTGATGTCATTTATTCCTTACATATGATGGGCGCATCACTACAAGCAGACCATACAAAAATGGCTCGCTGCCCTTAAAAAGATGTCAGGCACACCACCAATCTGCATCAGTAGTCTAAGTCGAGTGGGTGAGGTCTGTCTGAGCGCCCAGATGGAATTCGTCGAGAAAACCGACATCCTAGAAGTATCATCGACTCGGCAGACATTCTCGAGTGGCTCAGAGTTTGCAATCCTGTTATGCCCACCAATAATTGGCAAGAATTGTGAGGGGATAATCAAAAGCGGCAGATCAAGTTGATCCTGAATGCTGCATCCCTCCCTCACATACAACGGCTAAATGGAACCCTGCGATATGTTTGCGGAATATAAGTATACAAGCAGGATGTAGACCCCACTACAGAAGGTGAGGTATCTAACGTAGTTACCACCCAGTTTTCCGTCTGAAAGTGCGGAACCATGTAAGCCAAAAGTTTCTGGAGCCTCAAGCTCTAACACAAAGGCGGTACCATCTGTTTCCGACGACGAATGCATTATTGGGACACTGGGGAACTGCCATATGGTTTCGGAAAATAGTTCAGAAGCATAAAAGCAGGATGTAGACTCCACTACAGAGTAAACACCAGTCTTCCGTCTGGAAGTGCGGAACCATGCTCGCCAAAATTTTCTGTTTCCGACGACTAATGCATTCTAGAGTTGGGTCGTTCCGGAACGAACTCGTTCAACTGAACGATTCCCTTGAAGGAACGATTGGAACTGGTTCCTGCTCTGTCGTTCTTTTAGTTCCATCGTTCACTTCGGATGTTTTGCTGTTATTAATATTTCGTTCATTCGCTCGTTTATTTTACCATTCTTCTCTTTCGAACAGCTGTTTAATTGTTGCCAAATTTACCGAACAGCTGTTGTGATGTTTGACCGAATGAATGTCATTTGAAGGAAGAAGCCAAAAGGAACGATGGAACGAAAAGACTGAACGAGTTCCTTTACCAGAACGGAACGAAAAGCACCGGCCCGTTTAGTGAATAATAATGCCCAACATTCGGCACTGAGGCGCTGAGAAGAGTCTTTGGACTCTTCGACACATCTGATGGGGACATGCTCCTACATGATACGGGAGAGGAGTTCGCTGTGGGACGACGTATGCAGATAGAATCTTTTTAATTATTTGAGCTGGAAAATCCTGAAATCACTTCAGCCCAAACTAACGTAACCTACAATAGTTACTGCATAAAAACCTTGTTCGTTACTGCATAAAAACTGCTTTGACTACAACATTTATTCAATAAATCATTTGTACCCACTTTGGAATGTCCAACAGGCAGAGTAAAAACTTTTCGGCACTACCCAAAAATTTTCGGTCACCATCGAAACTTCGCAATGTTTCTATTTCCTCAGCTTCCGGTAGTAATTTCAGAAGACCTTTCAATCTCTCTGGTCCTAAGACACTGTGATTGCCACAACGTACAAGCTGGACAACTGCCTCGTTTGAATCATACCTGAAATATCGCACAGTTTAATAGGGAATACGAGTACATCGTACATGGAGATGATCCATACAAACCCTTTGAATTGTTTTAGGAATATATTGATGTTCAAGCTTCGTTTTCCATCAATCAGATGTACTGTGGTACTGCCTGTTTTCGATTTACCATCCACGGTATCGTAACCTTTTTTCACATCTGTTTTGGTGTTTTGTAAGCAGAATAGCTCCTCTATTTCATGGAAATCAATATGTTCCATAGAGTTTTGTTGTCGATTGATTCCCATTAAAGTCCAAGCATTTTGTTTACCCAGAATTTTCTGTTGTGGAATTTTTCCCCAATTTAAACTTTTCAATTTGGTTTTAGGCCTCGGATGGTTCTGATGGGGCAGTGAAGAATTTGGAGCTCCTGTTGGCATTCCGGGCATAGTTGGTGGAGGTGGCATTCCGGGTATAGGTGGTGGAGGTGGCATTCCGGGTATAGGTGGTGGAGGTGGCATTCCGGGCATAGGTGGTGGAGGTGGCATTCCAGGCATAGGTGGTGGAGGTGGCATTCCAGGAATAGGTGGTGGAGGTGGCATTCCAGGCATAGGTGGTGGTGGAGGTGGAATTGCAGGTGGTGGAGCTGGCAACTTAGGTAATGTAGGAGTTGGTGAAGTACTTTTCAGATCAGTTGCTGATAGACTAGAAAGCGAACTTGAAGTACCTTCATCACTACCACTGCAATTCGGGCATGTCAGATTATGATCTATAGCACTTCTTAGTAAACGTTCTGCATCTTCTTGATTTTCGACTAATTTCGCCCGATGAACTAATTTTTCTGCTGTATTCCATTTAACAGTAGCAGAAGAAAGTTTAGAATCAATGCTCAACAGATGCTGCAATATGCTAAGGAATGTCATTTCCAGGACAGAATTATCAAGCTTGAATGGAATTATCGAGAATCATTATTCACGAACAGGAATTTCATATTGTCTATGTAATCACTCACCTGTCGTAGTATCGCTTGTACAATGTCAATGTGGGAGAATATATTAACGCCATTCAAGCTTTGTAGACTTGGTGGTTCTTCAGAAAATTTTCTAAAAAAAAAAATCAGAAAACAGTTATTACGAATGATAAGCAATATTTCTCTGTAGTATTTAATCTGGCAGTTCAGAAAAAAATATCGCGGTTGTCCGTACCTCAAATGAAAGCTATATTTCGCCTATTTCTATAGCTATATTTCGCCTATATCTTGGACTAAAGCGCGACTATCTATTCTGATTAAAACAGTAACAATATTGCGATTCTGGCTCTGATAGAAGCGAAATTATTCACGATTTGAAGTCGTAATTTTAGGAAAATTTTAATTTTTTATAAAGGCACTTTATTTAAGAACAGAATATCATCTATCTGTATATGTACATATAAATAAATAATTCCCAGGAACTCTAAAAATATCATTTACTAGCTTTAGCCCGGTGCGCTTCGCAGCCCCCATCTTTTATTTATTTTCTGTTTAGGGTACTGTAAAATAGTTATACCTCGTTCTTTCAAAATGACATGATTATTACATATGGTGCAAAATGAAGAAAATTTGATTACTTTTATATATAAAATACGAACCCTCGTTTCATTTGTGTTCCAAGAGTTACCCTGACATTATGGTCCAATATTTATCCCTTTTCCCACTGTACCTCTGAACGTTGAAAAACTATTTTTTTGGTTCATAGGTTATCAACTTTCACCTAGTTTATGTACCAATAGCTTCAATCACACCCTGGTACAATATAAAGCCATGTTTGTCCCACTGTGTCTATAAAGGTACGAATTTAAAAATCTAAAGTGAATCGCTCCATTGTACCGCATTTAACCCTTTGTGTGTCATAATTAACCAATTTTGCACGATTGTACAATATTTTAAAATGATAATTGATATATCAAGATCCAAATTCGCAAGCTTAGACCGTATTTCAACATTTTTGTCCCCTATCTGTGCCATTTATTTAACTTGTTTTTCCCCACGGTTTAAGTAGAAGAACCTATTTGGAAATAACAATTTCATAGCTTTGGTTTATGCTGTAAGAGCTACCTTTGCACTCAGGGACCACACCGTATCATATTTAACCCTTTTTGCTCCACTAAACCATATTTAACACATTTTCCCCCTCTGTAACATATTGAACAATTTTTACTTGCCCCAACTGCATCATAATTTTAACCTTTTTGCACCACAGTGCTACTAAACGCATAAATCTTGAAAAAAAAACATTCTTATTTCATATTTAACTTACCCTCTCTCCCTGCATCCATATTTTTACCCACTGTACTAAATGTACGCTTTTTGATCCACTGTACCATTTTTAACGGTTTTGGGTCCACTGAATCAAATTTAACACCTTTTTGTCCTACTATATTTTGTCCACTATGTACATATATGTAACCATTTTTGCCCCACTGTACCATAGTTAACACATTTTTGTCCCACTGTTCCATTTGAAATTCGAAAAATGTAAACAGAATCAATGCTGTATATTAGATGGGGTAGCATTTAAGTGATACATTTGTCTGTGTAAAACCTTTAATATTAAAATATGTTTTGTTTCAACTAATTTTGAATAAATATTCATAAAAGATAAGATCATCACATTATAAGTTAAGATGTAGTCAGCAAATGTGTTTAAATAAATTCTACCCAATCTAATGTGCAGATTTGTTTAAGTTTTCGAATTTCAATTGATGTATTTCGATTATCAATTGATGTTTTTCGAATTTCAATTGGTGTATTACGAATTTCAAATGGGAAAAATTCGAATTTCAATTGATGTATTTCGAATTTCAATTGATGTATTTCGAATATCAATTGATGTTTTTCGAATTTTAATTGATGTGTTTCGAATTTCAATAGATGTATTTCGAATTTCAATTGATGTGTTTCGAAATTCAATTGATGTGTTTCGAATTTCAATTGATTTTTTCGAATTTCAATTGATGTGTTTCGAAATTCAATTGATGTGTTTCGAATTTCAATTGATTTTTTTCGAATTTCAAATGGAATCTTCGATTTTCAATTGACCTTTTTCGAATTTCAAATGGAATCATCGAATTTCAATTGATCTTATTCGAAATTGAATTGATTTTTTTCGAATTACAGTTGAAAATAGTGTAGATTGGGTAGAATTTATTTAAACACATTTGCTGACTAAATCTCAACCTGTAATGTCACGAACAGAAAACATATACATAGATGATCTTATTTTTTATAAATATTTATTCAAAATTAGTTGAAACAAAACATATTTTAATATTAAAGGTTTAACAAAGACAAATTGTATCACTTAAATGCTACCCCATCTAATATACAGCATTGATTTTGTTTACATTTTTCGAATTTCAAATATTGAATTTCAATTGATGTTTTCCGAATTTCAATTGGTGTATTACGAATTTCAAATGGAAAAATTCGAATTTCAATTGACGTATTCCGAATTTCAATTGCAATTTTACGAATTTCAAATGATGTGTTTCGAATTTCAATTGATGTGTTTCGAATTTCAATTGATGTTTTTCGAATTTCAATTGATGTTCTTTGAATATTAAGTGATGTGTTTCGAATTTCAATTGATGTTTTTCGAATTGAAAACGGTGTAGAACTGTCAGCATTAGAGCAGGCCTGAATGAATTCATTCTGATGTAGTCGCAGTAGCAGTAAAAAAATTAATTTAGTAATTAGAGTTGACCCTCCTCCAGCGGTACTAGAAGAAGAAAGATTGCCACGGCAAATCTGAGTGGTTTTGGCTTAATTAAGATATGAATGGTGCAGCCGTCTCAATTTCTACAGGCTCTTTTATAGCAAGTTCAGAAAAAATTTAACTGTAATAAGCTGATTTGTGTGTAAAGTTAAAAATATTTTGTTATTGTTATGTAAGGTTCGTCTGCACAGCTTCTGCAAAAGTCGTTCTACAAGACCTTTAATCTCTCTGCGTGTCATTCAATAAGGTAGTGACCCGTCATGACAGACATGAAAAGTGAGACCGATCTCGACAACTATAGCAGTCAGTGCCTTTGTAGTTTAGGCAGGGCGAAACCAGCCTTGATTGTATGCAGTTCTTGACTGGTAACCACCAATCATTTGTTGCCGTAAGGTATTATCTCTTAAGAAGAGCGTTCAGGTCGCTAGAGGCATGCCCAGATACATTTTCGAATTCCTCTGGAGCGTGTAATTTAGTTCCTAGTCTTACAAGTTCATCCGAGGGCAGTTATTTAATTCAGGAATATAGGAGAACATATGTACACCGACTTGGGTCAGAAAATTAATTTTCAGCAATTCTGCAACTTTCTTAATAGATAATATTTCTGTCTGGTAAAGACAGTGATCAGACAGTCTTTTTGCAATGGATAGCTCGAATTCCTCAGAAAAGCCCACATGGTTGTTGAGTTTACAACCGCCTGTATATAACTTAACGAATCTCCTATTTCCTGGAATACGACCATTCCACTCTGATTAGTGAGATACTTTTTGTTAAATGGAGGTGCATTCACAGTGTAATCAACACATTGTGTCTAGAATGGCAATATGTCCGTAGCATTATCGGTCTGACTAGGTTCAACAAAGAACGCGTCTCTACAATCGAACATTCGAACGTGATCGAATATATGTTACAAAGCGATGATGCTGGCGAAATATATCCGAATTAGTGACACACACAATCCTAGAGCTACATAGAGTAGACAATATACAGAGAAACGCAGAAATCAATATGGTTTAGAGTGCAGTATATAGCCTAATGGCTAACCATCCTTCACGAAGTTCACAGCAGTTCCGTGAAGGAGTGATGGTCGAAGAGGGGGTGTGGTTTAGTACGTAAGAATCGTGCATGTCTTTCGGTACGGCCTGAATCTTACATCTATCAGAAGAGTCCACACATCCAGCGCAGCAAAAAAAAACTGATATATATAACCAATAAAGTACACGCGGGTTTCAGAATCAAGCGTTTCCACCATCACACATTTATAGGTATATAGCGCTACCACATCCCTCTTTGCTCTTTCCAGAATATTGGGTTTGAACCTCATCTTCCTGTCTAGTTATATACTTAAGTATTTTTTGCTTTCAGAGAAGGGAATTTCAACACCCCCAAGCCGACAGGTGCAATATCTCCTTCAGAAAATAATTAGATCCGTCTTTTTCGGGTTTACAGCAAGATAATTTTCGAAAGCCCACCTTTCGTTTGTATGAAGGACCTGCTGTAAGATGTCTTTAAGAGTTCTCGAAAACTTCCCTCTAACAGCTATTGGCATGTCATCTGCATTGGCAATAAGCGTAACCTTTTCCAGGGAAAGCAGAATATTGTTCATGGAGGGATTCTACTGCAGAGGAGGCATGACACTAACTTGGGGGAGGGGGGGTGTTATTGAAGCCCCCTCTATATCTAAGAAAGCTACCATTGTATATTCTTTAACATATAGAGATCCTTCAATGAATGGATCATGCAGAGCGGTTTCGGTGGATTTGCCCTTGCTGTAGGAATGCTGTTGATTGCAAAATAGCCTGTGATCAACTTTAGTTCTAAGGTAATTATCTATTAAGCTCTCCAGGGTATTAAGGAGAAATGGCGGATTGACTAAACGGCCAGGAATCCTTAACTTCTGTATGGGATGGTTTTCTCGCTTTTGGGATGAAAACACTATTGGTTTGCCTCAATTTTGTTGGTATGTAGACCTGATTTATACAACATGTGTAGATCTCTCTGAGGTCATCACTTAGTCACTTTTTATAAATTGTTAAAACCTATCAGATGTGAGAAATTTTTAAATATGGTAAACAATGAGATCCCGCGTAAAAATATACATTCCAAATCTACACGAGTACTATGTATAAACACTATTCTAGTTATATTTTAAAAATAAATAAATGGGTGATGACGTCACGGCAATTGAAATGTGTTTAAAACCACAATTCACAATTCTAGTTTTATTCAAAAGCACAATATTCATGTACGAGTATGTATTATTGCAGATTTATTCTGATAGCGTTGCTTAATATAGCATCTTTATTTTTATCACATTTCTTAAATTACATAAATGCATGTCTCACAAAATATTTATTGAAGATAGTTATTTTATTATTTTCGATTTTTATAAATTATATTTAATAGCTTTTGCAATTAATATAGGCGATAACCACAAATCGATTATTCGGCCTTTAACTTACATATTTACAACTTCTGAATTGTTCGCGCTGCTAATCGATAGCATTTTTTAAGTTTTATCCTTTGTTTGCAAGTTTAAATAATTAATTTCTTCTAAAAATATAACTAGATTTGTTTATGTTTTTCTTTTAAAATAATCCGTTTATGAACCGTTTTCTTGGGAATTGTAAAAAGTACTGAAACAGTTTGTACTGAGATATTCAGCTGTAAACCGTCATCGAGACGTTCAATTTGCGGTTAAGAGCAGATAAACCTCGAATACTACAGAGTAGCTAAGATTTACACCATTTCACAAGAATGAATCGATTATCCTTCGGCTAACTGAAAGCGATACAAATGGATTCTGACTAAGCATGGATCTCAGCAAAGCCACTGCTAGGCTAGTGATTGTCGTTCTACTGTAATAATATGTATCATACGCAAACGTGGATCATAGTGCTAGACTTTTCTAAAAAATAGGATGTTTGAAAACACTGCAACCGAAAGAGTTTTAAGTACCTATAAAGTTAATTAAAGAAACATTTCCTTGGAGAAAAGGTAGTCTTTGACCACTTTACCTTTAGAATACACTGAGCCAAAAATTAACCTTATATTAGGTTAACTTAACCATAAATAAACATGATTTGGAGTCTACGTTAGGTTTAGGTTAGGGTGGCAGCCGTATTTTTTATACAAGCTCACATAGACCAGTTTAGGTCCCTAGTGTTACCACGGGCTGAAATGCCCCTCATCGAAACCAACCTGTTTGATATACAAATTTGTCGATATTACGAATATCGGTACTGGAAAGATCTGTTAGGCTGCCTAGAAAAGCCGACCCCAGTATGTCCAGTCGTCGTTTACACCGGTTTTTTAAGTTATAAAAAAACCGGTGACGGTTTTTTTTTCGAAGAAAACCGGTAGAACCGGTTTTTGAATATTGTCATTTGAGTCAAACGGTCGTTTTATCTCATACTTATAACTAATTAGCTATTGTATTTAGAAACATTTTCCAAAAGTGTTATCGATAGTCTTTTCTTCAGCCTTTTAAAAAATTAGGAAATATATTTTCACTACTTTTTTGCAAAATTAAACTTTTTTGAAATTTTGGTAAAAACCTATGTTTTAATTTTTGATTTTTTTTGCTCAAAAGAAAGCTTAGATAATTTCCTTTAAAAGCTTTGTGACCTATTAATGGGATGGGACCTGTTGATCTATCAAAATAAATATAAACCTCTGAAAAAAAATTAACGTTCAACCAAACATTTTAGCATTTCAGATGGGAAAAACAACCGTTTGACAAAAATGTCAATATTTGACACCCTCCAACTCGGAAAGTCCTTAACCGATTTCGTTGGAATTGTGTCTCATAACTACTATCTGATAGGGCTACTTGGTGCAATTTTCATCCCGACAGAAGACATCCCTTTTAAAAATTAACTCACTTGACATGAAATTGCCCTTATGTAGTTCAGTCAAGAAAATATTAATATTTCGGGATATTAAATAGAATATTTAATAGAGGTATTAAATCTTTATACATATATATTTTATATACACACTTTAGTGCAGGTGGGTATATACGAGTATACATATAAATATATAAGAGTATACACTAGTCGGTTTACCCAAATGAAATTTTCTTACTTGTTTTTGTTTCGGTTTGGAAGTGGGAGAATGCGTTTACTTTTCACATAACTTCTGCGCGTATGAATAATTTATTTTCTTTAAATTTTGTAATTTGTATAGAAATTGGTGAATGGCTTCGGATTCTAGCAAAGTTGCCGAGTCTTTTTAGGCCATATAAGGAGATCTTTCATATTATTATCTTAATTTGTGATATTTTGTATATAAAGTTGTAAATAATTTTTAATATTTTAGTGATAATAAATAAACCGGAAAACCGGTGGAAACAAACGAAAAAACCGGTTGCACCGGTTGTTCGAAATTCATGATTTTGAGTAAAATCGGGGACGGTGGAAGCAAAAAACCGGTGGGCCGGTTTATTTTAAACCGGTTTTGATCACTCTAGTTGCGACTCAGCCACATCGCGACTTCCCATTTTGCCATTATTTCGGCTTGATAGACACTGCAGGTATCTGGTAGTCTGTGAGCTATATCCAATCTAAGCTCTGCACAGTGTACTCCGAAGCCAACCTTTTCATCAAGCTTCGAACCATCCGTGTAAAAGTGGAGATGGTTTCTATTACCTGGTTTTCTTCCAACCCATTCATCTCTCGCGGGAATCGTAGTGATGTAATTTCTCTCGAAGGTGTACACCGTTGGTATATAGTCCACTCGGTCGGTTACCATAGCACTACACTTTGATATTCTCATGTGACCGTAGTTTTTGTACCTCCACATTGATAGGCAGTTTAATCTTATTGCCGCTTTGGTTGCAACTTCTCTCGCCACAATATTAATCGGCAGTATATGGAATAGGGCTTGTAGAGACTCGGTCGCTGTAGTCCTTAAGGCTCCGCTTAGGCTCAGGCAGGCAGTTCTCTGAACCTTTGTTAGTAGGTTGGTGATGGTTAGTTTATGAGGTTAATTTGAACATTTTCTTGTTGATCGGTATTTAACAATAATAATATTTAATTTAACTTTTCCATGGTTGAATTTTTTTAGACATGAAAATTTTTGATATTATGATAATAATTGTTTTTGATATTATAATAACAATTGTTAATATTGAAGATTGTTATTGAAACCTTTTTTGTTGTTAATTTAACTATTTAGTGGTTACTTCTTTTAACCAGAAACATATTAAATAAAACAAGAAACATTTAACTTTTCGCAAGTTTATTTTTTATTTTTTTTTATATATATATGTATGTATGTATGTAAGAAACACCTGTAAAGAAAAAAAAAAACAAAAAGGATTGGACAATAAGTATAAATGTAAAAAAAATGTGTAATTCTAAGAAGATCTTTTGACTTTTTACCTAAATTATTTGGTTCAAAGGGCATAACCATTTACCTATGGGCTGATCTGATGGAAAGATATGCCCTGTGACTACATATAAGTTAAATGCCTACGTTTCTGTGCTTGACCAACATGCAACAAACAATTTTTTTGTGTCCTAGACCTAAAAATTATTTTTTTGTATAGATTGTGGCATACTGTTATATAAAATCAAAACCAAAAATTTTTTTATGGATACATTTTTTTTGAAAAATTTTTTTATTAAAAATACTATTATTGTCGAAGGTACCCTTAGTATTTGCAGTATAATTTTTGGAAGGAAGTGCACTGAATTGTATATTAAAAAAAATGTATGCATGCATACCACTTTTCCTGTCATTACTACGCACAACTTACCAACAGTTTCATGGCCGGACTCCCAGCACGAGCAGCCACCGAAAAAAGAAACACCTGAAAAGAAAAAGGTTAGCAAATATTAGTATAAGTAAATATATAGTATAAGTAAATATATAAAAAAAACAAGTAAGAAAGTTTCAGTCGGGTAATGTAATGAGTAATGTAATATGAAATATTACACGAATTAATGTGTCAATTTGTGTGGGAGGTGCCAGAAAGGGTTTATCAAATACACTTATTTTTTGCTGAACAGTGAATACTTCAAATGCATAGCACTATGCCGAATTATAAGCGTTTATGTGCACTAGTATATTAACGTTATGAGCTATTCAATTTTGGTATAATTTGACTATATTGTGTGGGAGGTACCAAAAGGGGCGTGGTGGTAACGCCCATTTTTTACAGTACTATGGGTACTTTAAAAGCATTACACTGTGCTAAATTTTCAAGTATTTTCTTACATTGGTACCCACGCTATTAGCTTTTAACTTTTTGTACAAAATGTTACAATTGTATGGGAGGTACCAAAAAGGGCGTGGCAATAACTCCCATTTTTCACTGGACTGTAGGCACTATAAAAACATTACACTGTACACAATTTCAAGTATTTTTATGCACTGGTGTATAATTAATTTTTTGGAATAGGCACTAGAGTTGGACTCTACAGTTGTTTTAAGTGATCGCTCTTTTTAGTTCAGTTCAATTGAGTGAACTAGTTCGTTCATTTAGTTCAACAGCTTACTTTAGCACACCAGCTCTTTAGCTCACCAGCTCACTTCACATAAACAGTTCATTTCGTTCACCAGTTCAAATAAGCCGCTATTAAAGGAATCTGATTGGAATATAAATGGAAGAGTTGGAAAAACTAATACAAAGGCGTTTGTATAGGTACCCTGCATCTAAAATCATTTCTAGTTGCGCATTGAACCAGTCATAAGCTAGTTGCAATGTGACCTATGCAAACCCATTCGCATCTCTGCCAACAAAAACGATTATCTGAGCTGCTTTTCAGTACTTCAGGGTTGCCAGAAAAAAATTGCTGATGTCCCCAAATTTTCCCAAGAAAATCCCCAACTTAACCCCAAATAAACAAGTCAAAACTACAAATATCACCAAATGAATCGAAAAACACAATTTAGAAAACTATCCCTTTTGATTTAATAAAGTTTGACGCAATAATTCTAGTACATACGAATTTTTTTGCGTTTTTAATTTTTTTAAAATTCGTTGTAGTTTTGTTGGTACTGATCTCCAAAGCTACCTATTTCAGGAATTGTTTAAAAATGCCATTAGTTAAAATTGTCATCTTCTGAACAGTTTCACGTCCTATTTATTGAGTTTGAGGAGGTCAGAATATAGAAAACATTCTTTATCCTTGAAGAGTATCAATTCAGGTCCTTAATTTTGGACTAAAGGGTTAAACTATTAAGAACTGATCATGAAAAATTCCAAATAGAGCCTTGATTGACCATAAAAATATAGCTACTAGTGTAACTTCTAATAATTTCAAAATGATAATGCATGGCATCTATGTATATTACGAAATGGAAAGATTACAGTTATTTAAAATTTCATTTGATGACTATTTATACTTAATGGTGCAAATGCTCGGACTATATTTTAATATGATCACAATTTAAACTTAGTAATAGCCTTAAAAGGCTCTTACTATTTTTTAAAAGAAAATACTCGTTAAAATGGTTCAAGAAATTATATTTTCAAGAAAGTGTTTCGGGTACTAAGGACTTTAAATAGCCAAAAGATTTTAACAGAATCAAATCTATCAATTACAAATTCGTTTTCTCGTATAAATTCTTAGCAACTTATTCCTATTCAGTCTTTTTTTATTGCAAACTTAACGTTAACGAAAATCTTTCTATTGCTTAAAAAACCCCCAAGAAACCCCAATAAAATTTACAAAATCCCCTAAGAAAAACCCCATCCCCAAATTAATTTTTTTTATCCCAAATTGCATTGACAAAACCCCAGTATTGGGGTCAAAACCCCAGTTCTGGCAACCCTGCAGTACTTGCATGGTACCTACATGGTACCTACATGGTGGTTGCAGATCGACACGTTCATCTCTCTGCCGTCAGCAGCAGATAAATAAGCAAAAACGATTGACTGAACTGCTTTACGAGCAAGTACTCGCTTGGTGGTGGCAGAGTAAATTTGCCTCTCTCGCAACACCGTTCTCTTGTACTCTCTTATTCTCAAATATAGTAATAACTGAACTTGATATTACTTAGTGCTGAATTCTAAACAAATGAACTAGTTGGGTGCCTATGACAAGCCAATGTTAAAATCGATAGTTCGTTATATGAAAAAAGGACAGATATATTACTAGTTTGAAGTAAAAAGCAACTAGTATATTTCTATATACAAACTAGTCATTTTGGCTGAAGGGAAATGATATGGTTGAAGAAAAAAAAAACATAGTGAACTACTGAGCTGAAATTAACGACTTGTGTGAACTAGTTCGTTCAGTTGAACTACCCGAATTGTAAACAAATGAACTAGTTGGGTGCCTATGACATGCCATTGTTAAATAAAATGCATCTGGCAGAATCCCTGAAAACCAAACGAGTAACTTTGAATATTTGGTCTATACGAGGGTAGCGGAGTACGTCCTCGAATCTAAGGATAAACCACCAATCGAAGTAATGAGTTGCAAGTTTGAGAAGGGGGTTTTGACGCTGCGCTGGTGTCCTCGTAAAACTCGTGGATAGCTTCCCCTCACCTTGGGATGGCACAAAGCTAAAATTGGTAAGGAAAAGCGACATTTCTGAACTCAAAAAAACGACCCTATATGTCAGGAGATGTCCCAGTAAGTTCTCCTCAGAGTACATACTCGACATCAGAATCCAAGCACAATCATCTCATGGCGAAAGGCATGGTGTACTTCTTGATCTGGACAGTCTTTTTCAAAATTGGAAAGGTCCCGATTGGCAGGACAGATAAATTGAGTCCAAATATACTGTCTGAAGAGGCAAACACTGGTAGTGAACGGATGGAGACAAGTCCCTGCCAAAAACTGATGTTTAAGTAGTCGAACACACCACCAGTTTACCAATAGTACCGCCACTTTTGCAGGAAATTCCCAGAAAAGGTTGTGATCAAAATAAAAAGAGCCACACAACGATTCAAAACAATGAGGAAGCGACAAAATAAAACACCGCCTCCCAAAAATTTCAACTGGATGATGGTGTAATAGGTAGTGAACGAAAGGAGAAGAATGACTACCACTACCAAATAATGAGGGAGTGCCACCAGATAGGATAGACTCCCAAAAGAAACTTTTACTGGAAAGACAATGATTAAGGTCATCCAGATAAACCTCCAACGGAGCGAGACGGCATCCAACGCTCAGATGGACATAATAAATAAAGACAGGGATCCTATTGCCTTGATCCAGGAACCATGGACAACTGGGCACAAGGTTACTGGATTTAACCATGTGAACTACAACATTTTCTACGCTAACACAGGTACTCGTCCAAGGATTTGTATTTTGTGCCATAAAAACTTATGTTTACTTTTATCTCCAGAGTTGTCAACGTCGGACGCAACGGTGCTGAGGCAAGGTAATAAAAATATGTACCTGTCGTCAATACCATTCGATGCGCCGACATTGCCACCTACGTCGGAATTACAACGTCTGGCGAGGGAATCCAAACACACAAGTAATGAGTTATTAGCTGGGTGTGACGCCAACTCCCATTATATCGCTTGGGGTAGTACTAACACCAATAAAAGGGGACACGCCCTTATAGAATTTTTGAAAACAAATGACCTCATAACTCTTAACACAGGAAACACTGCAACCTTTGTTAACAAAATTAGGGAAGAAGTATTAGATATAACGATATGTTCAGAAAATCTTATTGATGAGATCCATGAGTGGAGGGTTTCGGATGAACACTCCTATTCAGACCACCGTTATATAAGGTTTAAAATTGCACGGCCACCGCCAAACCCAATAAGTTTCCGTAATAAGGCTAAGACCGACTGAACTAATTTCGGAAATCTACATATAAATCGATTGGGGCAGCCTACACGCGATTATCTATGTGCAGAAGACATTGATATCAATGTGAAGAAGATTACCGAGGCTCTTGTAAAAATCATTCGAAGATTGTTGCCCACATCGAGAAAGCAAATCTGCCTATGACAAACCCTGGATGACAGGACAAATTCGCTCGATTGGCAAAGATGTCCGCAGACTTTACAACAGAGCTCGACGTAAAAAACAATCAGTATATTGGGACGACTACCACAGAAGTCTCAAAGAATACAATTAAATCTTTAGATCGGCGAAACGTAACTCCTGGAGGCTTTTCTGTGAGCAGGTAGACAGCATTAACAGCATGTCTAAAATGAAAAAGTTCCTCTCAAAAAGGATGGAACCTATGGAGGATACCGTAAGGCTCTTGATGAAAACTCATTTTCCGACTGGTAATGCTGGACCAACAGAGGAACAGTTACAGAATGAAAATGTATTGCATCAAGTACCTATTACGGATATAACAGATGGTATGGTTTAAAGCTGCGGGACCGGATGGAATATTTCCAGCACTTCTGCAGAATGAGGTGGATCTGGTATCAACTCATCTGGCTGGAGTGTTCACTGCATGCCTAACTCATTCTTATACTGGCAGGAATCAAGGGTGGTCTTCATACCAAAGCCTGGCAAGGCGAGTTATACGACCCCAAAGGCTTATTGACCCATTAGCCTAACTTCTTTCCTGTTAAAAACAATGGAGCGAATAATTGATGACATGGTCAAAAGTAAAATAGCGGATGACAGGCTAAAATTCAAACAACACGCCTATGTCAAAGGAAGATCAGTGGAAACAGCTCTGCATGAGGTAGTGCATAGACATTGAGGGCGCATTTAACAATGTACAGACCGATACACTTATCCAGTCTCAGGTTGACCGGGCGCTGAAAAACGGGATGAACAATATGCTAAGGAATAGGTGGATTATTTGTGGGTCATATGACGTAAAAATTAGAGACAAGATAAGTCGTGGTATAACTCAGAGGGGCATTTTATCGCCTCTTTTATGGGATACGTGGGGGATACCCTCACCAATGAGGGAACCATTCTATTATGCAGACGAGGCACTTAACATAGCATATAACTGGGCACAACCAAGGGGATTAAATGTTAACCAAGACAAAACAGAAATATGTATATTTACAAAGAAAACGAAGATCCCAAGTTTTACCCGGCCTCGATTCCTGAATAAGCCAATTGCTATAACTAAATAGGTGAAATACTTGGGAGTAATCTTGGATCAGAAACTGTACTGGAAAGATAATTTTGAAGAAAGAGTTATAAAGGCACACAGATGTTGGTCGTTGTGTATAAAGTATGAGGCAGCCCTCACAGTAAGACGTCTACAAGTGATGGGTGAATGGATAAGTCGAGACCACAAGTCGTACCATCAGAAGATTTTCGAATCTCCAGTTGGTCACATTCAAACGCCAGATGTGATTCGTTTGTGTCAGACAGACGCTCCTGGGAAAATGGAACTTTGGCCCACGTGCCAGTGGTAACCAGTTGCTACACGGATGGGTCCAAGCGAGGAGGAAGGACGGGTCTGGGACTTTTTATTGATGAACCAGAAGTCGAACTTCACTTCCGCCTCCCTGACCATAACACGGTATTTCAAGCAGAAGTTCGAGCAATCACGGAGTGTGTGAACTGGCTCAGTAACACCACAAAACCTAAATATACCAACATCTTCACAGATAGCCAAATGACGATAAAAGCAATAACATCGGAAAGGGTTAAATCCAGAACGGTGTTGGACTGTAAAAGAACGATAAATGAGTAATCAATTGCGATTATGCAGGGTACCATGACACAACGGAGTGATTGGAAATTAACGGGCAAACAGCTTGGCTTCAAAGCGCAGAGAACTTCGAGTAATAAACTTGGAAAATTGGAAACCTTTCGAAGCCACGTAAAATGAGTTGAAGCACTGGGCACTGATGGCTCACAAAACTGTGTGGAATAGAGCAACAGTAGGAACAACTGCAAAGATACTATGGGGTGACCCAAATGAAAAGAAAACAAGAAGTCTTCTGAAACTAAACAAGATCGATATTAGTAAGATGATGAGTGTTCTAACGGGACACTCAAGCTTACAAGCACATCTTCATCGCATAGGACTAGCGGAAACGACGAATGCAGGGCATGCAGGGAAAACATCGAAACGATGGAACATTTTCTGTGTCACTGCCCGGCCTTCACACATGCAAGATCCCAACATTTTGGGTCCGGACTTGGCTCATATCAGAGGATATGACTGGAAGATACTGAGAAAATTCGTGTCTAGTGCCGATTTTCTGTAACTCGTGAGGTATAAAAAGATCATAAAAAAGGAGCGCACAACAGGCCGAACCACTGGCTTAAGTGTATGTCCACGGACATAGACGTTTAAACGTCTCCTCTCTTCAACCTAACCTAACCCTGTTAGACTTTTTCTTGTGGGTTTTCTTAATTTCGCAGGACTATGCGAATAAGCATCAAATCATAGTGGCCCTCAAATCCACATAACCTCTGCCATTGGTAAAATTTAGCCTGAATTATTAGCCAGATTCATGGAAAATAAATTAATTACTACCATATTATTAATTGATTACAATATTATGTCAACATTAGATTCAATATAAATAAAGAATAAATTATAAATTTCGTTATCTTTTCATTCAGATTAATGGAAAATAAATTAATTACTATATTAATTACTACCATATTATTAATTGATTACTATATAATGTCAACATTAGATTCAATATAAATAAAGAATAAATTATAAATTTCGTTAACTTTGAACTATAAATTTCATTGTAAATTTACAATTAATTACCATGATTAATTAACTTAATTGCGAAAATAGCGAAATGGAATTCGATAATATCAGAAAAAAAACAACTGTTTTATTTTTGAATATAAAATAACATTACGAGTATAACAGATAATAATATTTAATAATTATGTACCTATATTGTTAATAATTAAATGTCAACACAAATTCTTCTGAATAATTTGTTATAAAAAAAATTTATTTCATTAAGAGTTTATTCGTCAAAGTCATAACTTATGTTCGGTATTCCGGTGTCAATGTAGTCCGACTGCATTTTTCCAATCAATACTTGATCATAGTCCATTCGTAAGCTATATGGGCTAATCATTCTCATTTTTTCAAATAGTGTTTCCAACCACATTGTCGAACATATGTGAACAATGTTTGTATACACGTTTGGAACTATCCTTTATATTGCTTTGTATGCAGCAATTGTTGCTAACATGCGCGTGGAAACATTCGACTCATAAGAATTGAAAAATCGCCGAAAATGTGGCCGAAAGAATTCACTACTATCCACATTTCCATTGAAATTTTCAATGTCTTGAATGAATGTACACATTCCTTTAATAAAAGTTAATGTGGCATTACAACTAAAATAACCTCCTTCCAATGACTTCACTTTTGGGTTAAAAAGTCTATAGGTTGATTGTATTTCACCTTTTCTTGAATCTCTAAAGTACCTGCCACAGTAATGTCTTGTGTTTGCATGTGCGGTACATGTTGCAAGAAATCATTGGATTTTGTGAATGTGCTGTCAACATTCGGTATGAGGTTTTTCAAAAAATTACACCTTATTATATTCAATACATGTGTTAAGTCAAATAAAACAATTACTTCTTTAAAAAACGGTGAAGTGGCTAAGCGCGGTAGTCTCCTTACTCCCGCAGCATCCCGACTGCATCTTACAAACATACCAATGGCCGCATTATATTGGTCGCTACAAAAGGCCAACACACAGAATCCAGCTCTTTCAACTTCCTGAAT
This sequence comes from Eudasyphora cyanicolor, assembly GCA_963930755.1. Taxonomy (NCBI): domain Eukaryota; kingdom Metazoa; phylum Arthropoda; class Insecta; order Diptera; family Muscidae; genus Eudasyphora; species Eudasyphora cyanicolor. The sequence continues at coordinate 135,419,011 of OZ005735.1, forward strand.
TTTCTCCCACAACATTCTTTCATATATTTCAGCGGTTAACGAAATTCCAAAATCCATCGACAAAACCACGTTCCATCCCATTGATATTTCCCTTAACGAGAATACTATGCAAGGTAGTCGTGAATCTACATTTCCGGCGTAACAAACGTTTAATTCGTCGGCACAAATACACACATACTTTCCATAAGTGGTATTCGCCAACGAATTCAAGAAATTAAGCATTCTTGGATCTGTTCGACCCAACATTGCTCCTTTTTTAAGCCTTCTGCGAAGGCGATCATCATTAGTTGATGGTGCATCAGCGCTGAATAAAGTTGGGGTTGGGGGGCTCCACCACCAGCAACATCAACATATTCTACCTCTGGTTCTTGCTCTGCTTTTTGCTCACAGTCAATCAACTCCCATGTTCTGGGCAACACCACCAATATTAATATATTCAATATAATATAATAATTATTTTTATTATATACATATTTTAATATAGTCAATATATTTATTACCTCCGGCGGCACGTAATATTCAACCAAAAAATTAAGCGCCTTTTCATTGCTGCTATCTGTAGCGTCCCTCGAGCAGCGTACAAACACCCATTGGCCTGAAACCAATTCCGTGCTTTCTGAGAGTTATCAAGTGTCTCTGCGTCGCTCCGGAAAGAGGACAATTGAGTTTGGAGGGTTATAGTCTTAATGAATTTAAAATTTTTATAATGTAAAGGGTGCTTAAATTGGGCCGATGTTGAATGTGAACCACACCTAAACGTCAAGTTTTTTCTGTATTTCATTTAACATTTCTCAATTTCAGACTAACTCAATTGAACCATGGAAAGATATACAATCGAGCAACGTGTTATAGTTTTTTAAGCCTTTTACGAAAATGGGCGTTCAAATCAAAATGCATTTCGTGTACTTCGTGATGTTGTTTTGATCAGCATAATCGACCAAATGTGTCCACAATCGGGAGAATTGTGCGTAAATTTCAGCAAACCGGGTTTGTAGCAGATGTGAAAACACCTGTGCATGCTCGCCCAGTTCGTTTGGTGCGGCTTATGAGCTGGCGACGTCATCGGGCCATACTTCTTCGAAATGAGGCCGGTCAGCCAGTTACTGTGAATGGTTTTTGCTATCGTGAGATGATAACCAACTTTTTATGGCCCGAATTGGAAGATATTGATGTGGACAATATGTGGTTTCAACAGGACGGTGCCACACAGCTAACGAAACAGTGGCTCTTTTGCGCAACAAATTCAATGGCCGTGTTATCTCACGTCGTGGCGATGTCAATTAGCCGCCAAGATCATGTGATTTGACACCGTTGGACTTCTTTCTTTGGGGTTATTTGAAAGAAAAGGTGTACGTCGATAAGCCAGCAACAAACAAGAGCTAAATGATGAGATAATTAATGGATGGAGGTGTGCCGCCAAGGTCATTTGTGCCGGCTGCCATTTGGCCGATATTTTGCTCCATACATAATTGAACCATACCAATATTATCAGAATAAAAATAAATGACAATAATTTCCTAAATAATTTGTGTTTTATTCAAAATCAACATCGGCCTTTAAAATTTAACCACCCTTTATAAAGGGTCCGCCAAATAACTTTTTATTTTTTGAAAATGCTATAAAAAAAACTACTGAAAACGCATTGGATGGTCAGTTGACTTCAACTCCTGAACCAATTGGAAATTCGTCTCAATGATGTCTCCGAAATGTTCAATTGTTGAGAACGACGGTGAATTGATGTTGATGGCGCTTCGCGCACACTTTCTGCCACAGCAGCAATATTCTCGGGTGTACGCACTGTTTTTGGCTTTTCACGCTTTGGTTTATCGATGAGGATGCCAGTTTCATTCACTTTTTTCACAAGCTAACGAACATACGGAGCTGATGGTGCTTCTCTTCTTCCAAAATCCGTACGCAATTTTCGCACATGATTTTCAAAGTAATGTCGCAATATACACATATTCGTTCAGCGGAAGGATAAAACTAACTATCTGTCAAATCAGACATGAGCTAAGCGTTACCATTCACGAAATAAGCACTAGTTGAAAAAAACGTTTGATGACGGACCCTTTATATACACACAAGTAAGAAAGTTTCAGTATAATATAATATATAACTATAATTTTTTTTCATAATATTCAACATATTGTTTTTATGTCAATAAGGGCTTTGCGCTTTGAAGTTACAAATTAATAAATGAAATTAAGTGTAAACGGAAGCATTTTTTTGGCATCTATTGAATTTATTTTATACTTAGTTGTTACCCTTTTGTTACATATGTCTTACAACAAACATTAACTTTTACCTTCGATATACAGCACAGGATATCTCCGCACAACTCCAGCGACAAAGTGACGCTCACATATTACTGCATGTGAGGACAATTTTGTGACATCGATGCCCAAAATTTTACTCCAGTCTCTCTGGAAATTGAGAAATTCGTACAACACGACATCATCCTTCCTCTGGCGTTTGCAAATAATACACGAACACTGAGCCAAAAATTAACCTTATATAAGGTTAACTTAACCATAAATAAACATGATTTGGAGTCTACGTTATATAAGGTTAATTTGAACATTTTCTTGTTGACTGGTATTTAACAATAATAATATTTAATTTAACTATTCCATGGTTGAATTTTTTAACCATGAAAATTGTTAATATTATAATAATAATTGTTACTTCAACAATGCATTTTTGAATTTTTTAACCATGAAAATTGTTAATATTAACATTTCATAGTTAATTTATTGAAACAATGCATGTTCAATTTAACAATGAAGTTGTTAATATTATTAACTATGAAGATTGTTATTGAAACCTTTTTTATTGTTAATTTAACTATTTAGTGGTTACTTCATGTAACCAGAAACATAGTTGTTTCAATAATTTTTAATATTTATATCAAATAAAACAAGAAAAATTTAACTTTCGCATTTTTATTTTTTATTTTATTTACAAAATATATGTTAATATATATATGTATAAGAAACACCTGAAAAGAAAAAAAAACAAAAAGGTTAGAAAATATAAGTATACATGTAAAAAAGGGTGCAATTCTAAGAAGATCTTTTGACTTTTTACCTAAATTCTGTAGTTCAAAGAGCATAAGCTTTTACCGATGAGCTGATCTGATGGAAAAATCTGCTCTGTGACTATAAGTTAAGTGCCTACGTTTCTGTGCTTGACCAACATGTGATCAGTCCCCGCTCAAAAGGTGCCGTCCACGTAAACTAACTGAATCTTTCGATTATTAAGGGCCCAGGACGGTTAGGCACTTAGTTTGGGGTACTGAGCTTAGTCCGATCTTACGGCAAACTTATAGGAGAGAGGAGATTAATAACAAAGGCAATCTGATAGAAAGCCGATGTCCCACCAAAATCATAATCGGAATAGATATAAAAATCAAGAATTGGGTAAGTCAAGGGATGATACTTCAAGGAAGTGCACTGAATTGTATATTAAAAACAAGTAAGAAAGTTTCAGTCGGGTAAACCGACCAAGGTATAGTTGTTATTAAAGAATCAATATTTCACTAAATGTTAACCCTTTGTGTGGGAGGTACCAGAAGGAATGGACCAATATGGCCCATCTTTGAACTTAACCGGAGATAGAAAAAAATATTACCGTATACTAAATTTGAAGTGAATCGATTACTCTTTTCGAGAGTTATCGTGCGCAATAGCCAGCAGACAGACGGACGGACATATCTCATTCGACTTAAAATGACCCAAAACTAATATGCGCTGAACATATTTAGGGTCTTAGATCACTCCTTCAATGTGTTACACTTTTGGCCCGTTGCAAATGATATATACCCTCGTATTACTAAAGTGAGGGTATAAAAAAACAAATGTATGCATGCATACCACTTTTCCTGTAATTACTTCGCACACTACAACTAGTATTGATAAAGCTTATCAACAGTTTCTAGTATTGGCACAACTTACCAACAGATTCAAGGCCGGACTCCCAGCACAAGCAGCCGCAAGCCACAGAAAAAGAAACAACTGAAAAGAAAAAAACAAAAACATCGTTTATATGTATGTATGTAGGTATTACGAAAACACTTCTAACAACATATGTATGTATGTACATTTAACAGTATCAACATCGCACAACAAAAAAAAAACTAACGTATGTATGTATGTACGGCGTAGCAGCCACAAGTGTTCAAACGAAAAGACAAGATGAACAAATACCCACACTTACACATCACTTCTCTCCGTATGTTTGCTTGCTGCTGCATATACTTATGTACATACATTGTTGTTGGTTGTTTTTTCATGCACAGTTAATGCGACAGCGTGTACATATTTTTGTTCCACTCTTAACCACTGAATTTCACAATTGTAATGGCATAATCACAAAAAATAATATTAATATTACATTCGCCTTTACTATAATTAAACAGGCACAAAACACTATTAACATTTTTAACACACATATTTTATTATTTCACTTTTTAAATACACATATGTACATACATACTTATGAATGTAGTTCTTTACAAAATGTTTTACTACTTACCTCTATACCAACAGCTTCCGACAACAGCACTAGTCCCATCGACTATTCAACACCAACTGAACTCCCGCACTCGATCAAGCACCGAAGCTGGCATTTGGTGGTGTTTTGAATGAGCGAGATAAATTCTCTTATGACGACAGTCGCATTCGTTTCAACTTCGTTTAACTTAATACTCAACTTCGTCTAACACAAAGCAGTTGAAAAACGTCGACCACAACAGAGCCGAATTGTTGTTTATCTCGCACATTTTTCTGCCTCTCTTTCAAAAAAACCAACCATATATAATGTTAACTTAACCATTTTTCATGTACATTTGAACTTATATAAGGTTATTTTTGTCTTTGTAATCAAACATTTACCATGAAAAATTTAACCAGACACATGGTTAAAAAAATCATTGTATTTTCGGCTCTGTGAAGGTACCATTATAAAAATTAAATTTTTTCTCGCTTTTAACTTTCCTTTTATCTTGCTTCAAACTTTACGCTAAGTGTGAATGTGGGAGAGAGAGGACAGAGAGCTCCAACAAACTTTGACACTTGCTTGGAAAAAGCTGCTTCCTTGGAAGAGTCGCAGACTACTAGATTTTTGCTGCGGTTTACCATTTTTAATATCATCCACTTCCTCTGGGAATCCCTCGGCCTGGACACAGACAATCAAAGTTCTTTCGGCGGCGTCTAGTTCCACAGCAGACAAACCATAATCTGTTTGTTGGCATTTCATACGGCATTGGTTTATAAAACGATGTACCCACGCCATGGTTCTCTTTATTCTAGAGAAGGATGAAAATCTTGAGAAGTCAATTAAAACGTTTTTTACCACAATCAAACAGGTTTTCACCGACATCAGTTCCTCGTCTCCAGCGACACCAATCGAGCGTCCCAACACATTGAAGCCATGACATAATGTAAGAAGCATTTCTTCAATAAGTAAATTCAATGATTTTCAATGACTATGCTTACGAGCCTTCAAAGATTACCAGACATTTTAGCTATAAATAAGACTTGGTTTAGTGAAAATTGTTTACAATTGTATGCCATTGCACATTACAACTGTGTACACAGTTGCAGGAGAGTTGGTTAAGGTGGTGTATCTGTCTATGTTCGAAATTGTTTTAAATTTACAGTAAAGTTCTGCGGCAGCATTGATTTTGTAAATTTGGTCCATATAAAGTTACATAATCTGAAGGTGAATGGAAAAATGTTAGGTATATCGTATTTTTATAGATCTCCTAAATGTAATGTTGTAACGTTTTTAAATATCATGGTGGAAAGATTGTTGAATTTGGAGGACGGTTCTTCGATTATATTAGAGGACTCAAATATTGATTTAATTTCTGGCACAAATTCTGATAATTTTTTGGACCTCTTTCGTACCTATGATTGTAGTAGTTGTCATAATTTGATTACAAGGTCATCGAGTAAAACTTGTTTTGAAAGCTAGTGGGAACTCAGACTCTGAGTCATCAAGTGATAACAATTTTACTATTGTTGAAAATCGGAAAAGACTGTCAGGGGCACAAAGAAGGAAACTGAATAAAATGACCGGCAGAAGATATTACAGGATGAATCTGACCCTTCTACATCTACTAAAAGAGTCAGATCTCCCGAAGAGCATAGCGATGCGAAATCAGTTAAGAAGAAAAAGGGCTTTTTTATGCTGGAGAACATCCCCTTGGGACGGCGCAAAGCTGAAACTGGTAAGGAAAAGCGACATCCTTGTACTCATAAAAACATCTTTCTATGTCAGAGGATGGGCAAGTAAGGTACCGGAGTCAGTCAGCGCTTGTTGTAGCGAACGGACGTGTTATCGCAGAGCGGATAGTTTTTAACATATTACGCAATACCTATTCATCTACCTACTACGCAACCAGGTGGTTTGTTGTTTTTAAAGCGTAGGTTGAATTGGATGCATCGGTCTCTGAACAGAAATTTCTGAGCTCAGTCTGGAAGGCCTATATAGACGTACCTATTACGGGCTAATACTGGCTATGGGGGTGTCTCCCCCAACCAATTTATGATTAAACCAAAAAAGGCGAAGGAGATTACGGCGCAGGGAAGGGAAAACCAAGTGCCGGCGACAAGCGTTGATTCACTCACGAGTCATGTGTCGTCGTTATCGAACAATCGTGAGCAAGCAACTTCTACGAGCTTTGGTGCCTTGGATCCCGTAGTCGAAAATTAAACAAGAGCACATCCAGCCGCAGGCAAAACAAATGATAAGACAGATGAAGCAGAACCCAGCTGGGGCTCTAAGCAACCCCAGCCTTTAAAAGCCAGTGGGGACTCTGAATCTGAATCATCAAATGAAAACAATATCACTATTGTTGCTAACTCAAAGAGACTGTCAGGGGCACAAAGAAGGAAGCTGAATAAGTTGAACCGACAGAACCTATTACGGGATGAACGTGACAATTCCACCTTTAAACAAAAAGACTCTATAGACACGGAAAAATCAATTGGCCATAAAGAAGGGTAAGAAGCCACCATCTTATTCTAATATAGCTAAACAACATTTTCGAGACGATCTATGCTGTGCCATAATTGATAGCAGTAGTGTATCTGGCAGAATCCCCGAAGACCAAAACAGTAACTTCGAAGATTTGGTCTATATGAGGGTAGCGGAGGATGAACCACCAATCGAAGTAATGAGTTGCAAGTTTGAGAGGGGTGTTTTGATGCTAAGGCTGGTATCACAACGCTGCGCTGGTGTCCTCGTAAAACTTGTGGATAGCTTCCCCTTACCTTGGGACGGCGCAAAGCTAAAATTATTGAGGAAAAGCAACATTCCTGAACTCATAAAAACGACCCTATATGTTAAGGGATGTCCCAGTAAGTTCTCATCAGAGTACATACTCGACCTCATTGGCAAACTGAATTCAAAACATTCCGTGAGAAAGTGGGAAGTTTTCTATAGGAAGGATGATACCGAGGGTACTCTCCTCGTGTTGGGCATAGACCCAGAATCCAAGAAAAATCTTGTCATGGCGAAGGGCATGGCGTACTTCTTGATCAGGACATTCTTTTTCAAAATTGGAAAGGTCCGGATTGGCAGGACAGATGAATCGAGCCCAAATGTACTGGCTGAAGAGGCAAACACGTGTAGTGAACGGATGGAGGCAAGTGAGACACTGCGAAAAAATGATGTGGAAGTAGTCAATGTAATCGGTAGTGAACGAAAGGAGGAGAATGACCCACTATCAAATAATGAGGGAGTACCACCAGATAGGATAGACTCCCAAAAGAAACTTTTACAGGAAAGACAATGTTTGAGATCATCCAGATAAACCTCCACCGGAGCGAGACAGCATCCAACGCTCTGATGGACATCATAAAGAAAGGCAGGGTTCATATTGCTTTGATCCAGGAACCATGGACAACTAGCAACAAGGTTACTGAATTAAACCATGTGAACTATAACCTTTTTTACGCTAACACAGGTACTCGTCCAAGGACTTGTATTTTGTGCCATAAAAACTTATGTTTTCTTTTCTCTCCAGAGTTGTCAACATCGGACGCAACGGTGTTGGAAATATGTACCTGGCGTCAATATATCTGCCATTCGGTGCGCCGACATTGCCACCTACGTCGGAAGTGCAACGTCTGGTGAGGGAATCCAAACACACAAGTAATGAGTTATTAGCTGGGTGTGACGCCAACTCCCATCATATCGCTTGGGGTAGTACTAACACCAATAAAAGGGGACACGCCCTTATAGAATTTTTTAATACAAATGACCTCATAACTCTTAACATAGGAAACACTGCAACCTTTGTTAACAAAATTAGGGAAGAAGTATTAGATATAACGATATGTTCAGAAAATCTTATTGATGAGATCCATGAGTGGAGGGTTTCTGATGAACACTCTTATTCAGACCACCGTTATTTCCGTAATAAGGCTAACCCAACTAGACTAATTTCGGAAATTTACTTGGAAATCGATTGGGGCAGCCTACACGCGATTATATATGTGCAGAAGACATTGATATCAATGTGAAGAAGATTACCGAGACTCTTGTAAAATCATTCGAAGATATTTGCCCACTTCGAGAAAGGAAATCTGCCTATGAGAAACCCTGGATGACAGGACAAATTCGCTCGATTGGCAAAAATGTCCGCAGACTTTACAACAGAGCTCGACGTAAAAAACAATCAGTATATTGGGACGACTACCACAGAAGACTCAAAGAATACAATAATATCTTTAGATCGGCGAAACGTAACTCCTGGAGGCTTTTCTGTGAGCAGGCAGACAGCGTTAACAGCATGTCTAAAATGAAAAAGTTCCTCTCAAAAACTCATGTCCAAACCGAAACACTGGTGGATGACACGGGTAAAAGGATGGAAACTATAGAGGATACCGTAAGGCTCTTGATGAAAACTCATTTTCCGACTGGTAATGCTGGACCAGCAGACGAAGAGTTACAGAATGAAAATGTATTGCATCAAGTACCTATTACGGATATAACAGATGGTATTGTTTAAGGCTGCGGGACCGGATGGAATATTTCCAGCACTTCTGCAGAATGGGGTGGATCTGGTATCAACTCATCTGGCTGGAGTGTTCACTGCATGCCTAACCAATTCTTATACCAAAAAACTGGCAGGAATCTAGGGTGGTCTTCATACCAAAGCCTGGCAAGGCGAGTTATACGACTCCAAAGGCTTATCGACCCATTAGCCTAACTTCTTTCCTGTTAAAAACAATGGAGCAAATAATTGATGACATGGTCAAAAGTAAAATAGCGGATGACAGGCTAAAATTCAAACAACACGCCTATGTCGAAGGAATATCAGTGGAAACAGCTCTGCATGAGGTAGTGCATAGACATTGAGGGCGCATTTAACAATGTACAGACCGATACACTTATCCAGTCCTTAGACGAGTTTCAGGTTGACCGGGCGCTGAAAAACTGGATCAACAATATGCTAAGGAATAGGTGGATTCTTTGTGGGTCATATGACGTAAAAATTAGAGACAAGATAAATCGTGGTATACCTCAGGGGCCATTTCATCGCCTCTTCTATGGGTTACGACGATACACAGTCTCCTAAAAGCCCTCACCAATGAAGGACTTAAACCAGTCTGTTATGTAGACGACACTTCAAAGGGCATACATCCAAACCAATTATGCAGAAGAGCTGAGGAGGTACTTTACATACCATATAACTGGGCACAATCAAGAGGATTAAATTTTATCCCAGACAAAACAGAAATATGTCTATTTACAAGGAAAACGAAGATCCCACGTTTTAACCGGCCGAGATTCCTGAATAAGCCAATTGCTATAACTAAATAGGTGAAATACTTGGGAGTAATCTTAGATCAGAAACTGTACTGGAAAGATCATTTTGAAGAAAGAGTTATAAAGGCCCACAGATGTTGGTCGTTGTGTATAAAGTATGAGGCAGCCCTCACAGCAAGACGTGTACAAGTGATGGGTGAATGGATAAGTCGAGACCACAAGTCGTACCATCAGAAGATTTTCGAATTTCTAGTTTCTCACATTCAAACGCCAGAAATCTCCGACCGCATTCCTGAAGTGCGGCTTACAGCTTTGTGCCAGACAGACGCTCCTGTGAAAATGGAACTTTGGCCCATGTGCCAGTGGGAACCACCTGCTACACGGATGGGTCCAAGCGAGGAGGAAGGACGGGTCTGGGACTTTTTATTGATGAACCAGAAGTCGAACTTCACTTCCGTCTCCCTGATCATAACACAGTATTTCAAGGAGAAGTTCGATCAATCACGGAGTGTGTGAACTGGCTAGTAACACCACAAAGCCTAAATATGCCAACATCTTCACAGATAGCCAAATGGCGATTAAAGCAATAACGGACATGAGACGTTTAAACGTCTACTCTCTACAACCTAACCTAACCCTGTTAGATTTTTTCTTGTGGGGTTTTCTTAATTCGCAGGACTATGCGAATAAGCATCAAACCATAGTGGCCCTCAAAGCCACATAACCTCTGCCATCGGTAAAATTAACCTGAAATATTAGATTCATGGAAAATTAAATAATTACTATATTAATTACTACCATATTATTAATTGATTACTATATTATGTCAACATTAGATTCAATATAAATAAAACATAAATTATAAATTTCGTTAACCTTGAACTATAAATTTCATTGTAAATTTACAATTATTTACCATGAACTTACATTGAAAGTGTTTTTGACTGCCTATTTTAATTGCGAGTATAACAGATATTAATATTTAATAATTATGTACCTTAATAATTAAATGTCAACACAAATTCTTCTGAATAATTTGTTAAGAAAAAATTTATTTCATTAAAAGTTGATTCGTCAAAGTCATAACTTGTGTCAATGTAGTCCGACTGTATTTTTCCTATCATCACTTGAATATAATCCATTCGTAACCTATATGGGCTAATCATTCTCATTTTTTCAAATAGTTTTCCCAACCACCTTGTCGAACATGTATTAGCAATGTTTGTATACACGTTTGGATTCTTAATATTCTTTGTATGCAGCAATTATTGCCAACATGCGCGTGGAAACATTCGACTCATAAGAATTGAAAAATCGAATGTGTTGCCGAAAGAATTCACTACTATCCACATTTCCATTGAAATTTTCAATGTCTTGAATGAATGTACACATTCCTTTAATAAAAGTTAATGTGGCATCACAATTAAAATAACCTCCTTCCAATAACTTCACCACTTTTGGGTTCAAAAGTCTATAGGTTGATTGTATTTCACCTTTTCTTGAATCTCTAAAGTACCTGCCAACAGTAATGTCTTGTGTTTTCATGTGCGGTATACATATGTTGCAAGAAATCATTGGATTTTGTCAACGTGCTGTCAACATTCGGTATGAGGTTTTTCAAAAAATTACACCTTATTACATTCAATACATGTGTTAAGTCGAATAAAACAATTACTTCTTTAAAAAACGGTGTAGTGAGTAATCGCGCTATGCAAGATAGTCGTGAATCTACATTTCCGGCGTATGAAACGTTTAACTCATCGGCACAAATAAGTTGTATTCGCCAACGAATGCAAGAAATTAAACATTAAGGTATCACCAGCAACATCAACCTCTGTTTCTGGCTCTGGCTCTGCTTGTTGCTTACAGTCACTCTACTCCCGTGTTCTGGGTAACACTACCAATATTAATATATTCAATATAATATAATAATTATTTTTATTATATATATGTATTAATATATTCAATATATTAATTACCTCCGGCGGCACGTAATATTCAACCAAACATTAAGTGCCTCTTCATTGCAGCTTTCTGTAGCGGCCCACGATGTTGTAAGTGCAGCAAGCAGCGTGCAAACACCCATTGGCCTGAAACCAATTCCGTGCTTGTCTCAGAGCCATCAAGCGTCGCTCCGGAAAGAGGGCAATTGGGTTTGGAGGGTTATACGAATAGTCTAAATGAAGTTTATAACGTAAAGGGTGGTTAAATTGTAAGGGCCGATGTTGAATGTGAACCACACCTAAACGTCAAGTTTTTTCTGCATTTCATTTGACATTTCTCAATTTCAGACTAACTCAATTTGAACCATGAAAAGACCCACAATCGAGCAACGCGTGAAAGTTTTTTAAGCCTTTTACGAAAATTGGCGTTCAAATCAAAATGCATTTCGTGCACTTCGTGATGCTTTTTTGATCAGCATAATCGACCAAATGTGTCCACAATTGAGAGAATTGTGCGCAAATTTCAGCAAACCGGGTCTGTAGGTGATGTGACAAAACCTGTGCATGCTCGCGCAGTTCGTTTGGTGTGGCTTAAGGGCTGGCGACGTCATAGGGCCATACATCTTCGAAATGGCTGGTCAGGCAGTTACTGTGAATGGAGATCGTGAGATGATAACGAACTTTTTATGGCCTGAATCGGAAGATATGGATGTGGACAATATGTGGTTTCAACAGGACGGTGCCACTTGCCACACAGCTAACGAAACAATGGCTCTTTTGCGCAACAAATTCAATGGCCGTGTTATCGCACGTCGTGGCGATGTAAATTGGCCGTCAAGATCATGTGATTTGACACCGTTGGACTTCTTTCTTTGGGGTTATTTGAAAGAAAAGGTGTACGTCGATAAGCCAGCAACAATTGAAGAGCATAAGGATGAGATAATTAATAATGATAATAAATAACATTAACTGCATAGAACCTCAATTAGGCCTCAGCGTCATCGAAAATTTGGACCATTGGATGGAGGTGTGCCGCCGAGGTCGCGGCGGCCGTTTGGCCCATATTTTGTTCCATACATAATTGAACCATACCAATATTATCATAATAAAAAGAAATGACAATAATTTCCTAAATAATTTGTGTTTTATTCAAAATCAACATCGGCCCTTAAAATTTAACCACCCTTTATATATAGACAAACAAGTAAGAATGTTTCAGTATGATATAATATAGGGTGATCCATTTCGAGGTTCACTACTTTTTTAAAGAAAAAAACAGAAAATTCAAATTGAATGGGGAATGTTTATTATCATTTGAAAGAACATTCTTTGGCATTTATTTTTTGAAGATTATGTCTATCAAAGCGGATCATTTCAATTAGACAGAAATTATTAATATCCGAACGCCACTTATAGTAAATGCTATTCGTCTTTGAACTCACTTCCATTGCCAATACAACTTATAGGCAATGCAACATCCTTTAAACGTGCACTATTTGCTCATTTCCAGTAATTTATTTTATTTTCCATTTAATGTTTTTATCCGTAAATTGTTATTATTGTAATTATTACTATTATTGTTATTATTATCGTTATTAAGTTAAATTAAAACATACTGCAACAATTTTAATTCACATACTATAATTTACAGGAACGTAGCGTCCTGTTGTATGTGAAAACAAAATAAATAAATAATATAATTATAACTATATTGTCATAATATTCAACATATTGTTTTTATGTCAATAATGGGCTTTGCGCTTTGAAATTACAAATTAATAAATGAAATGAGGTGTAAACGGAAGCATTTTTTGGCATCTACTGAATTTATTTTAATTTTAGTTGTTATCCTTTTGTTTCATATGTCTTACAACAAACATTAACTTGTACCTTCTATATACAGCACAGGATATCTCCGCTCAACTCCAGCGACAAAGTGACGCTCACATATTGCATTTGAGGACAATTTTGACATCGATGCCCAAAATATTACACCAGTCCCTCTGGAAATGGAGAAATTCGTATAGGACGACATCATCCTTCCTCTGGCGTTTGCAAATAATACACTTTCTTAACTTTCCTTTTATCTCGCTTCAAACTTTTATATAAGTGTCAATGTGGGAGAGAGAGGGCAGAGAGCTCCAATAAACATTGACACATGCTGGGAAAAAGCTGCTTCCTTGGAATAGTCGCGTTGGGACCACTCGAAATCGTTCAATGGATATACATATGTAGCAGTAGTTCGTCAAATACTATTGTAGGGTATTGTGGCATGGTGGACGGCATCTTATAAACTATCCATTACAAACGAATTATCAAAGGTACAGAGAACCGCCTGCCCATTCATAAGCGGAGCGTCGAGGACTACAGCGACTGAGTTTTTGCAAACCCTACTCCATCCAGAAATGTTGACGCCAGAACGGTGCCAAGCATTACGACCACATGAGGATATCGCATTGTAGTGCTATGGTAAGGGACCGATTGGACTATATACCAACGGTGTACACCTTCGGAAGGATCTTCACCACTAAGTTACCTGACAGAGAGGAATAAGTTGACAGAACACCAGGAAATAGAAAACATCTGCACTTCCACACAAATGGTTCGAAGCTTGATGATAAAGTTGGCTTCGGAGTGCATTGTAAATAACTCAGTCTTGATATAGCTCATAGACTACATACATACCTGTAGTGTCTATACGTCGCCAAGTGGCTGAGTCGCAACGTAGTGACCAACACTAGCGTCGTTCTCTACTCGGACAATCAGACTGCCATCAATGGCTGCCATCTGGAGGCACATCCCTAAATTCACAAACAACCCTCGACTGCCGCAGATCTCTTAACGAGATGGCGGAGCAGATTAACATATCCTCATATTGGTACCTGGATATAGGGATATTCCAGAGAACTGAAAAGCTGATGAACTTGCTAGGAAAGGGATGACATTACAAATTCTCGAAGAATTTGCATATATTGACGTTCCACTGTCCACATGCAAGCTTTGGGCAAACAGGCAGTCTATGAAATATGGGTAGAAATCGACAACTGTAGGGTAGCTAGAAAATGTTGAGAATTGAGATCAAAATGTCTCGACGCGAGACACTGCCTGATGGGGGAAAACACCAGAAGGTTAGGTATTGAGCGTAATGACTTCTGTAGGAGCGGTGGTAATGAGGAAGAAGTGGAGAAGTGGAGTTGACTAAGTTAAGTCGAGGCAAAACGATGAGTTAGTGAGTTTTATTTCTATAAAGATTACAATTATTAACTTAACACATGACAAGTATATTTTTACTCGTATGCTCACCGCAGTATTGCACCTCCTTCCACTTTAACTTCTAGAAACCAACAGCTCAACTTAGCATCAATCGATCCGACGAAACATTAGATAAAAAGGTGGAATGCAAAATAGCGGTATCCATATGTATGTAACAATGAAATACCATAGACATACTAAAATAAACAACATCGAAATTACGATGAAATGGAACATTGCAGGGTAGTTCGCGACAGCTACTATCCCTCATTAGGTAAACGAAGCCTGACAGATCTTTCCAGTACCAATACTTTTAATAACTTACTTTATCAAACAGGTAGGTTTCGGTGAGGTTCGGTGTCACGGTATCTTTAGGGACCTACATTGGTCCATGCGAGTTGAGCGGTATACTTGGGAGTATGCCGTACAGAAAATAAGAAACATAATTTTAAAATAAGAGAAATTATTGTCAAATAAATGTTTATTGTGAATGAATGAGTCAGAAAATGAAACTGATGGAAATATTTGATTATTTCACAGGGAAAACGCAGTATTGCATTAGAAACCATCAACATCTGGCAACAACAAGCGCCAGCTGATGAAGTGTCAAAAAGAAAAGTCATACAAGTAATGTTTTCTTGTAAATTCTGTTGTCGTGTTAAAATTTATTTTGTTTTTAGAATAACATTAGAATTTGCTTGCGTTGTCTAGAAAAGATAAATATGGAATCAAAGAGCAGTATCGAGGAACGAATTCTAGCACGGGTTAACAGCGAAATTGGCAATGACTTTAAAAAGCTTCATAGAGCATCACTTTTGGTTGATGACTACAAATCTCGCCTGGAGAAAATGCGCGACAAGGTGAGTTAATAACGCCTTGATGCACCAAATCAATCTTCTGATATCGTCTCGTTTAATTTCAGTTTAACTATGAGCATCCTGATAATGTGTCCAGTTTTAAATCTGCCTTTGAATGCGAGAAACAGACTTGTGACAGTATCGATTTTCAAATGAGCAAACTGCAGCTGTTTGGCAAAAAGCTTGCTGAACGTATAAAAGAATCGAATAATGCATTGGCAGGCGCTAAACCTGATTTGGAACAAGTTAGGAAATTGCAGCAATTGGTTCAATATTTGCGCATTGTTCAAGATATACAAGAGATCAGGTAAGAGGGAACGAAGGAGGTTTCTAACTCCTCCTCAGATACAGTGTTAATAACATGCAAGCTTCTTCTGGAAACCCAAATTAATTTTCTTCTGTTGAATTCTCTTTTCATAACCTTCACAACTATGTGGTATAGGGTATTATATGTTAGTTTCGACCAAAATATTTATAACAATCGAATCAGAATCAATCAATATCCGCCTGTTGCCCATCTTAAGTTTATGAGTAAAGAAGACAAATTTGCCAAATATTGGTGTTGGATTTCAAGGTAATTTTCTGATTATTCAAAATATCAGAGAGAAAAACATAAAATAACACCAACTACAGATCAACCCTTTATAGAGAATCATTAATATAGTACTCTATATTAACTTTAGAATATACCACTAAAACAATGGAATAGAATGAGATCAAGTTGTTTGTGTAAACAAAACATTTACCAACAACAAAAAACAACTTAAATTATCGAGAGAAAAAGAACTACGGCGTCATGCGTTTGACTTGAGATGGTTCTTATTTGAAAATATTCTCTATCAGTAAATTTGAAATAACTTTCATATAAATAAAGCAAATAACAAGTGTGCCGCATGCTAAAAACAACGCTACAGCATCCAAAAAGCTGCCTAATAAATAGCGGAACGTCATGCAATGGTTGTCGTTTTCTTTTTCACTTGGCTATTTAAAATACCTTCCGTATATATTTATGTTTATATTTGGTATATCAGTGTTATAGAGGCTGCATCTTTCAGCCGATCTGTATTAAATTTGGCTGAGAGTAGTTCTCTGAGATAAAGTTCAAGTTTTAAGGTAGCCCATCTACACATGCATTTCCAAAATTGAATGGCTCATTACGTTAAATTCTGCAGCAGTCATCTAATTGTTTAAATATTTTGTATTTTAGGCAACATTTCCAATGAATATAGAATGTCAAAGATTGAACTTTTTTCAACGTTTTGGCATCTCCCACCCTAAGTACCACACTATATGATATTTCCCCTTATTTTCAGTCACTTGCTAACGCAACTTATAAATGGCAAGGATGAAGCTAAAATGATAAACCTTTACTTAAATCTATACGAAGATAGTGATTATGAACACAGTGTTGTTGGACGTCTTAGCAATGTTGAGGCTCCATTTCTGAAATCATTTGCCACGCGAACTGCTGTACATTGGCATGGTTTGTTAAAGGAAAGATTTGCTAAGTAACACAACGACAAATAACATTTTTTGGAATGTAACTATCTATGTGTTCTTTTTTTAGAGAATATGAAAACGTTTTAAAAGCAATAAAATGGGGACAAAAGGAACAGGATCCACTAACATTTAAACCATCTGCCGATAATATAAACAAGGCGCAGCTTTTAGCTGAATATTTATTTTTGGTATGTTAAATACAGAAAGCACATATGTTGTTTAATAACTAATAAAATTTCATGCTAATTTAAATTTCTATTTAGTTAAAATCGCCTTCTGAAGAAACGGAACAATTAGACATGGTAACATCAACCATTATATGCCAGCCTCTATCAACTGTAACCAAGTATTTGGTAGCTCCTTATAGACAAAGGTTCGTCTATGATCATATATAGCTTCAAAAATGTACTTAATTTTATTTTATAGATTTATGTATCATTTTACGGGAGTTCGGCAAACAAACCGTTTGGATAAGCCAGAATGGTTCTTTACACAAATTCTAAATTGGGGCAAGGAGACACATTTGTTTGTAGGAAAAACATTCCAAACTTCTGCGGTTAAAGCGGGGAAATTAGATTTTAATATCAGGGTAAGTGAATGTCTTAATGGACGCAAGTATGTATGTGTTTTTCAGGCGCCTTCTGGTGCTCCACACACAAATTGACAAATTTATAGGGAAAATAATCTCCCCACAATTTCTGAAGTAATCACCTGAATGTTTTCGTATTCCGCTTTTTAGATTACTTTTTCCTATTTCTATAGCATCTCCCACAAAAAGTACCTCATTTTATATTGCATTTCTTACAAAGCGACGGTCTAGCTTAGTTGGTTTAATTTTCTGAAATTTTGCATTTTAAATTATGTATGAATATTACAATCATTTTTATTTAATCTTTTCAGCTTGAATTCATGCGTGGCCTAGTTCAATTAACCATTGAAAAGTTAGCTCAGGATATTGAGGAAATAAGTCGCGATGAAAATCTTTTTGCCCATTTATTAGATGAAACATTGGCCTTTGAGGCGGAATTGAGAGAAAATTTCGGCTACCCCGCCAGTTTTCCCAGTGCCATTTGTGTGTTAACGCAACCAGTGTATTTACTTAAATGGATTTCATTGGAAGAAAGATGTGAGTTCTGCTATAAGATTTTACAAAAATGTATGTATGTTTGCTATTGAATCATATTTCGATTTCCAGTTTGTTCGGAGAAAATGGATATGATTCTGCAATCTGAAAATCCTTGGCTACTTATCGATCCTAATATCTATGACGATGAACTGAAGATACCTAAATGTGCTGATCAATTTATACGTCTCCTAGAGGCTATAAAAGATCGTTATTATTCGCTAATACAACCGGGTCATCAATTACAATTTTTAAGTTTACAACTCGAATTAATAGATAACTTCCGCCGCCGGCTTGTTCAGCTCCATGGAGCCATGGTCGAGAGCATACCAATTTTGAATGCAATTAATTACATAAAAATGGTTTTGAGCGAATGGGGTGAGAATGTCCACTATCTGCACTTACATGCAGCCTTAGTCGGACCCAGTGCAGAAGAAATCAATTCCGTATTTGAAAATCCAGTTTCTGAACTTGAACACTGGACTGAGAAACTTTTAAAAAATCTAGCCACCAAAGCTGTTAATGAAATTAAAGCAAAATCAATGCCTTACCGACACGATTGTTGGCCCACTATGCCGGAACAAAATAATAAAGAGCCCTTCATATTATCGCCCAGTGCTGGAGAAATGTTTCAGGTCATGGTAACGGTTTTACACAATTTAGAGAGAGAACTTTCATCGAATCTCTTTAATGTAACCTTAAGATTAATAGCACAGCAAATCGACGGTTATATGCTGGATAGCATGATAATGAATACAAAATTTTCACCCGCAGGCGCGGCTCAATTCAATTATGATATGACACGCAATTTATTTGCCTTATTTGGTCAATATTGCCGTAGACCGGATTTACTATTCAAAAGGTATGTATTAATATTAGTTTGCACCTTTTTGTACTCAAAAACATTTTATTCCCTTTTAGAATTCATGATGCTAATAAGCTTCTAAATGCTGCTCGAGGTACAGCTTTATTGTTACATGAATCTTTGCAAAGTAATGAGACCACTTTAGAGGACAAAATGAGAGCTTTGAAAGAATTGGGTATTGTAAATTTCAAACCAAAGACTTGTACTGAAGTCTTAGAACGACGCACAGATATAAGAATGTTTTAAGGTAAAATTACCCTAACAGTCATTTTCTACTCATAAAATAAAAAAAGCGAAAATATATTTTCGTTAAATGTTAAACCGTGTTCTGCTTGTTTGGCCTTCTAAACATAGTGAGCAAGGCGCTCTTTTCCATGAAATTTTCGAACAAAAAATTGCGAGTGAATGCAGTTATAAAATCCAATTCTTAAATACTTGCAGACTCGGGATTTTCCAATGCAACATTTCCAATTTTTAATGTTAAAACTGAAAAGTATTTCAACATTAGATTTAAAACATCAAAGAGTGGACAACAAGTTGTTAATAGAGAAATTATGTTGTTAAATATATTTTTTATATGATGATATGATATGAAAACAACCCTACCGGTCAGATGTCGCTCGAATTCTTGCCGTCATAGGACTATAGATATACGCTCCTTTTTTCCTTCGCCAACTGATGCGATGAGATGTGGTTCGATCACCTACATAATCCTCAAATGCACTCATACTAAAGACGCTTATTTCAATAGTTCTCCAGATCTTAAGTTTTCAAAATTGCTAGGCGCTTATGTTCACGATCTGCCCTTTAAGGGAGATAGGGAAAGACAGTTTGTTTGTCCCAAAACCACATCTGGAATGCAACGTCATCGGTGCCTCAGATTGATTTATTTGAATTGAAGCATATTGACGATGACGATAATGCGATAAACATAAATAAAAGTTAACAAATTAACACGTACATATTATGTTAAATCTATTTATCAGTGGGTAAATATTCTTGTAGTTTTTTTAAGAAATCTATCTGAAGTGAGGATAATTGATGTGGAGTGAGTTGAGCTTCTTCGATTTGCATGGCCAGTGAATCACAAAATAAATGTATGGAAGATTTCCGTGGCGGGTATTCCAAAACTGGTTCATTCGGCAAAGAGTTTCTTTCTCTTTTGCCACTTAATCTTCGTTCAGAGTTCTTGGTATTTTCCAGTGCAGAGGAGTGAATATTCGGACCACTTTTATTTGTACTATTGAATGTTGAAATATGGTGTCTTGGGCTCGTCGACGTTTTGCTGAACATCGGTGCCAGTAAGGCCTTGCAGTCGGAGCTTGTGGAACTGCGATCTTTTTCTGTAACATCTAGCTGATCGTCTGTATCGTCAGCGTATTCATCTTCGTTGGCCTGCCATGAAGAAGAGGTGTTTGTGTTTCCGTTCTCTGGCAAGTTTTCTTCAAAGTATTCTCGAACGGTCTCCGAAAGCAATTTATCCGTGGAACTGCAAAGAAATACTATAAGCGGTGATACTAAAGCTTTTCCCTTCATATAATCTTACAATTCTGTTTCATCCATAAAAGCAATATCCTCGAGAACCTTTTCAGTTTTTGGACTACTGTCACTGTCTGCTCTCGTAAAAGATGCACCGTTGTCTCTCTGTTGTATAATTTTCTTTGCATTCTTTTTTAAATTATGATATTTTGTTTTTAATACTTTAGCCGACCGAAAATTATAGTCAAACTGCTGGTTATATTCGCGTTCAACATCCTTCCAAGCGTTTGTCTTCTCCTGTGCACTTAGCAAATCGGTTTTTTTACATTCGATAATATCCCTGTATTTTATAATTGTTTTTATCAGAAAGTCTATTTCGCATGAATTAAAATTGGCACTTCTTCTGCTATAGCTCTTCTCAGACATTTTGTGCAATTTATTATTATTATTATTTGTCAACAAATCTCTTTTTTTTTTGTTTTCTCCACTCCACTGGAGATTGTCCAGCTGTTTTAAAAACGTTGCGTGTTGCCACACGCATTGGAAATAATTTGTTTACATAGACAAGTCCAGATTTACACCAGTGTTACCGTTGTGCGACTAAAGTTGCAATTTGCAACTTTTTTGGCGGCTTTTGACTTTTTGTGCGACTTTTCCATTCAGAGACTTTTTTGCGACTTTTTTGTAATAACAATTTTCTTTGTTAAATCGTTAAATTTATTTATAAAAATTCCCTAAATTGCAGCATTTGCATTGTTTTCTTGTAATTTCAAAAATCAATAATAGCTGCTTTCTTTTCGTCCCGTATATACGTTTACCCATACAAAATATTCGTATATATGTTAAAACAACCGTTTATCCCCGGTAATAAAAACGGGGATAAACAGTTTATACGGATAACAATTTTAACTAGGCAGCACTTTTTGTATGTGACATTTTGAAAAAAATATAAACAAAAAATATTTTTTTTTAAATTCTAACAAAGAAAATTGTTTTCGTTTAATTTTACGTTTCGAACGGTGAGAAACAATTTAAAAAACATCACTGAAGAGTATAACTATTAGCCTGCGTCGTTCCATAGTAGTGATTTCAAAACATCAAATTTGCACCCTGCTGAAATATGTTACATCGTTCCAATTGAATTTGGTATGAGGTAAGTAGAAATATTCAAGTATAAAATAAAATTAATTCGCGTCAACTGTGTTCGAAATATTAGTAACTAAAAGTATTAGAAATATGTAACACTTATAGGGATATAATTTATTTTACTACAAATGTAAAGATGAGTTGAACATACCTTACCTCATAAAGCGTGGTACTATGTTCATTTTTCGCGTTGAAATCCCATATAAAGGTGGGTACTATGTTTTTTCAGCTTGAAAAAATTCCACAAAATGATATTTCAAGTTGAAAAATTGAACGCTTTTTTACTAAAGTTGCATTGCATTTTTGAAATGTGTGTGTCGAAATGTCACTTTTATATGAATGTATGTGTGTATAAGCATGTGCATTTTTTTCCTTTTTGCTTTTCTTGAAAACAAACACGAGTTTAAATTCCAATCAATAAACAATTAAATGGAATAATGTCGACTTAATTTAAAAAAAGTTAATTTAAATTGCAGAAAGGCTAATGTTATACATAAATTATTTATTTTGTGTTGATACGACGGCGATGCTTGTGAGGCATCATAAGCCAGGTTAATACAATGTTACAAATAACAAAATAATTTCCTACTGTTGTACGAATATAAATAAATAAAATGATGTTTTAATGAACCGAAAAATATATTTTATTATTATTTTTAAGGATTTACATAATATTTGTTGACATATATACATTATACTTCCATCCATTAACGGAATTTCTTCTTCCAACTCCTATGGATGGCAAGAACTCATTATGTTCCATTTAAAAACGATATCACAGACACTGCCCAATTCCATTGTCCTACTGCTTCGTTAGCGGTCCACAATATTTTCCAGGCTTTTCGTTACTATTGTTGTAAACATACAAACGTAAATGTACATATGTAATTACAAGACAAATTCCACATTATTACACATAGTTACAAGTCCTTCCAGTGTTTTGCACATTTTTTGCTTTGCTATCCAATCGGAATGTCGCTCTTCTCGTTTATTCCATATACATGATTATTTTTCGTTCCAAAGCTTTTCTATATTTCAGATAATTTAATTTAGTATTCTTTATTAGGAAATTTTATTGCTAATATTTACAACAGTTGAATTTCTCGCGGACAAATATGAATATAAATAAATAGGAGTACAATGCTGGCGGCTTCAATTTGTTGCGGCGTTTAATTAATTTGTATCGGCGCAAAATTTCAATTTCTCACGTTGAAAAAACACAGTACCACAAATGAAAAATGTTCACTCATATTTTCACAACTTTGATTTTTGTATGGGATTTCAGCGTGAAACCGGAACATAGTACCGTGCTTTAAGCACGGTACTATGTTCCGTGCTTAAAGCGCTGAAATCCCATACAAAAATCAAAGTTGTGAAAAAATGAGTGAAATTTTTTCATTTGTGGGACTATGTTTTTTCAACGTGAGAAATTGACATTTTGCGCCGCTACGAATTAATTGAACGCCGCAACAAATTGAATGCCGCCAGCATTGCACTCCTATTTGTTTATATTCATGTTTGTCCGCGAGAAATTCAATTGTTGTCAATCCTAGCGATAAATTTTCCTAATAAAGAATACAAGATTAAATTATCTGAAAGAAAACTAATGCAAAGCTTTGGAACAGAAAATAATTATGTATATTGAATAAACGAGAAGAGCGACATTCCGATTGGATAGCAAAGCAAAAAAGTGCAAAACACTGGAAGGGCATGTAACTATATGTAATAATGTGGAATTTGTCTTATAATTACTTATGTACATTTTCGTTTGTATGTTTAGAACAATCGTGACGAAAAGCCTGGAAAAACTTAGTGAACGGCAAACGCTACCGAAGCAGTAGGACAATGGTATTGGGCAGTGCCTGTGATCTCGTTTTTAAATGGTTATAAAGAACATAGTGAGTTCTTGCCAGCCATAGGAGTTGGAAGAAGAAAATCCGTTTATGGATGGAAGTATAATCTATATATGTCCACAAATATAATGTAAATCCTTAAAAATAATAATAAAACATATTTTTCGGTTCATCAAAACATCATTTTATTTATTTATATTCGTACAACAGTAGGAAATTATTTTGTTATTTGTAACATTGTATTACTCTGGTTTCTGATACCTCACAAGCATCGCCATCGTATCAACATTAGCACAATGATCTTCAACCATATTTCCATTCTGCAATTTAAATTAACTATTTTCTAAGTCGGCATTATTCCATTTAATTGCTTATTGATTCTAATTTAAAATCGTGTTTGTTTTCAAGAAAAGGAAAAAATGCACATGCTTATACACACACACATACATATAAAAGTGACATTTCGACACACACTTCAAAAATGCATTGCGACCTTAGTAAAAATCGTTCCATTTTTCAACTTGAAATAACATTTTGTGGAATTTTTTCAAGCTGAAAAACATAGTACCCACCTTAAAAACAAAGTCGCGAAAAGTACTGCGAAATTTTTTCGTTTGTGGTACTCTGTTTATTTCAACGCGAAAAAGTAACATTTTGCGCCACCACAAATTTAACGCCGTTGCAAATTGAACGCCGCAACAAATTTAATGCCGCCACCGTCACACTCCCATTTGTTTATATTTATTTTTGTCCGCAAGAAACTCAACTGTTGTAAATATTAGAAATAAAATTTCCTAATAAAGAATAGTAAATTAAATTATCTTCCGAAATAAAGAAAAAGAATGCCAAGATGTGATAGGAAAAATAATTATGTTTATCGAATAAAGCAGAAGGGCGAAGGACATGTAACTAAATGTAATAATGTGGAATTTGTCTTGTACTTAGATATGTACAGTTATGTTTGTATGTTTAGAATTATTGTGTGCAAAAGCCAGGAGAAACATTATGGACGGCTAACGCTACTAAAGCAGTAGGACAATGGAATTGGACAGTACCTGTGATCTCGATTTGCAAATGGTTGTAAAGAACATACATAGTTAGTTCTTGCCAGCCATAGAAGTTGGAAGAAGATATTCCGTTTATGGATGGAAGTATAATATATATGACAATAAATACAATGTAAATCCTTAAATATAATAATAAAACCTTTTTCTGTTAATCAAAACATCATTTTATTTATTTATATTTGTACAACAGTAGGAAATTATTTTATTATTTATAACATTGTACTACCCTGGCTTTTCATGTCTCACAAACATCGGCACCGCAACAATACAAAATAAATAATTTATGTATAACATTAGCACAATGATCTCCGACAGTATTTCCTTTCTGACATTTAAATTGACTATTTTCTAAGTCGGCATTATTCCAATTAATTGTTTATTGATTCGAATTTTATCTTTTGTTTGTTTTCAAGAATGTTAGCAAAAAGAAAAACACACATTCATGCATATAAAAGTGACACTGACACACACACTTCCAAATTGCAATGCGACTTTGTAAAAAAGCGTTCCATTTTTCAACTCGAAATAACATTTTGCGAAATTTTTTCGTTACGAAAAAACATAGTACCCACCTTAAGGAAGTATATATTAAGAAGTGCTTCCAACCGGCAAGATGTTCTTTTCGTACCGTATATACGTCACCTATATACGGGACGAAAAGAAAGCGGCTAATATAGACATGGTCGCTTTCCATGCATCGTTGAAGTATTTTGGGGTTTTTAAACTTTTGTTAAAATAAATTTTAGACAAAATTTGCATTTTGCAGCATAAAACGTATTATTCGTTTTATTTACTTAAAAGGTCCGCCAAATAACTTTTTTTTTGAAAATGCTATAAAAAAAACTTCTGAATATTTTCTCAAATTTCTTTTTTTATCTGAAAGTACAATCCTTCCGGTTAATAATGAAAAATAATTTCTTTCAAATGGCTGCCTCGGCTGGCCATGCAGTAGGCTACTCGATCAGTGATGCCAACTTTTTCCGAAGCAAAAGCGTAATGTACCTATTCTCGCCAAATTTTTCAACGATAGTTGAAAAATTTAAAGCGTCTACATTCAACATTGGGAAATATATGTTGTGGAGTCCATATCTGAATCTTAACCAATTTTCTTTAAATTTGATGTGTCCATTTCTGGTTGGAGGAACCGTTATATACTAAATTCTATGTACTTATATATCTGATTAGAAACGGGTATTCTATGGCGCTTAGACCCAAAATTGGTATATCAGTATATATGACTGATATTTCTAAACCTGCCACAAATTTCATAAAATTTTCCAGAGTTTATTATTGGCTCCATCAACTTTTCTAACTTAAATTTCGTAAAGATTTGCTGCAAATTGTGGCGTATGATGGCAAATCTTGAAGTACATACATATGGTGTAGCAAAATAGTCTAATTTCTTTGTTACCAGATTTGTTCTGACAAATGTACGAAAAGCGTCAAAAGCACTAACGAAAAATGTGAAAAGCGTACAGTTAGTGCTTTTTTTTCATTTGGCACTAACTGTCAACTTTTCGCGTATTGAGTGGTGTGAAAAGCACTAAATCTAGTGCGAAAAGCACTAAGTTGGCATCCCTGTACACGATCTGTCCAATTTTTAAGCACATTATCGATTGTGTGCAGCTGTATTTCACCAATGGCTTCACTAATATTGTCATTTAAAGCGTCAATTGTCTCTGGCTTGTCGGCGTAACACTTATCTTTGAGGGCACCCCACAAATAATAGTCCAACGGTGTCAAATCGCAGCTCCGAGGTGACCAAACTACATCAGCTCTGCGGCTGATAATGCGATCTTCAAAAACAGGGCGCAAATCATCGAGTGTAGCTTCGGCTGTGTGGCACGTAGCGCCGTCCTGTTGAAACCAACTGTTGCCAATATCCTCCTCTTCAATTTTTGTGAACAAAAATTCGTTCAACATGGCCCGATAACGATCGCCATTGACTGTAACGGCCACTCCTTGCTCATTTTCGAAGAAAAATGGCCCAATTATGTATGCCTCTGGACCAAAATCCGCACCAAACGGTGACTTGTTTTGGGTGTATCGGCTTTTCAATGTATGCGTGCGGATTTTCTGTGCCCCAAATGCGACAATTTTGCTTGTTTACATACCCGCCAAGATCAAAATAAGCTTCATCTGAAAAGATGATTTTTTTTGGCAAAATCGGCGTCTTCTGTAAGTCGATCGCATTCAAGCGTATTTTTCAAAGTTCAAGCGTATACACAACCATATTCGTTCAGCGGAAGGATAAAACTAATTATCTGTCAAATCAGTCATGAGCTAAGTGTTACCATTCACGAAATAAGCACTAGTTGAAAAAAACGTTAGATATCGGACCCTTTACAATTTTACTATCAGCATTTAAAAGGAATTTAACAAGACGGAGATGTAATGATCGCCTTTGAGTTAAAATTGTAACAAAAATAAAGACATTAAATTAAAAAAAAAAAACCCAAGGGGAAAAATATCAAATATGGTCTACACCACTGAAAAGGAACAAGATTTCCAAAATAATCAATATATACCCAGCAAAAAACGTGCTGAAAATTCATCAGCTTTGTAAGGGAAGGTAGGGTGGTGTAGCACTTACTATTGCGAGGAATTCATTGGTGATTTTATAAAGAAATGTCCCACTAAAATGCGCTTCCCTTGTGCAATCAGTATGAGCCCCTTTATGCGCTGAATTTGTGCAGTGAATTTGTCGAAATTTGTAAGCTCTTTTAAATGCAACGAAAAGGTATGATGAAATGATACGTTTTTAGAAGCGCTGATGTGTTTGCTTGTTAGAATGCATGGAAATAATACCTCAGGGAAAGCGTAATTGTATTGACTCCCTGAACGCAATGAAATAATGCACTATTGTGTTAATACTAACTTATTTGTTGTAGTATTTTTAGTCAAAGGTTGTTTACAAGGAAAATAAAATGGCTTTAATACTAATTTAATTCAAATGATTATTAAAAATAATTCAGTATTCAATAGTCTTAAGTTATGAAGTAGTTTTAATGTTAAAAGATTCAATTACTCGCTATCAGAAGGTAAGCTGGCGGCAGGTTTATTACCGATTTGTTTTTATAATAAAGGTTTTTAACAAGATGCTTGAAGATTTCGTTTTGATTCCCAGCCTACTGCACCTGAAAAGTAAAATATATATGTATGTCAGACATATACATTACTATTTAAAAAACAATACTTACGGTAGAGTGCCTTCATACATTTTTTATTATTAAGAAGTCGTTTTTTCCCCTGAACACCGAAAACGTTGTATCTCCACTGCCAAGAAGGAACTTTATTGTTGCAGTCTATAAGATAGAAATATAAAAATATTTTATATTTTATTAATAACAAGTAAAAAGTACTTTTAATTATATACGAGGGCGTTCGGAAACTTCTTAGCCAATCAATGAAAGAGAATAGTTAGTTTTTCAGAAATATTTTTATTTTTCAATATAATCTCCTGAAAATTCAATACACTTAGTCCAACGTTTATCTAGCAATTCTATCCCTTGATTAAAATAGTTTTCCTCAAGGTCTTCAAAATAGTGGTTTACAACTGTAATTGCATCTTCATTTGAGGTAAAACGCTTGCCAGCAAGGAATTTTTTTAGATTTGGGAACAGGCAATCAATAAAATACCTTTGAAGTCCCAAAAAACCGTTGCCATAACCTTACCAGCCGATTGAATTGTTTTTGCCTTCTTTGGGGCACTTCCTCCAGCTTCAGTCCATTGTTTGGATTGTTCTTTTGTCTCTGGAGTATAGTGGTGGATCCATGTCTCATCAACAGTTATGAAACGACGCTTAAAATCCATTTAATTTCGCTTAAAACGATCCAAACAAGCTTGAGAAATGTTCATTCTTATGCGTTTTTGGTCGACTGTTAACAAGTGCGGCACCCATCTTGCAGAAAGCTTTTTCATCTGTAGTTCTTCATGCAAAATTAAATGGACTCGATCATTTGAGATGCCCATGATATTAGCTATTTCACGCACTTTTATTCGTCGATCATTTAATACCATATCATGCACTTTGGCTACAATTTCTGTTGTTGTTGCTGTTTTTGGACGTCCACTACGTGGTTCATCTTCAATGCTAGTACGACCACGTTTAAATTCAGCAACCCAATTTTTTACTGTTGCATATGAAGGAGCACTTTCACCTAACACATTCACCATATCAT
This sequence comes from Eudasyphora cyanicolor, assembly GCA_963930755.1. NCBI lineage: Eukaryota > Metazoa > Arthropoda > Insecta > Diptera > Muscidae > Eudasyphora > Eudasyphora cyanicolor. Next base: position 135,448,058 of record OZ005735.1, read on the forward strand.
TATGAATTTCTTGTCCCGATAAACCTTTTTTATGTAAATATTTAATGACACCACGCATTTCTAATTTTTCCATTGTAAAAAAATCGCGGATGCGTCTTTTGTGAACACCTGTTTCTATATGAAGGAGTTGCCAGATCGAAACAAAATTTAACATGTGTTCATAGCAGAGATGGAAGTTTCCAAAACACTTAACTTTTTTCTGTTTATACCGCGCTTTTTGTGCTAGGCTAAGAAGTTTCCGAACCGCCCTCGTAATTTCGGATTGTAGCGTGATTTTAACAGACTGACATGTAAGCGGAATTTAGTATGCCCAGTAATAATAAAAGTATTGCTTCAATTTACCATTGCTCCTTTGGTATCCGAGTTAATTTCGTGTTCAACAGCTTCAAATTCTTTTTGTGACGAAATGGGAAACACGCTTGTGTACTTCTGTTGCATACTTTCAGGGGAAAGATTTGTCTTCAACACGACTTTTATCTCCGACAACAGGTCCACTATAATCTGTCTTTGATTTGCAGAATTCTCTGGAAAATCAAATATATTAGTGAAATCAATAAGAATGTTATGAGTGTTTAGTACCTTGTAATTTAATCATTTCTTCTCTTAGCTGCTTTACTTCCATTAGGTAAGTTTTGGAGTTTTCTTATGGATAGTTTGCATTATCCATAATAAATTGTCAAAATGATTGTCAGTACTACACACATATTCACTGGTAAATTCGATTGTTGTACATTTACTGTTGTCAGAAACAGAAGGATTTAAAGCACTCACATTTACATTAATTTATATATACGTATATCAGACAGAACCGAACACAAATCACAACCACCACTACTACTTTTGTGTATACCTACCAACGCACAAAAAAATTGGTACAGCAAAAAAAATTGAATTTGCGTAGCGACGACCGGACATCTCGATTGCAAAATATCAACTAATTTATTTTTCTCTCTATCGCTTTTCATTTTTTCAAAGTTCGGTAGAATTCTTTTACAGAACTACCACCAACACCTATTGCTTTATAATGCAGAGATCGACAAAGTTCGCTAGAGATCGTGAGGTAACCCACAAAAACAAAGCTTGCATACTTTAGTGCAACTGGGTAAGCGAGAGAGGAAGCTTCCGCTTACTCCGGTTGCACTAAAGTATACACAAACTCTTAAATCAATCTCCATTATTGCCAGTTCATTATCTTGAAGTATATATTATACTACTTTTTGAACTACATTAAGCGCTGAATTCCGCAAGATTAAATAAGCGCTTAAAAGTAGTGCCTACAGTATGTACACAAAACCTCCAAAACTCCAAAAATTTTCTGCTGGGTATGTAATCCAATAAATATCAAGAGTAATATGCCAACTCATATTTTAAGCAATGTACTATGTATGTACAAATATTATGCTATCAAAAATCATTCTGTTAACTCATGTAATTAAAAAAATTAATTTCTTATCACATACAAACGATTTCTTATTAATTTCATAATTGTTTTGTTAAATAAAAAGTGAGACCCTTTTTTATGCAATAACGACTTTTTTGTGCGACTTCATTTTTCGAAAACGACTTTTTTTGCAACCTTTTTAAATTTTCCAAGCAAGTGTCAAAGTTTGTGGGAGAGAGAGGCAGGCGGAAAGAGCTCTCTAACTCTCTCTCCTACAAACTTTGGCACAATTGCCGAGTGTGAATCTGAATCAAAATAAAAAGCGGTTCTCTCAAAATCAGTGATGGGTTCTGGATAATCCCCCGCAAAAAATATGGACCCAGTAGGTCTCTAGGGAAAAATTTGCCCAGTAGGCCCTAAGATTCAATAAAATAGGGGCCTCAGGCCCACACAGCCAATGCTATATGAACTTTTAAAGTAAATTTTTACGAGATAAAGTACATGCAAAATATTTTATTCCATATGCAATTGAAAAAACGCACAAAATATGATAATTATTTAAAAAAAATCGAGTTATTTTTAGATAACCGCTTGGCCCACGATGTCGAACGTTAAGTCCTAATTCACACGATGCAATTTTTCCCAAACAAGTGTCAAAATTTGTAGGAGCGAAAGGGAGGCGGAAGAAGCTCTCTCTCCTACAAACTTTGACACTTCCTTGAAAGAAATTGCCTAGTTTGAATGAGGACATATTTATTTCCATAGAGTGGCCTGCAGTCGAACAAATTGCTTGACAACAATAGGCGTGTTTTCGTTACACCATAAGTGCTTAATTTGTATGGGGAGCTAAGCACTTTTAAGCACTATTAGTTCCCGATGAAGTTTGGTGCTTGTGTTCCTGTCTTAAACGAGTATGATGTTGCCAGATTGGGCACCCTATATTTAGCAATATGGCATCCCATTTTTGGAGAGATTTTATCAATTATTGTGAATTAACGGGAAGAAGAAGAACAAAAATGGGAAATTATTTTAATATTTGCAAAAAGAGTGTAAACAATTGAACATAGAATAGTAAATATATGTTTTATAAATACTTTTCACGATTTTTTTGTCTGTTTCGCACTGTTCTTTCTTCGCAACTCTTGACACCATTGCCACCAGATAGTGAAAATCCGCCACTTATTGCTTATGTGCCAGTTAGTGGAAGTCAGTTGTTTTCGTTGCAAAGTGCTAAACTAAAATTGCTAGCTTGTAACGAAAACATGCCTATTATCGTCTGCGGGCCCCATAGGGGTACGTTGGCTGGGTTAGCCAACGTAACCGTAACGCCCCCGCAGCGTAAGTTCAGATTTACACTAGGATATTTTTTCAGCAGATTATCCGCTAATTCTCTTTTAAACTTGCCTCTGCGTTTAGACACGTAATTTTGCTTCGGGTATTCCTGTGTGAATTGTTGTTGTTTCAAAGTGCGAGTGAAAAACACAAAACGTTCAGCCCGATAAGCCCGAGTACGGGAGAGTTTTTTCCCCTCTTGCCGACTGCCTCTCTCTCCTACAAAACGCCGATAATCTGCTGAACATTCAGCCAGTGTAAATCGGGACTAACGAATCAGCAGATTCAATCTGACAGATAGATGTTACGGAAACGTCCCCTTATGGAAATTAATGTAAAAATGTGTTATAATTTTTTTTGTGAATGTCTGAGTCACATGGCACGTTTTTCAAGTTTTGGGTGAATGTTCCAGCAACGTTACAGCTGCGCTAAAGTTAAGTTATAGTTTCGTTTGCCTAACTCGGCCTTTAGTCATATCGTACGTTTTACAAGGTGGGGCAAAAATAATCATCCAATGTTCTTTTGCTGTATTTTTGTTTTTAAATGAAAAACTTTTGTTCCGCTTGTGAAATTTTTTTATTCAATACATTAGAATTTATTACATCATGTTGAGAAATGGAGCCGCTCTGCAAAGATGTAAAAATCAAGGAGGGCACATGGCAAGCAATTTCTCTGGAGTTGTCAACACCAAGTAAATACTAAGGCCCTTATTCATAAAAATGTAATGAAGGTTTGAAGAAAGCTTTAACACTGCTAAAGCGTTCCTCAAACCTTCTTTAACTTTTTATGAATAAGGCCCCAAAACTTTTAAATATGTACCAGCATTTTTGGTTATTAATGTTTATTCATTCAACAGACGCGTGGGGAACCTATTCATGCTGTTTGGACGAAGAATCTATTTTCAAGAAGAAAATTAAACACATTTTGATTACGGTCGGATCGAACCCAAGAAAATTGGCTGTAGCCTGATTATTTCACCACATATTAAAATGACTAGAAATTGAAAACATATTTTCTCTTCTAAAATATAAATATTTATCTTCCAAGAAGTCTAATTTCACAAAAACTTCAAATATGATTTTCTCGAAACTACAAAAAAATTATACACTATTTTTTTTTATTGAGGGAAGATTTGGGAACAGATTTTAGAAACCTGAAGCAATTTGATAGTTTGCATTTGAGGAGTATTATTGTGTATACACCCCAAGGAATTCAAATGCGTTGCAGCATCGTAAATCTATGGAAATAAAAACTGTTCGGAATAAGCTCGCGTCACATGCTTCATTGTAGGAAGAACAAACACCTGGACTAACGATTTTCTTGGGTTCGATCCGGCCGGAATCAAAATGTGTTCTTGAAATGAATTCCTTGCGTCCAAGCAGCGTGAATAGGTTCCCACGTTTCTGTTGACTGAATAAACATGGTACATATTTTAAAGTTTTGGAATTTACTTGGTGTTGAAAACTCCAGAGAAATTGCTTGCCATGTGCCCTTCTTGATTTTTACACATATGTGGAGAGGCTCCTTTGTATTCCATAAGTGGGCAGTGTCCCAGCTATTTCAATCATTTCTTCGCTGTTAATCTGAAAAACACATTTTGATATAAATTATAACAGTAAAATATTAAATTCTTACCAGTTTGTATTTGGTATTTCCAGCAAATTCAATATTTAATATTTTTCTACTTCGTGCACTGTTCCAAGATAAAAAATAAAATGTTGCTTGTTTTCTTTCCTTGTATGTGTAAGCGCACTATCAAATTCGGATTTTTTGAAATTATCCGGCGTATCCGTGTGCGTATTTGGGTAGCTGTAGTGTATTTCCCATGATACAATAATTGTAAAGGTAGTCTCAAGCTAACAGCTGATTACAATTTTTTTATTTTGGCGTGTTTGACAGCATTTTGGTTGTCAATCTCATTGTTTACATTCCAAATGTTTGTTTACATTTTTTGACAGCAGTGGAGAGCGAAAAAAGGAAACGTATGAGTTTAAATTGAAATTGGAAAAAAGTAATAGGAAGTGAAAAAAATAAGACTGAGTGAAAAAATATAATATAAAGTGGGGAAACAATAAAAAATTATTGTTATTTTAAAATTATATTGTGTTTGTTTTTATTTTAAAAAATATATACTTTTCTAATAAGAAAAAATGCGCAAGTGTCGCATTTGTGACAAACGTGATGACCATGGAAATTGATCGTTTTTCCAAATACCGAAAGATGGAGAGCTCCGATGGAAGTGGTGTCAGGTTCTTTCTCGTTTCTGATGACGATATGTATGTAAACATACTTATCGAAAAACCCCTGTTTGGTTAATTAAGCGTAGTGTTGAATGTGTCAAATAGTCTTTATGATTTACGTATATCCAGTTATTCACTGAAGATGCCGGACGCCTTCCACAGTCGTCTTTGTTTTCTTTATCCATATTGACTTCCAAATTCTTCGTTTCGGCCTATCTTCTGCCGCTGTTTTTCTTTTTAGTTGAAGGTTGTTCCATTTGTTTTTCAGTTTCCGGGGGGTTTTTCACTTTTTTCATTGTTACATATGAAGACGTTCAAAAGCCACCACTGACATACGTGGCGTTCGATTGTTGCGTTCCAGGAATGTTTGTGACGTTTATCCTTATTGCGGTACACGGTCACGTTGCTTAGGCTGTTGAATGGTTTGCATGGTTTCTCCTGTGGCCGTCGTTTCTCTATTTACACTCGATAAGGGGGAGGAGAACCGTTGTCTTTAGTACTCGTTGTTTTCTTGCAAAAAATTCCTTTTCGTTGCCTTTGTGGTTTTTGCATTGGTGTAGCCCAAGATTCCAAATTCTTGGCGAAGAATTTAGCTGCTACTGCAACTGCCACATCACATCTCAAACTACTGCAATTTTTAAGTCTTCTCTTCGATGAGGTACCTTGGCCAGTACCACCGGAGGGTGTCACATTAAGATAACAAAAATCAAAATCGAGATTTTATGACATTTTTATTTTTCTTCACTAACTTTTGTTATTTAACAAACAAAATTCCGAGTTTGTTGTTGAATTGTTGTTGTTGTGCTCACTCTGTCACTGACGTCTATCTGTCAGTTCAATTTGACAACCAAAATGGAAAAATACGCAGGGTTGTACCGGACTTTTTGTTGTTGGGCTTATGAGACTACCTTTACAATTATTGTATCATGTGTATTTCCATACATTTGAAATCGAGTTTGACAGACGCCAGACGCATTCACCGGTATTTAGGAGATGCCCTAAGAGATACCCTAAGGGCATCTCCTAAATACCGGTGAATGCGTCCGGCGTCTGTCAAACTCGATTTCAAATGTATGGAAATACACTACAGCTACCCAAATACGCAAACGGATACGCCGGATAATTTAAAAAAATCCGAATTTGACAGTGCGCTTACAACTACAACGAAAGAAAACAAAACAACAACAAAAGAAAACATAAACACAAACAGATGACAAGCAGCATTTAATTTTTTATTTTGGAACAGTGCACGAAGTAGAAAAATATTAAATGTTGAATTTGCTGGAAATACTAAATACAAACCGGTAAGAATTTAATATTTTACTATTATAATTTATATTAAAATGTGCTTTTCAGATTAACAGCGAAGAAATGATTGAAATAGCTGGGACACTGCCCATTTATGGAATACAAAGAGCCTCTCCACAAATGTGTAAAAATCAAGAAGGGCACATGGCAACTCTCTGGAGTTGTCAACACCAAGAAAATTCCAAAACTTTAAAGTATGTACCAGCATTTTTGTCTTAATGTTTATTCATTCAACAGAAACGTGGGCTCTTCATGCTGCTTGGACGCAAGGAATCCATTTTCAAGAACACATTTTGATTGCGGTCGGATCGAACCCAAGATAATCGTTAGCCCAGGTGTTTGTTCTTCCTACAAATAGAACACGATTTAGTCCCAACATGGCAAGTGCCAAGAGGGAACCGACAGTTTCGATAGATTTGGATGGTGTTTACAAACTCAGGAGGAGAATTGCAGGTCTTTGCATTTTGCACAACCAATAAAGAGTTTAAGAAACATAATTTGATTTCGGTGGACAAAACCAACATCTTTAGATACTCCACGATGACTAATATTTCCGTTCTTCTCTAACGAAAAACAGCATCTTGCATAACAAACAAATGAAAACATATAACTGCAATGCTATGGAAATTTTGTAGTTAAAAAACGCAATAATACTGCTCAAATGCAAACTATTAAAATGCTTCAGTGCAGTCCAGTTTCTACAATCTTTCCCTACGAAGACATAGTTATAAAGTTGAAAAGGCGAAGTAAAATTAATTGCTCTGTCTGCAAAATGTTTAAAATACGAATGCCTCCTGGTTTTGGAGTAAATTTCTATTCCCTCTTCTTTGTAGTTTGTCCAGAATATTTTCAAAACATATAAACCATCCATAACATCGATTATTGCTCTGAATATCCACTCCAAATGTAGAAAAACAAAATTTTTCGGAAATGGGGATGAAAAATCAGCTGTTCTTTGTTTACTGCGTATTTCGGTACAGCGCGTTAAGAATTATCCATCATGCGTTTTTTTGACAGACGCTGACGCATTCACTGGTATTTAAGAGATACCCTAACGCAGCCTAGCGTTGGAACACTTTTAGCTGCTAACGGCGTCTCTCATCTACTAACGCCGTTCTATTCGCTGTCAACGTCGACGGTTCTTTCTTTTTAACGGCGTTTTTATCCAACAGCGGGCGACTACGGGATTATTGGGATTGATGTATAACCAATCATCGAAACAGGAGAATAATTTTTTTCCGATTATCAAGAATTTTGTTTTGTTTTATTATCCGATTTTCCTTGTTTCATTGTCCTTCGCTGCATTTGACTTTTGTGTTCTGTACTATTCCCGTAGTTGTTGTGAAGGGAACAAATTTCCTTATTAACTTTAATTTTTTCATTAAAGAGAGTGACGTATTTTTGATGTGAAAAGTTTGGGTTAAAAGAAAGAAAAAAAATAATTCCATATCGCGGTGTTGAAAAGTGTAAGAAAATAAGAAATAAAGTTCAAAACAAAACCCAAGAAAATCTATCAAGATTACACATGAAATAAATCAAAATCAGAAAGTCTGGCATAATATCCGTGTGATGGTTGGTCAAGTAATCCCTATTTTAGTTGAACATGAAAAATATTAATAATCTTCATTGTCCCTATTTTAATTGAACATGAAAAATATTAATAATCTTCTTTTTCCCTATTTTAGGGATCTTCGCCATTGCCTGCTTACGTCCCCTTCCTTTTGCTGCGATTTATTTTTAGTGTTTCATAGTTCAGTGTAATTTAAAAATAAATATCCTAGATACCTTTTGCGCGGTGACGTTGACGTTTGCTTAGCCTCACAGACCCATATTTAGTGAAAGTGAATCATTTCGTATCTCTTCTTCCCAGAGAAAAAATTGTGCTGCCATTGACAACTTTGCTGGATTTTCTGCTTTTGTTTTGCTTGGATTTCTTCTTAAGTGGCGCGGTAAAGCATCTGAATATCCCTACCAACAACAACAACAACTCAGCATCATCTCTCTAAACCCGCATTTAAATCTTCCGGTTGTCATCTTCATTTTTTCATATGTTATATGTTCGTCACATCATCATTCAGTCGGTTTCAATTTGTTCTGTTTTGTTATTTTTTCGGTCGGTTGCTAAGAAATAAATGTACAAGTGTGGTGAGATAGAAGGGGCCCGTTCCTACATACGTTTTTGAAGCTGAGAGGAATGGAAAACAAATTACTAATGTACACCACCAAGATTAATTGAATTTGTCGAACTTGTCGCACTCGCGTTCGTTCACTGCCCACCCCTCTATGACAAGAAGTATAAAAACAACAACAACAATAAAAAAAAAACACAAAAACGAGATCTGATTGACAGCATTATTACGTTACAGTACACCCAAAGAAAAATTATTGTTATTGCGGGAATAAATGTACATACGTAAATAGAAAAAGCTTCAAGTAAAAACATATCAATAAAAGGTAAGATCGTATTTCTACTTCTATTTTCTCAGTTAGGCCTTACCAAAAGTTGTATCTATTAAATCGTCCAGAATATAAAATTTGGAAGAAATGCATTGCTCGGATTTCGTCAATATATTACTATTTGTATAGCTCGTCATGACTATACAAACGCATATTTTTTTCTCCGGATACGGGGAGAGTGTGAATGTAAGCGGGATAATAATAGCCGTATTCATAAAAACTTAAAACATCTTTACAAACCTTTGTTAAGCTAAATTTGTTAAAACTTAATTCATAAACGATTATTAGCCTAAAACACCTTTTGTAAACCATTGTTAAATGCGTGAATTTTAATATTGGTTCCACCCTACTTTAAGCGTTTGTTAAAGTGACATTTGCTTTTTTTTCGTATGTATTTGCAAAACATTTTTATAGAATTTTTTAATAAAATACTTGTTTCTATAATAATATAGAAACAAAATGGTCTTGAAGCCGGGAGAATATCCTAGTTAGAATCACAAAGATTTTCAGACCAAATAAAGGCAAGCAAACAACAAAAGAAAAAATATTATAAGACTGATTTTGAAGATTTTTTTTTTCATTTTATTTAATTTTATTAATCTAATTTAAAGCCAGTAGGCCAATTAAAGGTAAATTACAAAATTCTTCAAAAATAACTGGTTTACGCTAATAATTTGACTGTAGGTTTGATACTTAAAGTTTCTACTACGGTGTAGAATAAAAAAAATTTATCTAATTCTAGACAAAGGACTTAATCACTATTTAAGTAATAATAGCAATCGCAGATTGCTACTACAATTTAACAAGATTAAAAAATAAGCATTAAACATAGAAAATAAATCTTTTTAAATCCAAAAAAAAAAATATAAGAAAATAAATGCCATGAATTAGAGTTTTTATGCTCCCAAATGGGACACGCCAAGATGAAAAACGGGAAGTAAATTAGACGATAGTAAAAATTTTAAGCTACCTTGCTCTTACTACCCTAAGACTTCCTAGCACCTTAAAACTAGGGAAGCTAGAGAACAAAAAAAGAGCAAATAAATATTTACTAATTATTACTCGGAATAATTACCGAGTAATAATAGTAGATTACAGGGTTACGGATGATTTTATTATGCTCATTTTATCAATATATTGATACAACAAATACATGCGTATATTTGCACATATATATATTTTTTTTATTCAGAAATGTAGTGATAGCAGTAGAACTCCAAAGAAAAACTAACTGATGGATTGAAAATGTAGTAAGATTTTTTTACGATAATTTGCTTCTGATACAGGGTGGCTGATGAATATTGCTACATTAAGAAAATCAAATAAATTTTTTTACAGTGTATTGAATTCATTTTTCTTTTATTCATGTTAAAGCTCATTAAATTTAATTAAATATAGCTTAATTAGTTTTAAAAATAATGGAATTTAAATGCCCCCCCTGCTCGTTGATGCATGTGCGGCATCTTACCAAAAACTTGTTCATTACTGCTTGGAGAGTTGACACGGGAATAGCCGCAATTGTTTCTCGAATGGATTGCTTTAGTTCATTCAAATTTGTTGGTAACCCCACAAGAAAAAGTCAGGTGCAGTAAGGCCAGGCGACCTGGGGGGCCAACGGAATGTGGAGTTTCTGGATATCAGCTTATTGGGAAATTTTCGCGGCAATTCTGTCATAACAGGCCGGGCTATGTGAGTAGTTGCACCATCTTGCTGAAACCACACAGAGCTGAAAGAAATTCTCATTCGGCGTAATTCTGGATAGAAAAATCTCTCAACATGCTCATGTAACGGTCTCCAGTAACTGTAACGGTGTGACCGTTTTCTTCGAAGATGTAGGGCCCGACAATGCAGCGTGACGAAACTGCACACCACACTGTGACACGAAGTGGATGCAATTCCGTTTCATGGAGTATCTTTGGGTTGGAAGCACTCCATATTCGCCTTTTTTGTTTGTTTATGTTGCCGTTTAAATCGAAATGGGCCTCGTCAGACATGAAAAGACAGTTCAACATCTTTCCGTCCTCTTCCACCATTTGAAGCATCTTCTGCCAAAATTCCAAGCGAATCGGGAAGTCTGCTGAGTTCACTTTGTTGGCCATTTGAATTTTATATGGGAATAACCCCAAATCTTTGTGCATAATTGACTGCAATGACTGTCTGCTTATACCCATTTGAGCAGATAAGGTTCTTGTCGAAACTCTTGGATTGTTTTTATGGCATCAGTTACAGCAGCGATTGTTTCCTCCGTCCGAACTGAAGTGTTTCGATGGTAAGGTCTTCTGTTGACTGTCCCATGCTCGGAAAAATTGTTAACAAGTCTCTTTATGGCCCATCTGCTCGGAGGATTGCCGCCAAACGTGCCCCTATACTCTCTTTGAACCGAAATAAAAGAGGTCCAAGGACCGATCCTTGTGGGACCCCACTCCTAACTGTTAATATGCAGGAAGTTAATCCATCAGCACAAATATATTGTTTTCTACCTGTAAGATAGGAAGAAATAAGCCTACATGCGTCCATTCGTAGCAAGAAATGGTTCTAGAAATGGTTTAAGTTAATATAAGAAAAAAGGAATAATATAAGTAACTGTGCCTTCTAGAACGTGTTTATGTCAAAACGGAATGTACCATTAAATGGAAGGTGTATCAAAACGTGGACCGATTTGTCGCATATTTTCAGGAAGAGTTAAAGGCATTGTGCAACATAAGCTGCTCCTTATCCCAAAAATTTCGTAAGGATTGTTTCCTTTTTTCGAGCAGTAATTTGATTGTCACTGACGGACGTACATGGCTAAATCGACTCGGGGAATGATTCTGATTCTGCGTCCATCGGTATATAAAATGCATTTTTGCATTCTTTTTCACCATATTGTAAATCGGTATAACAATGAATTTTCGCATTCTTTTATCCTATATTGTTTCACAAAAGACCATAAACTTATATTGTTGCAAAATCACAACACAAGAAATGCAAATTGTACAAAATGCACTAGTGATATGTAAAAAATTAACATGTGTTATATATTATTCGTTATTCGAATACCTTTTTGTATGTAATAAAACAAATTATCTGAATACGTCATTTATTTGATCTTTAGTTGTTGTTTTGGCCGTATTTTTTTTACTTTTGGCCAGAATTGGATGAGCTGGAAATCGCCGAAATGGGAAAGGCAAATTCGGTGAACGTGTTATCTCGAGAAATGGTCCGGTCGACCTCGTTCATGCGATTTAACGCCATTGGATTTCTTTTTGTGGGGCCACATCAAGTCATTGGTCTATGCCAACAAGAAATCACCTTTAGACGAGCTCAGAGTCCGGTCGAAATGTGTGCAAGAGTGGTGGAAAATTGGGTCCAAAGAATAGGTCGCTGTAGACGGGCTCGTGGTGGTCATATGACCGAAATCGAATTCCATTCTTAAAATGTAACATTTACCTGGAATAAATTTAAACTCTATATCTTAATTATTCTGTGTTTTATTATTATATAGAATTGTTATGTCCTTAATGGAAACCCCTATATAAGTATATACCGTGGCTATGGGGTTTTCCCAGGTGTGAAACAGTCTTTGTAGAACGTGCACGAAACCCTATAATCCTTACCCAAAAAACACAAAAATGGCGTATGGAGCAAAATAGCTCAAAGTCGACGAGATGAGGAACAATGGATTTTGAAGACACGCTTTTATAATCATGATCTGAATAATCTGTAATCCAGAACCACATCAGACTAATTCGGAAATAAATTAATGAAACCAATAAAACCGGTTTGAGGTTAAAGAGGTTAACAACTTCAGGGATGAATTGTAGACAGGAGATTTTTTATATTGATTATTCATAATGTAATATATATGAAGCTGATGGGCACTGTTATGAATACTCGACCTTCGCATCTACATGCGTCTACAACAAAATCGCAATCTTTATACAGTTTTAAAACATGTACATATGTGCGCGGATGTGAAAATAGACTCCAACTTGATCGTTAAATAACAAACACATTTCCGTGATTTAGCATTAACATCTATCGTAACTAAACGCTTTGCGTGATATCCTAACACAAATAACACCCAAATTTGTATTACGTACTTTTTTTGTATGAATAATTCCCAAATTGGTATTACTTTGTACAAAAACAAAATCCCAAATTGGTTGTATTAGTACGGCTTTGAAATTGGAATAATCAATATTTAATGCTAGTCATTCCCTTGGTTCACATATTCAGTAATAAATTAAGTTAATTTATCAGCTTAAACAAACAAGCATACAACATAAATTCTTTCATGTACGAGAGTATTGCATGTTACATGCAAAAAGAAGCAACCTGAAAATACCATATAGGTAACACACTACTATGTAGTTTGGGGGTTGTTTTATGGTGTAAATAAAAAATTATATCCATGACTTCCATTCTATGTATGTATGTACGTACATTTGTATGTGCATATACATCTGTATTAATGAAGAATCTTTTTGGAGACTGTGGGGCGAAGCATGTTATAATAGGGATACTATTTGTATACCCTCACTTTAGTTGCTACGTGCCAAAAGTGTAACACATCGAAGGAGTGACATAATACCCTATATGCGGATACCGTTTTAAGTCGAATGAGCAATGCCCGTCTGTCTGTCTGCTGGCTGGTGCGCACGATAACTCTCGAAAGGAGTAACCGATTGACTTAAAATTTGGTATGTGGTAATATTTGTTTCTATCTCCGGCTAAGTTCGAAATTGGGCCATATTGGTCCACTCCTTGTAGTACCTCCCCACAAAGGGTTAATATTTAGTGAATTATTGATTATTTAATTACTTCTATACTACTTATTTGAATCCTCTGAAATTCTACAAATAATATTATTTTATTAGTCACTATCACCTCGAGAAAAATGGGCGAAGTTCACTTTGGTGTATGTGAGTCTATGTGTGTTGAGTTGAGAATGGGGTCTGCTGTTTTACTTTTTGGCGTAGTATAACTTCCTCATGGAGATATTAACTCATTTCGCTGTGTACATCAAGAACTATTTGATTCGTACGCTAATGTTATTATTTTTGGCGATTTTAATTGTAATTTATTCAAAACTTCTGATTCTTTTGCTATGAGGAATATTTGTAGTACATTAGGATTATCCGTTGTCCATAACTCACTGCCCACTCACTATGATTTGGCTCATAACTCTTCCTCCCTAATTGATTATTGCCTCTTAAGCACCCCTTTAACTCTAATTTTTTCTTCGCAGGGGCAATGTCCTGGCATATCCCATCACGCGTTAATTTTTGGCTCTTTAGACTTTTCTGTTACTTATGATGAAAGATGTATTGAATATCATGAATTCAGGAATATGGATTGGGATGGGATATGGAATTATTTATGTAATTTCGACTTTTACCCACTTTATTCCTCTTGTGATGTAGATCAACAACTCTCATTTATTGATTCGTTGATGAATAATTTGTTTTCATTTGTTCCATTAGTTACCCGTAGAGTTACTCCCGAAAATGATGCATGGTTAATGTCATATGTTGTAGTTTCTTCCAAATCAATTAGAGATATTGCGTATATGGAGTACCTTAGACATCCTTCGGATGATAATAGAAGGATTTTTCGACATTACAGAAATCGGTGTAAGGCTGTAATGCGTAATGAGAGGAGAAAATATTACAATAAGGTTTTTGGTCGTATGGATAACACTCAGCTGTGGATGTCACTTCGTTCGTTTGTTGCTTGGATGAAGGGGTCGAGATTCCTGATATTGATGTTAACGGTGTAAATGACTATTTTTGTTGTTCTCGACCTTCTAATGTATCTCTGCGTAGCCGGCGGGATTTTTTGAATAATTTGAATGATGTTTTTCAGTTTTACTGTGTTTTTGAGATAGATGTTATTAAGGCTTTAAGTAGAGTATAATCTGAAGCTATTGGTGTCGATGGTATTCCTGTCAAATTTGTTGAATGTATTTTTCCTTATATTTCTAGACACTTATTGCATTTTGTCAATTGTATTTTCACTACCTCCACCTTTCCGCAAGCGTGGAAGGTTGCTCGTGTTGTGCCCGTGCCAAAGAAAGGAGAGTCATATCAGTTTTCTAACTTACGTCCCATTAGTGTTTTACCTGCTATATCGAAGGTTGTGGAACATATTATAAAGGATGCCATTCTTGCCTTTATTGATGACCGTGGGCTCATTGGTAGCTTTCAACGTGGCTTTAGACAGGGTTTCAGTACTACAACACATTTGCTACACCTTACTGATGTCATTAGAGACGTTTACAATAGCTCCGATATTGGTGTACTTGTTGGACTGGACTTGTCTAAGGCATTTGAATCCATAGATCACTCACTTTTATTGGAAAAGTTACACTACAACTTTAAATTTTCTTCATCTGCTTGTAATTTGATTTCGTCTTATTTAAATAATCGTTCTCAATTTGTTGTTCATCGTGGTGTTCAATCTGATTTGCGTAGCATAGAATGTGGAGTTCCCCAAGGGTCTGTGTTGGGGCCGTTGTTGTTTATAATGTATATTAATGATATTTCTACAGCTGTTTCCGTTAGTAATTGTAATCTCTTTCTCTACGCTGATGATATTCACGTCACTCGTCCTTACAGTCGTTAGATTTTTGGCTGAGTAGTAATGGTCTTAGCATTAATTTAAGTAAGACAAAAGCGTTATTGTTTAACAACTCCAGGAGTGCTGATGTTGTTAATGTTTGTTTAAATTCTATGTCTGTTGAAATTGTTGACGAGATGAAATGTTTGGGTGTAGTAGTTGATAGTAGACTTGATTTTAATTCTCATATTGACATGCTTCTTGCGCGTGTTAGATTTCAACTTCGTAGATTATATTGTATTGATTCTTATTTACCATTTTATATTAGGCAACGTGTAGCGTCGTCTTTACTTATGTCTCACATTAATTATTGTCTGGAAGTTATATCTGGTGCTTCCGCTGTTCAATTGTCCAGAATTGAGGGAATTGTTAACTCTATTGTTCGTTTCGTGTATAATCTGCGGCGATATGATTATATATCTTCTTATGTTGTTCAATTGTTGGGCTTGCCCTTCAGAAAATATGTTGATTTACGTATCCTACAATGTTTCTATAAAACGTTTAGTTCCAGTGGTTCACCCTCACTACGTTGTATGTTTCATTTTTGTAGATCCTCCCGCAATACTCAAATTTTGCTTCCACGATTTATATCGACGGTTGGCAAAAGATCGTTTGTGGTAAGGGTAGCTAGGATTTGGAACCATTTAACCGATGGATTTGAGGAACTTCTCATTTACTCCACGTGTATTCAAACGTAAAATTATTGAATTATTGGCAGGTAGCCTCTAATACGCTTGTGTTATCTACTTCTTACAGGGTCAGGGAGAGTCGATTGGAATAGCTTGCAGCTATCGTGTGTGCCATCCCACGATATTGAAAGAATCATGTGCTTCATAGTTGCTTGAGATGGATGGCTTGATATTAACTCATTCATCTGCATCAAAAGGCTAGGTTTTTGGTATTCCTCGTCTCCTGAAATGCCATCTCTCCTCTCTCTTATCTACACTCATCACCTCCTTAATTTCCTTCGACCTCTCCTTCTTTTTTACTCATCTTCTCAGGACGAACACGAACTAGTTTTCTTTTGATTTGTGTTCGAACTTTTGCTGCAACGTATGGTCCGTGTGGGAGGAAGACACCAGATAGATCTGATGCCTAAAACTTGGACCAGGTTTGATCCATTATTATTCCTCTTTTTTGTTGTTGTTTCTTTCTTCTCTTCTTCCACTAACTCAATGTAAATCGTGTACATCGTCTCAGGAAAGCGCGTTGGCCATAAGGGACGTTGTTTCGGTGTCACAGTTTAACGGTGATTTCTCCAGATTTCTATTATCACATCTGGAGACCGCTTCGTTAAGGATGCCATCCCGATGTCTTTATGAATGCCCAAATTTTGCCTGGTTCTATACCTCGAATTTCCGTCAATGTCTGAAAGAAGAATGAGCCCAGTATCTTGTTTCTTCTTTTGCTTAGGTCCGGGCACTGACAAATGAAATGATAACTATCTTCCGAATAGTCAGCCTCCCCGCACCATCTACATATATCATTATTTCTAATACCGATTCTTTTTTTTTTAACGAACGTTCCCAACGCAACCACTCTTACCCGCCCCTTCCGACCGAGGGGGCCACATCCCCATGACGTAGGGATTGCGTACACACCATGATCCGGACCATGGCGGGTTAATAGTAGAGGGTGGAAATACCAGCTACAGAAAAATTTCATCAGCCGGCACATGCAAACAATAAAATTAGTCTACTTACACATTTAAAAAAGATATTATTCTAGATCTAACTACATCAATGTCAATAACTTCATATAAAGTGTTAAAATCCATGCACATTCTACGAATGGGCTCTGCCGAAGCATAATTTGTACGTTGAAAATCAATATATAATAATTGGTAATATCTGGAAGGTCTACAAGGTACATTGAATCCAATCGTAGACAAAATAAAATTAGAAGGCACATCACCATTTATAACTTTCAGCACCATGGTTGTGTTCCACATAATACGTCTACTCTTGAGAGTAGGCAGTCTTATCAAACTCAACCTGCTAGTATAGGGTGGAAGCCTAAAATCACTATTCCAATGAAGATGTCTTAAAGCGAATAATAAAGTTTGTTTTTGAACCGATTCAATCTTATCAACATAAGTCCCGTACTGGTGGTCCCACACTACGGACCCATATTCTAGAATATATATAACTGCCTAGTTACATATGGATCTACGAATTCTTTCGCCCATCGCTTTATGAAACCAAGCACGCCATAAGCTTTATTCACCATTGTAATTATGTGATTATTGAAATTGAGTTTACGATCCATCAATATACCAAGATCCACAAAGGATTCAACAGTATCTAAATTGAAACCATGAAGACTAAAACTGGATGGAATCTCCCTCGACCTAGAGAAACACATATGTTTACATTTCTTAAGATTGAGGTCCATGCAATTTATATCACACCATTTTCCAAAATTAATCAAATCATTTTGAAGGAGCATTGAATCTTCAGATGTTTTATAAGAATAAAATATCTTAACATCATCTGCATACATCAGTAAATTTGAACTAGAAATTGAATCTCGTAAATCGTTGATGAATAGCAGAAATAGAATAGGGCCAATATGGCTACCTTGGGGAACCCCAGATGGAACCAAGATCGGATCAGAGCAGGATATACCAAATTTCACAATCTGAATACGACTATCAAGATAAGTCGATATCCAACGCAATAAGTTGTTACTAAAACCAATAAGATCAAGCTTATGTATCAAGAGTTTGTGATTGACTCTATCGAAAGCTTTACTAAAATCTGTATAAATCACGTCTGTCTGATTACCAAGAACAAACTCGTTTATAACCTGAGAAGAGAATTGCACCAAATTTGTCACAGTTGAAAGACCTTTACGAAATCCATGTTGGAATGGACTTAGAATAGACGATACTTTATGAGATAAAATCTCAGTAACCATTTTCTCAAAAAGTTTTGGAATTATACTTAATTTTGCGATTCCACGATAATTCCCCACATCAGTGAGGCTTGCAGATTTATGAAGAGGGGTTAAGTAAGATGTTCTCCAAATGGATGGGAAATAGCCATATTTTAACGAAGTATTAAATAGTAATGTGAGCGGAAGGGCAAGACTTTGAGCACAATTTTTGAGGATTATACTAGATACGCCATCAGGATTCTTACCATGTGTTTCCCCAGTGTATTGTGCAAGTTATCACACCAATGATCGCCCTCAACTCATCTCTCTTCATCATCAGTAAGTATTCTGGATTTCTCATTGAATTTTCGTCCCATAGTAGTTTGGTTTGTTCACATCCTGTGGAGGTCACCCACTGTCTGTGCCATTTCTCCTTACTCTTGCATTTGATTCTGAAAAAATAATACGACAAAGGTGGTAAAACATTCGGAACAACTCCCCTGTAAGGCGTGTTCCGTTCTTAGCTAATACATCCGCTTCTTCATTTCCCGGGATATCTTTGTGTCCTGGCACCCAGCGCAGAGTAATATTATGCTGTTCAGTGAGAATCCTCAATTCTCTACGACAGCGGCTGACTACCTTGGACCTAATATCCTTCCCCATCAATGCCTTTATGGCCGCTTGGCTATCAATGAATATCCTGATATCACTGGTGTATAACGGTCTGATCGATAACATTTCAGCGGCTTTTAGAATTGCAAATTGCCCGGAATATGCTGCACTCATCCATTAGCTTGTAGGATTCTCGAATCTGTAGTTCTTCGCAGAATATACCACAGCCAGAGCCATTTATCATTTTTGAGCCATCGGTATAGACATTTAAGTTTCCGTATAATACTGTATTATTCTTCCAGTCTTCTGTGGAGGGGAAATTGTTGCAAAATCATCACCTATTAATGTTTGGCTCGTTGTGTAGTCCGTACGGGGTTGGTTTTCTTCATATACACAAATCTGTGTGTGTCTAACATATGATCTTCCGATCAGGTTTAGTTCACGTAGCCTTAAGAGAGTCATTTCAGCGTTTTCTTGTATGAAGATGTCCAGTGGAATTATGTCCATTATGATTTCAAGGGATGCTGTGGCCGTGGTCTTCATCGCCCCTGTGAAATGAAGCAGTGCCACTCTGTTTATCCTACTTAGTTTCTTTGAATGTGTCTGGATATTCGTTATCGGCCACCAGACGTGGCATCTAATTGGTCGGACGACCGACGTGTATATCCAGTGAAATAGCTTAGGTTGCATTCCCCACTTATTGCCAACAAGTTTCCGAAGATTTTTTTATTCTTTCATTTGTGTTTTCTATCCAGTTGAGCTTCGAGTCGAGAATTACCCCCAAAAATTTTGCAGATTTTAAGTAAAGTTCGGAATTTTCCTTGCCTTTGTGAAGAGAACCATCTCTGTCTTTGTTGGGTTTATTTCTAAACCACATCTGGGTGACCATTCCGTTAGAATTTTCAAAGCACCTCCCATGATGTCTGCGATGGTTTGTGGAAATTTACCTGACGTCATTATGACTATATCGCCAGCGTACACGATTGCTTTAGCACCAAAGTACTAAGAGCCACAGCAAGGGTGAAATCACTCCTCCCTGTGGTAAGCCGTTTTCTACGGAATGAAGTGCTGAATCTACCGATCTCCCTTTCATATACCCTTGTTGACATTCTGATATACCATCCGGCTTGAGATTTACACAGATGCGTTCGTCTATAATTCTTTCAAGTGTTTTCAGTAAGATGAAGATAAACTGATCGGTCTAAAATCTTTAGCATTGCTGTGTTGGATTTTCCCAGCTTTGGGGATAAATACTACTTTTACCTTCTGCCAAAGAAGCTGGAACATATGCCATTTCCAGGCATGTTCTGAATATTTGAGTAAACGTGTTACCCAGTATGTCCCATGACTTTTGTAACATACATGGATAAATACCATCCAGCCCGGCGATTTGTAGAGGCCAAAACTGTCTATTGCCCACTTTGTACTGTCTAAAGTGATGATCGTTTTTATTTCTTGTCTATATTGAGGGTTGTCCTTTACTGTTTCTACCAAGCTCGCAACCTGGGAAGTGGTTGATAGCATTTTTCGCAGTCTGGCTGTGTCTTTTATATTTGATAGTTATTCTACTAACCTGATAAAATCTATCCTTTTAGCTTTTCTTGTTTCCCTTTTGTATACCTTTAGACTCGCTTTGTATGTTTTCCATGATTCATCTGTACCAGAATATTTGGCTACATTGTACAATGTTCTCGTGTTTTTCACACACACTTGTTGAATGCCTTCCATCTATCACAACATGATCGATCTGGTTTTTCGTGTTCTGATCTGGGGACAACCAAGTAGCTTTGTGGTTATTTCGATGCTTTAATCTATTACTACTTATCACCATGTCTCAGGCCGCGGCGAAGTGATGAGCCTCATTCCGTTGTCGGAGGTGTCTTCGTGGAGGCTATATTATATGTTTTCTTTGCCGATTTTTGCATTAAAGTCTCCAAGGAAAATTTTAATGTTATGTTCGGACAGCGATCATATAATTTGCCGAGACGATCGTAGAAGCTATATTTGACCCCTTCGTCTTTTTCTTCGGTAGGCCCATGGGAACAAATCAGGCTGGTGTTGTCTTGATACGAATTACGGCAAACCGTTCATAAAAGAGTGTGAAACAGTTAACAAGGTTTCGGAGTCTAATGTTTACCACAAAACCGCAACCAAACTCGTGCCTTTCAGCATGGCAGCTATAATATATATTGCAAGTAGCTGTTTTGGAGCAACCCTGCCCTGTCCATCCCATTTCCTGGCTTGTAATGTTGTCAGCTTTATATCATTCGAGGACATTTGTCACTTGGATAGTTGTCTCTATAGGGTTCGAACATTCCAGGTGCATATCCATAAATCGTGATTTTTCGAGGGTTCGTCGTCGTAGGGGGGGCCATTATTAGTTTTTTTACTTCTTTTCATTGTAATTGTTTCTTCGGTGGTGACCTATAAAACCAACGCACAACCTCAGGGAGCCTCGAAGTTCAGGCAGCCTCTCACCTCTGTAATAGAAATAGACTTATTATCACCACAGCATCTCCCAGCTGCTACAACAGCAAATAGTTTCAGATTAATCGCAACTATATATAGTTACTTTTTGCTTAACCAGTGGTTTATGGTATCTTATGTATAGTCGATATATAGCCTTTCTTTACTTGCTTTCAAATTAGAATTTAATATCAATCACCAAGTTATGGTACTACCAATCATCTGTTTAACTTATTTGGCCCACTGTTTATGTAAACTTTCGTCTATGAACGGTATATTCTTATATTTCTTTGCTTTATTCACTATTCACCTAAGATGGTTGGTTGATTGTTTGTGTTGTGGGTGGAGGTTTAATAGATTAACCTACAAATTAAGGGTAAAACTAACTTTGACTGCATTCGAGGGACGTTGGCGGTGTCTCAATATCCATTCTTTGCGATATGTTTGCTTACCTTGTGTACATTTTACAGAGAAGGTGGTAGGTATTCGATTCGGTCGCTGTGTATGAAAACAATTTAGAATTGTATGTAGAAGAGAACACAAACACAAAGCACATTTGTTTGAAGACCCATGCAAACGAGAAAGGGTGTTTGTGTGAAATACAAAAAGAAAACACTAACAAATAAACAAGTAACTTTACACTTTCCATGTTTAGAACTTGAGTAGATTCTAATAAATTAAAAAAGATGACCGAATTTGATATGTAAGTGGGACAATGAACTAAGTCACCGACCATGATACACGGGTTAACTTATTTCTCATAAGGCACAGTGTTTCGTTCTGTAAGCCAAAATTAAATTTAAATATATATATGAAAACGTAGAGGTTAGATACAACCGAAACACATTAATAAAACTATGGTAAAGTAGGTTGATTTGCTAAAAAGCTACAACTTTTTAAATTAGGCATCGATTGTCTTAGCAATGGCCTCACTTTTATTTATGACCGGTCAGACTTTACGATAAAATAATAAACATATCATAATTGTGAGTTTTCGATGTTTTTAATAGTTTTTATTTAAACAATTATTAAAATTTTCTAAAAAAAAATGATTTTCGCAATATCTTGCGCTCGCAATATCTTTGAAACCGCTGGTGGGATGAATATACTCGTATGATATTAAAAGAAGTTGAAGGCTACTTAATTTAAGATTCTTTGAAGTGTTCCTGAACTAATTCGGAAAACGGTTCTCGAGTTATGCTAAAATATATGGTTCAACCTCTATGTTTATACCCTCACTTTAGTGTTTTGCTAAGGAAAAAAGTGTAACACGTCGAAGGAGTGACCTAAGACCCCAAGTATGTGCGGAGGAAATCCGTTTTGGGTCATTTTAAGTCGAATGAGCAATGTCCGTCCGTCTGTCTGTCTGCCTGTCTGCTGGCTGGTGCGCATGATAACTCTCGAAAGGAGTAACCGATTGACCTCAAATTTGGTATGTGGTAATATTTTTTTCTATCTCCGGCTAAGTTCGAAGATGGGCCATATTGGTCCACTCCTTCTAGTACCTCCCACACAAAGGGTTAAAATGTTGTGAAATATTTATACTTTAATAACTTTAATAACTACTTATTCGAATCTTTTGAAATTCCACACATAGTATTAGCTTATTAGTCGCTATCAACTCAAGAAAAATGGGCGAAGTCGCCACGTCCCTTTTGGTACCTCCCACACAAATGCACTATTTTGTACCAAAAGTTAACAGCTTATAACATTAATAACAGTGTAAAAAAATACTTGACATTTTGTACAGTATTATGCTTTTATATTGCCTACAGTCCAGGGAAAAATGGGTGTTGTTGCCACGCCCCTTTTGGTACCTACCACACAAAGGTACCTTTTTGCACCAAAAGTTAACAGCTTATAACATTAAAACCAGTGTATAAAAATACTTGAAATTTTTAACAGTGTAATGTTTTTATAGTGTCTATAGCCCTGTGAAAAATGGGCGTTATTGCCACGCCCCTTTTTGTACCTCCCACACAAAATGCCCAAATCATACCACAATTTAATGTCTCATAACGTTTATACCAGTGCACATAAATGCTTATAAGTCGGCACAGTGCAATGAATTTAAAGTATCTAATGTTCAGCGAAAAAAAGGTGTATTTGATAAACCCCTTCTGGTACCTCCCACACAAATTGACAGAATAATTCGAGTAATATTCAATATTACATTACTCACAAAGTGAGGGTATACCTTAGTCGGTTTACCCGACTGAAACTTTCTTACTTGTTATTAGATGTTTATCTGTATTTTGTCCCATCCCACTAGTAGTGCTCTTAAAAGAAAATTACCTAAGCTTTAGTTTGAACAAAAAAATAAATAAAAAATTGTTTTTTGACAAAAATGTCCAACAAGTTTTAATTCGTAAAAGAAGGAAACATATTTGTACCTTTGCTAATAAATTTGTGCTTTTGTTTGTAACTCCCGAAAGGAGAAAGAAGTAGTCACTTTCTGCGTCGATTTGTGTCCGTCCGTCTGTCTGTGCATGTATTCTTGTAATCAAAGCACAGGTCGCAATTATGGTCCGATCTCAACGAAACTTTGCACTTGAAATTCAGTTTTTGATGGATTTCGGTACACTGCATCAAAAACCACATCCTGGCAAATTTATTAACGAAATTCAAAGGGGCTTAACAACAAATCACTTCTTTTTTCATAGCTAACAATTTCTATTCCACGCAATTTTCAAACAAGTTATAATTCATGTTTGTGTGAATTTATATGTTCATCATTATTTTTAAGTATTTTCCTGAAAACCGTTGTTTTCTAACGACATCATTTTTCATTTTATTTCGTTTTTTTTGTAAAATTTTCAAATATGATGATTTGCCCTTTCTCGTTTCTGATGGTATATTGTTCCTACTATTACTATACATATTTGACTAGCTTTAACCCGGTGTGCTTCGCAGCTCCCATCACTTATTTATTTTCTTTTTAGGGTACTGTGGAGTAGTTATACCTCTTTCTTTCAAAAACACATGATTATTCCGTAAGGGGAAAAATTACTATTATACAATAAAATACGCAAATCCCCGCTTCATTGGTTGTTTATGCTCCAGATATCAGGCACCATATTTATCCCTTTTCCACACTGTGCCTCTAAATGTTAAAAACTATTTTTGGATCTTATTTTATCTTCCCCCCCCAGGTTTATGTTCCAATAGCAACATTCACACCCTGATACAATATAAAACAATGTTTTGCACACCGTGTCCTTTTTAATTAAAAAAAAAGGAAAAAATGAATGCCTAGTTTAAGTTGCAAGACTTACAACTTGGGATCATATATAATCATTTCGCTACATTGTACCAAATGTAACACAATGTGTCATAATTAACCATTTTTGCACCACAGCACAACATTTAATCGTTGTTGTCCCCCACGTGCCACTAAAAGTGTGCATTTAGAGAAAATCATAGTGTATATTCCTAAAGCCAAATATCCAATCTTAGGCCTTATTTAACACTTTTTGTCCCCTATCTATGCCATGTTTAACTTTTCACCATACCGTGCCTTATTTACCTCATTTTGCCCCACCGTTTACGTAGATGCTTCGCACTCTGGTTATTCACCGCTGTACTAATTAACTTCCCATCAAAAACTCTCATTTCCAGGTAAACTGGCGGGTAAGTGAAATTCAAAAGAAATAATGACTTACCATTTAGCCATCAGATTATTTTTACATGGGCATGATATTGGAGGAAAGTACTTCCATACAGGCATACGAAGAGTTAACAAATAACTACTTACCCCCACGCTTACGAATATCCAACATATAAGTACTTATTATTGTCATTTTAATAAGGGGTTGAATAACACCTTAGCAGTAATGATTTTCATAACCATTTATATATCATACACAATTAAATACTACGAGACATATTTTTTACTCGAAATGTTCCCATCAAAAACATGGTAAGTACATGACATTACTACTTGCATTACCAAATAAGACATGTCATTACTACTTGCACTACCAAGTAAGACATGTGATTACCCTCTGTCATATATATGTTTTCGTAAGTTAATTAAAGATGGGTATTGTAAGATATATGTGGCAACAACAATTCTCATAAAGAAAAGTTGATTTGATTAGAGATTTAGTAACATTCCGAATAAAAAAATATATCTTGTCATATATAATAATATATATGGTTAATAAAATCAATTTATTTTATTTATTTATTTTTATTAAAGAAACGTAAATTTTATTTGGAAATTTAGTAAATTTAGCAAATAGTCGCATTACCAGGTACCCTGGCGGGAAAATCAAATTCAAAACAAATAACAACTTACCATTTAGCCACCCTTCAGATTATTTTAGCATGGGCATGATATTGGAGAAAAGTACTTCTATGGAAGCATACAAAGAGTTGACAAATAACTACTTACCCCACGCTTTCGAATATCCCAATTATTAGTAGTTGTTATTGTCATTTTAATAAGTGGTTGAATAACACCTTACCAGTAATGATTTTCATATGTGTTAATACATATCATATAAAATAGAATATGACGAAATTTTTTTTACTCGAAATGTTACTAAGTTTCTAAATCAAATCAACGGTTCTTTAATAAAAATTGGTATTGTCGCATATTGTACCGATTAATATAATACCCGACTTAAAATAACTTACAAATAAGTACATATTTATGTCAATATAAGTAAGTCATTATTTGTTGACTACATGTAATGCAAGTGGTAATGACATGTACTTACCAAGTTTTTGCTGGGTTAATGTCATTCCAAGTAAACACTTGATTAAATACAATGCAAAGTTTCTGAAGTATCAACTGATATGTCAAAAATAGGGGTATTTATTAAATCCTTTAATCCTGCTGGCCAGTGAAAGTTGCATTTTTGATATGTTGCCAAGATGACTTTTGTTAGCAGTGTGTGTGCAAAAGCAAAGAAAATTTAAAAAAATCCTTTTAAATCCATCTAAAAAAAATTAAATATAAAGTTTGTGAATTTGAGAATTTGATACTATCTACATAGCAAATTTTACCACAATCGTAGGGGATTCGTTGAAATTTTGTCGATATGTCTTGGAATTACCGCTGTATTATTATATTTTTTAAATCTTATCTATGTATGTACATTACTTTTCAGTGCTTGTTTTTAGTCTTGGGTTATTATATGACAAGTACTGGAAATAATCATGCACTAAAATTAATGATCTCAGTCACTAAGCCAAGAATAAAAATAAAATTTCCTTTCTAGTAATATCTGATGAAATCTCGTTCTATTTTTTTCTGAGAATAAAATACATGTGTGTGTACTATACCTCAAACTGTGTTATTGTTTGTACATTCAATTCCTTGTAAAAATTATGTAGCTAATTTTAGAATACAATTTACTACGCTAATAGCTCAGATGCAAAATGAATTTGCTAAGTGTTAATTACGTTTAAATTTGAAATAAATTTCTTCCTCTTAGAAACAAGACTGCAAGATATTGCTTAGATATTTTTTTGGCTATTATTATCGTAATTAAATTCTGTCATTTTCCTCCGTTCACAATTGTTTTCGTCTGTTTTTTCGTCATCATCGAACATTTGCCCAACAACAATTACTCCACAGTCGTAAAAGCAAAATTTCCCAATACAAATATGTATGTAGTGCCACTAATAATATTTTTGTTTTTGTTGTTGTTAATACACATTGAGCAAAATAGCGAGACATCGAAAATGAATAAAGTAATAGGTATGTATGTATATGTCGTCCATGGACATTGCTACCTAAAAGTCAATCCAATGAATCGTTAAACATAAATTCTAAACTCATTAAGATCACATTAATATGTAGACATAGACAAAAACGTTGTCGTCTTGTGCGTTACTTGTATTTTTAAAATTGAAATATTAAATTGAACGATTTTTTAAATTGATTCGTTGCACTAGATATTTATATTCTCCTTGTTCTTGTTAGTTTTGATGTGGAATCGTTGGGTGTGCTCCTGGATACACATTTGCCAGACTCAAAGAGATCTACATAAGTTGTATCACTCAGGCCTACATACCAAAAAAATGGATATAACCCAAGATTGTTTTCATTCATTTCATTTATTTCGTATACATAAACTTGTAATTCAAAGCCGTCTGGCCAATTAAACATTAATTACAATATGCATTTAACTAAGCTTTTTAACCAAGGGTAAAAAACTACTCAGTGGTATATGATTTGTTTAAACCTAAGTAAAATAATAAGGAATAAATAATATGAGTACAGATTGGGTATACGGAAAAGTATTTAGGATAATTAAATAACTACTCATACATGGAAATAATCAAAATAGAACAAAATTTATAAGAAATTTATTGAAGATGTTGAAGAAGCCGATTAGTGTAAGATGTAATTGATAAACTAAAGTTTTTTAATTCAGCAGGTAAAGCATTGTATAATCGTGCTCCTATTACAAGAAATGCATCATCCAAAAGGTGAAATACCCCAGGTATTAATAACTGATTTCTTCTAGTTGAGTGACAAAACTCAAATGATCTCACCAGGAAACTCGGACACTGATTCCTAATCAGCTTGTAGAAGAAAATTAATAACCGGGAATTCAAAAAAGTGGAGAAACTACACCCTAGACATTTTTCAACATAAGGGGTTATATGAACTCGTCGATTTAATCGGTACACATAACGCACAGCTCTGTTTATAGCCAGATGTATCAGACTCATGTTTCTCTGTGTAGCCCCAGAGTATACCTCCAAACAATACAAAACAGTTGGCATAACCAGGGCATGCACAAGCCGCTCCCTAACAAAAAGTGGCAGAGATAAATCTGTACCATACAGTTTTTTTAAGGTCAGATTCACCCTCGAAACTACCATATTAATGTGGTGTTCAAAACAAAGCTTATCATCTAACTGAACTCTGAGGCATTCCATGCGACGAACAAATTCAATTCGAGTGTTATTATATATTAACTGAATATTATTGTAGCAAACGGAAGAAAAATATAGTGCCTTGGTTTTAAACGGATTTATGCAAAGCTTATTATGCAACATCCAAAACTTAATGTTTCGAAAACAAGATCAATTTTAGACTGAAGAGTCTGCGCAAAATGATGGTGGCCTTTAAACAGCAACTGAATGTCATCTGCAAAAGCATAAGGAACACACCAGTTTTGTAAACGGGGGAAAAGGTCGTTATGTATATTATAAATAGCAACGGCCCCAACAGATCCCTGCGGAACACCACTTTTAACAGGAAGAATATTACTGTACCTACTATCACCATATATACCAATTGACGCCTATTAGCAAGATAAGAGCACAGCATGGTACATGCACTACTCGAAAAACCATATGTATCATATAACTTATACAACAAAGTGGAATAATCCACTCTGTCGAAAGCTTTTTTCAAGTCCAATGACACAAGTATACAAAATTTCTCATTGCCATAATTACCGCGAATGGAATCAGTTAGACCTAACAATAAAGAAGTTGTACTCCTACTGTTTCTAAACCCACACTGGGCATCATGGATGAATCTATTATTTTCCATATAGGTCAACATTTGCGATTTCATTACATGTTCCACAACTTTGGAACAAATTGGTAAAATTTAAATAGGACGGAAATCATTCATTGAGTGTGAGGCTCCCTTCTTCTTAACGGGAACAATTTTAGACGTCTTCCAGCCAGATGGGAATACAGATGACAGTAAAATCGTGTTTACAAAATGGAAACAAATAAATGGGTATATGATTTTTAAAAATTTTAAGGTAAACCCATCTAAGCCAGCAGCATTAGATTTTATAGCGAAAAACGCCTTATCCAAATCTTCAATGCCCACACACTGAAAAGAAAAACCATAATCTCTATACGGCCAGCTCTGAAAAACGTCAAACATGCAAGGTGAATTTAACTGATTTTCAACGAATACTTGATTCAGGCTGTCAACATTCAAATTGCAATTATAGCTAAGGAAATCCTTAGCTCCATCCCACACTGAAGCTAAGGATTTCCGGCCAATTAGTCTATCGTCATTTCTCCTTAAAACCCTGGAGAGAATAATATCTATTGATCACAGGCTATTGATATCTATTGATCACCTTTATTGAAGGACATCTCTATGCTAAGGTATATACTATGGTAGCATTTTAAGGTAAATAGGGGCCTTCAATAACATAAATCCAGCCGTTATAATTACGGCTCTTCAACCCTTGGAGTTGATAACAGTACACGTATGGTCATTCATAATCTTCTGACTAAGAGACGCATTTCAGCAAGCTTAGGGTCAACTGGCCACCATAAATATGTCAGCAGGGCAACGCCCCTAGGTGGTGTTCTGTCTCCTCTGATGGAATCTCTCTATGAATCTCTCTCTGCTTTCTCTGGGGATGATTGGTGTCAGAGTTGTTGTCTATGCAAATGACGTGGCAATTGCTGTTAGAGGGAAGTTGTTAGTTTATATCAGCGGGGCCATGGCCATTGATCCGATCCCGAACCTTTTTGGACCAATAACGTAGACTACCACCAGACATCACTCTCTCTAAAAATTGTACAAAATATGTGTTTCAATTTCAAAATTTGGCTTATATAGGCGGAGCCACGTCCATTGGTCTGATCCCGCCCATTTTTGGGCGAATCGCGTAGACTGTCATCAGATACATATGCCTAAAACTGCAGCACTCTCGATAATAAATTGTGCAAGATATTTCAATTTCAAAATTTGGCTTATATGGACGTGGGCACGCCCATTGGTTCGATGCCGCTCATTTTTGGACCAATCACGTAGACTACCACCAGATATACTCGTATATACACGAAATAACAGCACTCTCGGTAACAAATTGTTCAATATATCTCAATTTCAAAATTTGGCTTATATGGGCGGGGCCACGCCTATTGGTCCGAACCGGCCAATTTTTGGACCAATCACGTAGATCGCCAACGGATATATATACACAAAATTCCAGGTGTCTCGCTAACAAAATGTGCAAGATATCACATTTTTAAAATTTGGCTTATATGGGCGGTGCCACGCCCATTGGTCCGATCCCGCCAATTTTTGGACCAATCACGTGGACTGTCACCAGATACATATGTACAACATTACAGCACTCTAGCTAACAAATTGTGCATGATATATCAATTTCAAAATTTGGCTTATATGGGCGGGGCCACGACTATTGGTCAGATCCCGCCCATTTCATGACCAATCACGTAGACTGCCACCATATACATATACACAAAATTCCAGCACTCTCGCTAACAAATTGTGCAAAATATCTCAATTTCAAAATTTGGCTTATATGTGGCCACGCCCATTGGTCCGATTCCGCCCATTTTTGGAAAATTCACATAATCTGCCACTAAATGCATACACACAAAATTTCAGCACTCTAGCTAAAAATTTTTCTCAATATCAAAATTGGACCCATATGGGCGGGTCCACGCCCACTTGATATATCGAAAATTTAAGTACCCTATTTTCAGCACCCCCTACACATGTACATTCTCTGAAAATTTCAAGATGATCGGTCTAGCCGTTTAGACGTCTATACGGAACAAACAAACAAACACACGAACAAACCCACAAACAGACACTCTCTTTTATATATATAGACTAGCTGAGCCCGGTGCGCTTCGCTGCTCATGTCAAAATTAGCGCTGTAAAAACTGTATTTTATATCCGATCGGCAGAAAGAGGTTTGTTATTACGTGAAGGCATACTGCCAAATTCGGAGAAAATCGGTTCAGATTTAGATATAGCCCCCATATATATGTTACCCCCGATTTGACATGTAAGCGCTGTAGAAACTGTATTTTATATCCGATCAGTAAGAAATTCGGCAGAAAGAGGTTTCTTATTACATGAAGGAATACCGCAAAATTCGGAGAAAATCGGTAGAGATTTAGATATAGCCCCCATATATATGTTACCCCCAATTTGACATGTAAGCGCTGTAGAGACTGTTTTATATCCGATCAGTACGAAATTCGACAGAAACAGGTTTCTATTTTACATGAATGAGTATTCAAGGAAAATCGATTCAGATTTATATATAACCTCCATATATATGTTCCTCCAGATTTGGTTACAAAGCGCTATAGAAGTTGTACTTTACTTCCGATCATTACAAAGTTCTCCAGAAAAATGTTTCTCAATTTAGGAACGAATATTGCTTAATTTAGCGATTATCGGTTCAAAATAAGATATACACACACACACACACCACATTTACCAATTATTCCAAATTATTATCGCAATGACCCTTATCGCATTGTTAGGGAGGTGTAGGGTATTATATAGTCGGCCCCGCCCGACTTTCTGCCTTTCCTTACTGGTATTAGTAATAAATTCACTGAATGAAAAAATACCGAATTCAGTGGAAAGTCTAGAAAATAGAAATGTATACTTATAAAATTTCCAAATTCTTGTTTCATTGGTCATGTATCACATCAGCTCTAATTATCGCATACCGAGCATTTTTGTTCATGTATTTCCTATATAATACTTGCAAGATATATCAAAATATGGGCTGTGCCACGCCCACTGGTCCTATTCAACACTCTCGCAAACTTTCAACACTCTCGCTAATAAAATGAGCAAGATAATTCAATTTCAAAATTTGGCTTATATGGGCGGTGGCACGCCCATTGGTCAGATCCCGCCAATTTTTGGACCAATCACGTGGACTGTCACCAGATACATATGTACAACATTACAGCACTCTAGATAAAAAATTGAGCAAGATATCAAAATTTGGTCTATGTGGGCGGGGCCACGCCCATTGGGCCGATCCCGCCCATTTTTGGACCAATCACGTAGACTGCCACTAAATTCATACACACAAAATTTCAGCGCTCAAGCTAAAAATTTTTCTCAATATCAAAATTGGACTTATATGGGCGGGTCTACGCCCACTTGATATATCGAAAATTCAAGTACCCTATTTTCAGCACCCCCTACACATGTACATTCTGTGAAAATTTCAAGATGATCGGTGAAGCCGTTTAGACGTCTATACGGAACAAACAAACACACAAACCCACAAACAGACACTCTCTTTTATATAAAGGGTGTTCCAAGAAGAGCCCAATTTTTTTATTTTAAATAAAACAGATATTTAAGAAAAAATCGTGAAACTTTATTATATCGTAAAGTAGACAGAATGAGGTTATGTATAGAACAATATATCGTGCAGATGGCCGCCGCGGCTTTGCTGGCATGCACGCGATCTTTTAATGAAATTTTCAATGACCGTTTTGCATGAATGCTGCGGTATTTCATTAATGCAGCGTCCAATTTCGTCTTTTAAGGCTTGAGTCGTCGTCGGCTTATTCGCGTAAACCATTGACTTCAAAAAACCCCAAAGAAAAAAATTTAATGGTGTTAAATCGCACGATCTAGGCGGCCAATTCTGATCTCCAAAACGCGAAATAACACGACCGGGAAATGACTGATGCAGCAATTGAATTGTTTCTCTGGCTGTATGACATGTGGCGCCGTCTTGTTGGAACCACATGCCCTCCACATTCATTTCTTCAATTCTAGGCAAGAAAAAACTGGTTATCATTTCACGATACCGAACACCATTGACTGTTTGCGCTTGACCTGCCTCATTTTCATAAAAAAAAGGTCCAATGATTCCTCCAGCCCAAAAACCACCCAAAAACCGGTCGATCGACCTGGTCGATGGCGCGTTGTTGTCTTTACATCACTAACAGACCCAGTTTCGGCAAATTTATCCATTAATCTCTTTACAGTTGACTCTTTTGGAGCATTATTGTGACCCCAAATTGATCCCAATTTGCGAACTGTAGCCGCAAAACTTTCACCATTTTGGTAAAACAATTTCACAATGAGAATGCGTTGTTCATTCGTGTAGCGCTCCATTTTTACTAACCTCGTACCTTCTACTAACAAACAATAACAATTATTCAAATGTCAAACAATGACACTTCGAATGTTGCGAGATTTAAAAATTGCGCTCTTCTTGGGACACCCTTTACATATATAGATTATTTTTACTCCCGAATGGACCATATCGAAGATTCACCCCGTCCGGACATATCACCGTCTTTAACTGTTTTACAGTATGTGGGGGTTTAGATCATTCAAATTTGAAGTTGACGCCTCAGGTATTGTGTAACAAGCTCTTTTTGAAATTGTGGATGTATTCTAATTTAGTGCCGACATAGATTTTCTTTATTTTTCTGATATAACTGCTTATATTTGTTAACATCACTGTAAAGCGGCCGATATGTACAGTTGCGCTGAAAATGTACGTCATATTTGTTGTGCTTGTGTCGTTACATAGAGGACATATAACATAATTTTTTTTGACGAACGGTCCCAACGCATCCACTCTTACCCTCCCCTTCCGACCGAGGGGGCCACATCCCCATGACGTAGGGATTGCGTACACACCATGATCCGGACCATGGCGGGTTAATAGTAGAGGGTGGAAATACCAGCTACAGAAACATTTCAACAGCCATCACATGCAAAAATTCAAAAGTTTTTCTATGTATAGACATGTAGTGAACCTCTAAACAATTAACATTAGTCTACTTACATATTTAAAAAAGAGATTATTCTAGATCAAACTGCATCAATTTCTACATCAATGTCAATACCATCATATACAGTGTTAAAATCTATGCACATTCTACGAATGGGCTCTGCCGAAGCATAATTTGTAAGTTGAAAATCAATATGTAATAGTTGGTAATATCTGGAAGGTCTATATGGTACATTGAATCCAATCCTAGACAGAATAAAATTAGAGGGCACATCAACATTTATAACTTTCAGCACCATTGTGGTGTTCAGCATAATACGTCTGCTTTTAAGAGTAGGCAGTCTTATCAAACTCCACCTGCTAGTATAAAGTGGAAGACTAAAATCCCTATTCCAATGAAGATGTCTTAAAGCGTTGTTATTGATAAGTTTTGTTTTTGTTGTAATAGCTTGACCTTTTGTCAAAATAAGTGGTTTTTGCAACTGTCAAAATAATAGTAGTGTGTGCTAGCTTACATACGGCAGTGATGAAATGCGACTAATTTGGGTCTTCCAGCAGGATAACGAACCAGAGCATACCAGCATATACGAAATGATTGGTTTCAGCTGAACAAGATTCAAGTCATGTACTTGCCCCCTCAGTCACTAGACCTGAATCTAATAGAAAATGTTAAAAAGGTAGTGGCTCATTGCCAACCAACGAACACTTTCCAAATTTGGGAAGCTGTGAAAGTTGCGTGGAGGCCAATTTCAGCTAAAAAGCTGGCGGACTAAATGCTGCCTCACCGTTCTGCGATTATAGGGAATAAAGAACATGCAATCAGATACTAGTAACTAGATAATTAATCAAAATGTACATAAACAAAATGTATACCAAAAAAATAGTTTTCTGTACATTTTAGAGTGAAGTAATCCACAATACTATTATTTTAAACGCCTTTTTTTACGACTTTTGAAGATAGCGCCGCGAAATTTTGATAGAATGAATCAAATGCGTTTTATTTCTTTACAAATATAGTGCTTAGAAATATAAATAGTTAAAAAATACAAAATAATTGTTTTCAAAGAGCAGTATACTATTTTTCCGATTGTTTAAATTTCCGTTCTTAACACTACTATTATTTTGATCGCAGCTGTATGTATGTTCTTTTGTGTTTTAGATTTGTTCATACAATGCAGAGTAGCATTCGCTCTGGGACTGCTGGAACACCGCTTATAGCGTGTACTACCTAATTAAAATTTGTTTGTGTTTATTGTGTAAACAATATCGCTTTTAATCGCGACCCAAATAAAGAAAGTTCACTATTACTTGATTAAAATAAGCATTGATTTTCTTGTTTTATTTTCGTTCTCCGCTGCTGCTGTTTATATTTTTGGCATTTATTTGTTTGTTTAATTCAGCACAGTGGGCGTACCAGAATTACAAAAATGGCAAAAAAGTAACACCTACCAAGTCATAGAAAAGAAGTAGAGAAATCCCAAGCGATAGGGAGATCAAATCGGTTTCTCTTTTTCTACTATCTTTCCAACTTTTCTGCATATTTGCAAATCTGTTTTCAGTGTGATAATTTAACATGAAATTATAGATAATGCGAATACTAAGTACATTTAGTCAAAATGGTTACTTTCCCACCAAATTAACTTTTCATTCCCATCGAATTTATTTAATCTTTAAGTTTTCTACTTGCATAAAGTCATACGAGTACATACCAAAACCGGTCTTGTAACGGGGTTTCCAATAGGGATGACATGATTTTGAAGTGACGTTTCGGCCATTTGTAATATGTCATGAGCTGTCATTTGTTTTTCATTGTATTCAGTGGTGTTTACAATTTCATCATGTAGAGATATACACAAGAACAACGTTTACAAATTATTCAGTTTTATTATCAAAATAATCGTTCGTCAATTGCACCTTTTCTTGCGCTAAAAAAAACACTTTCCAGGCTACCTTGACACCCATGAGCAATATTTTAGCTCTCGTTAAGAGCTATCATTTTGCCATTGACCGATTGTGGCTACGTGCCACACAGCAAATGAAACAATTGAATTGTTGCGAGAAAAGTTTGGAGATTCGATTATTTTAAGAAATTGTGATATTGAATGGCCTCCAAGAAGTTGTGATTTAACACCATTAGACAATTTCTTGTGGGGTTATTTGAAGTCATTGGTCTTTCGAAATACACCAGACTATCTTCAAGCTTTACAAGTCAATATTGAAAGTGCCATTCATGACATACGAATCGATTTAGTGGAAAAAGTGCTCGAAAATTGGGTTCAGCGAATTCGTTCCTGCAGAAGAAAACGTGGAGGCCATTTGAATGACGTTTTATTTAGAACTTAATTGTATCGATTGTACTTCACATTAAATAAAAAACTTTTGAATTTCCTTAACAATAAGTGTTTTTTTTCATATCACTCTTATTGGAGGAAAACCCTGTATAATATATTTTGAGAATTCACAATTGGAATATTTTAACAAACATCCCCGTAGACGGACATCTCCCGTAGTCTGGCAAAAATACAGTGAACATCAGTGACCGCCTACGGGAGTTTCCACTGTATACATAGAATCAATGCGTTGACAACGCTATCGGCAATTCCCAACTGGGTATGTACAAATTTGTCACACAGTAAAGTGTGCTATATTTGGGAGCGCCATTAACGTCATTTGTCTGGGAATACGTACCAACTTAATAGGTTTCTTTCGACCAAAATACAGTCTTGATCAAAAATGTATCATTTTGGTCTTTTTTAATTCTTTCTGATTCGATTTTATTAAAATGCCAAAACTTGTTGCACTTTTCGATCTACCGCTTGAT
Organism: Eudasyphora cyanicolor; assembly: GCA_963930755.1. NCBI lineage: Eukaryota > Metazoa > Arthropoda > Insecta > Diptera > Muscidae > Eudasyphora > Eudasyphora cyanicolor. The sequence continues at coordinate 135,484,643 of OZ005735.1, forward strand.
ATATACAATTTGTAAAATGATATAAAAATTGGTAAAATTCTTCGCGAACCCATAAAGAATTTGGCTCCACAGAGTAATATGTTAGCTTTAGCGTCGTATAAGGAATACGCACAAACTTAACAACAGACACTTCGTTTTGTTTGTCTACATTGTTTGTTGGGCGTGAATTTTTAATTAATCTTCTGTGTCGTCATTACTGAATTGTTTTCTACTCATATGCGTCCAAGTAATTGTTTTTGCTAGTAATATATGTATATACACGTACTATTTCAAAGCATCTGTTTAAGGGTAACCTATAGATCAAGGCGTTTGTGTCGTTTTGGATCTATCTGCGCTTAAACAAACATTCTCACATAGAAATTCACTAAATGTAATTCGCATGAATAATAAAAGTTTGGATATTTCAATACACAACAACTCCGGTGATGTGACGAAAGGTTCCCCATTTGAGAGAAGCGCTAGATGATAATCGACCACAAAATGAAATAAAATGTTTTGCATTATTGAAATATTATACAGTAATTAAGCTCATCATTAGGTTTAGGTTAGGGTGGCAAGCAGCTTAGCCAGCTCACATGAACCAATGTAAGTCCCTAGTGATACCACGGGCTCAGACGCCCTCGTCGAAACCAACCTGTTTGATAAACAAAGTTATATAGCGCGAATATCGGTACCGGATCTGTCAGTTTTCTTAGAAAGACCGACTCCAGTATATCTAGACTTCGTTCACTTAATGATGGACAGTAGCAAAAAAGTTTCTCAATGCTTTCCACTTGTTCCTCATCACCACAACTCCTGCAGAAGTTATTGGACTCGATACCTATTCTTCTGGCGTGTTTCCCGATCAGGTAGTATCCCGTCAGAACTGCGACTAACGCAGACAGGTACCCATATGAGATGTATGTTAAACCGCTAAGCCACCGCTCAAATCTGCGGCAGTCGGGGGCTGTGACCTCCAGAGAAGAGACCTCAGCCACTTGGCGACTTCCCTTATTGCCATTTTTGGGCTTGATAGACCCTGCCGGTTTTTGGTAGTCTGTGAGCTATCAAGCTTCGAACCATCGGTGTAGAAGTGGAGTTGGTTTCATTATTTTTATACCCTCATTTTAGTGATACGAGGGTATATATCATTTGCTACGGAAAAAAGTGTAACACATCGAAGGAGTGACCTAAGACCCCAAGTATGTTCGGCGGATATTCGTTTTGGGTCATTTTAAGTCGAATGAGCAATGTCCGTCCGTCTGTCTGTCTGTGTGTCTGTCTGCTGGCTGGTGCGCACGATTACTCTCGAAAGGAGTAACCGATTGACTTCAAATTTGGTATGCGGTAATATTTTTATCTATCTCCGGATGAGTTCGAAGATGGACCATATTGGTGTACTCCTTCTGGTACCTCCCACACAAAGGGTTTAAATTTAGTGAAATATTGATTCTTTAATAACTTCTAAACTACTTATTCGAATCTTCTGAAACTCTACACATAATATTAGTATATTAGTCGCTATTACCTCGAGAAAAATGGGTGAAGTTGGCATGCCCTTTTGGTACCTCCCACACAATTGGACCATTTTGCATCAAAATTTAACTGCTTATAACTTTAATACAAGTGCATAAAAATGCTTGAAATTTTCTACAGTATAATGTTTTTTTAGCGCCTATAGTCCGGTAAAAAAATGGGCACTATTGTACAACCCCTTTTGGTACCTCCCACACAAATGGACCGTTTCGTACCAAAAGTCAACGGTTTGTAACTTTAATACCAGTGCATACTAATACTTGAAATTTTGTACAGTGTAATGTTGTTATAGTGCCTACAGTCCTGCAAAAAGTGGGTGTTATCACCCCGCCCTTTTTATACCTCCCACACAAAATGACCAAATCATACCAAAATTACATAGCTCGTAACTTTAATATACCAGTGCACATAAACGCTTATAGTTCGGCACATTGCAATGTATTTAAGAATCTACTGTTTACCGAAAAATAGGTATATTTGGGAAAACCCCTTCCGGTACCTCCCACACAAATTGACAGATTTATTAGTGTAATGTTATATATTACATTACTCACAAAGTGAGGGTATACCTTAGTCGGTTTACCCGACTGCAACTTTCTTACTTGTTCTTTTATGTTTCACTATTTGGAACAGTGTTTTTTTTTTAGATTCAGATTTGTTCCTTTAAAAATGGTCTGAATCATTTTCAATACGGTTTGCTGGGCATGAATGTACAATGTACACATAACAAAGTACATTGTACTCGTATATGTATCTGTTATCCATTGGTTAGTTACCCTCATGTACGACAAATAATATTCAATATGATAATATCGCAAAGGCAAAAATAACAACAACATATTCCACAACTTCCGCTACGTAATACTAGAAATAATGCTTAGCCGGTCACATAGAACTGAAATGAGCTAAGTTCGAAGAAGCAGTAACAGCGCCCATTCATTGTTTATTTGTATGTTTGTGTTTTGTTTTTGGGAAAACTTTGTTTAGTGTCATCGTTCTCACCCGCAATGTTTGTAATACTAAAATGAGAATGTTTTATATTGGGGCGGCGTGTCGTTTTGTATGGACGACAATAAATTGAGGTCCGTGAAAATAAATATCTATGTATTTAGATAGAAAAAGACACAATCCTCTGTGTTTGCAAAATACACGGTCTAAAATATGGACTTAAATAAATAAAATTTGGAACTGATTGTACTGGTACATATACAGGGTGGAGCGCGGTAATTTCCTTATTTGGGAATAAAATAAAAAAGTTATGAACCTTAGAAAAAATTATTTTATATTTTAATTATATTGAACAGCTTCTGTAGCGCTGAAAGACCAATTCGGAAAGAAAATATTTCTGTGGTTTTCTGGAACAACAGCCTATGTCGGAAATTTTCGATTTCGGGATTTTAGCAAAAATTTATATAGCGTATCATTATCTATCGATCGATATATGACACTCCCATGTCAGTCCATTTTTCGACTTTTTCCAACACTCAACTTATTAAATTTGATATTAAATGTACTGCGAGATCTCATGAACATTTTGATTTTTTGAGATGTACTGTTATGTTTGAAAACTAAAGATATATGGGGTCTAGATGTAGACCCCATCTGAACCGTTTTTTTTGGGTGTTACAAACATCTGTCTCGAAACAAACTTATAATAATCAAGTGAAAGGGGCGTTAAGTTCGGCCATCTTATATACCCTCCACCATGTTTCGCATATTAATTGTTTTGTGTTCAAATAAACTCATATTAACAATTTTCAGCCCAATTCGTTGAAATTTGTGGTTTCTGTAGCGTAAAGAAATCAAATCTTGAGGGAACTTTGTATGGGGGCTATATCAAAACGTGGACCTATGACTACCGTTAGTCGCGTGCAAGTTTCCGGGTATAAATTAAACCTAGTCACCAATTTTCAGCCCGCACTGAAAAAAAAATTGTCATAAAATTAAGGAATGGCTCCAAAGACGTCACTAGTTTTTAAAATAAGTACATTTTGTACATAAAATATAGATAATTTCAATAATATTAAGTAATATACTTAATTTTAAGTACATTTTCTTAATTTTAAGTACAAAATGTACTTATTTTGAAGACTAAGTACGTCTTTGGAGCATTTCTTTAGTTTTATGACAATTTTTTTTTCAGTGCGATCAGTAAAAATTTGTTGTCTCTATGGCGTTAAGAAGACAAAAAAAATAGTTCAGTCATCTAGCTGATGACCCACCCATCCTATGATCGAGTGTATAAAAATAGTAAGGTATAAAAATGGTTAACTTTGTACTAAAAGTAGTTCCGAATATAACTTATTTGGAGGTTTACTGTTTGTGAAAAAGGAGGACAAATCCAACATTTTTAAAAAAGGAGGGAGGACACTGGTTAAAAAGGAGGACATGTCCTCCGAGAGGAGGACGTACGGTAACCCTGTCTCTGACAGGTCAACATAATTTTTTAGAAAAGAAAACACCAATAGATAGATGAATACAGTACGTTCTGTTTGATGCAATGTGGGTTACGCCTTTTGTGCTTTATCAAACACGAGCACTTGATGTTACGTCCTTTGAAATTTCTTCAATAAAATTGTGATTTTTTGATTTCTTTAATAAAATGGCTATTAGTTTAGCCATTTTATTAAAGAAAAAACGAATTTTCACTTTTTTGAGGGTTACGCCCTTGGGAATTTCAGGTAACGGTATGCACATTAAGGTCTACTCTTAAGAGCTAGTCAAATATAAAATCAAAACATCAAGGTATATATTTTTGTAGAAGTCGTTCAGAAACCTAGTCCTGGGTACACAATTTAAGAACTCCCCTAAATAGATTTTGCTTAAAAAATGTATGAATCAGTAGAAGTTTTTGAATATATGAGACCCGAGGCGAGTTTGCAGACGAAAAACAAATTTTATAAAAACAATTTTAGTGAACGAATGGTGATTTCGTTTATGGAAAAAAATGTAAATTTTTTTCTACATTTTTCACTGAAATCCCATTTGTAAAAATGGTGCGGCCGCATTAACGGGTTTTGATTTCGTTTGTAGAATTATTACACTCCGCAAATGCGAAAATAAAGCATTTTCCACGCACAACCCAGTCCACGGTGTAGAGTGTTGCACCGTCAAAAAGCAGACTTCAGAACCAACCCTAAATGAAAGCGTTCTTTCTTTATGTAATACCAAATGGCTGCGCAATAATATAGGTATGGGTTTTACTCACCGCACGATTTTTGTTCGATTGTGTGTGTGTAATATGCGAAATTAGCAGAAGGTGCAGGGGGAATTTTTCAAAATGTCGCAACATGATGTGGTAAAACTATAAACTCACCGTTTAAACGAGACTCCAAAAAAGAGTTAAAGAAAGTCACAGGGACAAGTCGCAACATATACATATATATTTTGAAATTGAACACCACATTTTCTGAAATAATTTTATATATCATATAATAATAAATTGTTGGCAAGTGTATTTTTTTCATCCTCAAGAAAAACAATGCGTTTGCATGTTGTGATGATTAATACTGTGACCATAAACATACAACAAAGGATTTTCAATGAAATTTACGTAAATGGATTCTTATTTAGTGAGATTGCCATTTACGTGCCAACAAAGACGATGCCACTGACGGAAAGTTTCATAAGGATAATTTAATTATGTCATTGCTTGCTTATATTTTGTTCAAATTGTACATTCACTACATTAGCTAAAAATGGATATCAATGGAAAAATGCTTGTTGATAGAATTGAACAAAGAAAACTTTAAAACCCGAAGAGTCAGACTTGTAGCCTTAGCAACGTTGATTGACCAATTAAAAATGCTGTAATATTGTCGATTTTGATTATTTTTTAATTAAAAAAATGCAGTTGATCGTAATAACATTTAAAATTTTATGAAAAAGAAATATATATATCCACCTTAAGAGTGGATAACAACATCGAGTCTGTCTGGAGAACAATCTTTAAGCGTTTCATTTTTGGATACTTTGACCTCCAGAATGGACCATATCGAAAAATGCATTGGGTTTATATCTGGTCTATTCATAAATTCACAAAAAATATATTTTTTAGAAATTGTTGAACTGTTAAATTTGTAACCATCATAACCTTCAGATTCTTTAATGAAATTTATGAACAACAACGAGGTTTTCGCCCTCGTACTATAGGTACATAAATGTACATGTTTTTGTTGTTAATATGAATACCGCATTGTTGTGACCAAATTTACTAAATAACATCTACTTTCTTTTTTTCAGATACCACTGTCAAGACTTCAATTTGCTGCAAATATAAAATATTTATCCTCGAAATATAAACGTTCATATATATTTTTTATACAAAAACACAATAAATTTAAACACATCGTATTCCATCCAATTAAAACGTCAATAATATCTGGGATTGCAATTTTGGGGAAATCCTCTTAATCTCCAATGCTAACACAAAAACTGCAGAACAAAAAAAATCTTTAAAGGTAACATTGGCTGCTGCGTCAAGTTTATTACTTTTTTACGTCCACAAAACTACGATAAAAACTCGAAATATTGGAATCCAAAAGACGAAGAGAAAGGAAAAATCTGGTGGTTGACAAAACAACTGGGAGACTCAGCTCTCAAAAACTTGAGGGCGAGCTGAATTATCCAAAATAAAAGAGAAACAAACATTTTGGCTTTCATCATGGCATATTGCAATGCTTGAACGTTTCCGTCTTAGTAATTTAAGTCGTCACTATCGTTTACGATCAACAGAACTGGCTCGAGATAAGAAACAAAGACAACAATGTGTTACAGTGTTATTTCTCGATGACACCACTCACACCTTTCGGATAGAGGTAAGTTTACAGTTGAGGCACCACTCGTACATGTCCATGCTCATGCAAATAATCACATTCAGCCGAATGCTCATGTTGCACGTGCCTGAATTTTGATAATATTCATATAATTTTAAGATTTTGGTACGCAGAATGTACGGTCAGAATATTCAATTGAAATTTTATGTTGGAAACCAATCGATTGTTTGAGAACTGTTTAGCTACAATAGGCATGTTTTCGTCCCAAGCTAGCGATTTTAGTTTAGCAGTTTCCAACGAAAACAACTTATTTCTACTAACTGTCGCTTTTCGACTATCTATTAACAATGGCATCTTGAGCCGCAAGAAAATATGAAGGACTTTGCAAATGCACGAGTACACATATATGAATCTTTTCATAGATATGTAGTGCTAATATGTAGTGCTAAATTCATCAGTTTTAATGCTACTGATCTTTTTTCAACAATTATTGAGTAATGAAAATTTTTGTTATCTGCTTTTCTATAAAAAATTGGACGACATTTGTGTTTTCTCGAATAAAATAATAGGTCCCCATGTAACGAAACTGTATCGAGAACTATGAATGCTTCAAATCGCTTAGCCTTCCATACAAATTAAGCGATTTTGGTGTAACGAGAACAAAAAAATATATATATATAGGGTGATCCAAGTAGAGATACTTTTTTCAATAGCCTTTTTTTGACAGATCACGTGTGAGTCGTGTCATGCTGTAATGTTATTTTTGTTAAGTATTGTTTGGCATTTCATCATGGAAAGACTTATGCCTGAACAACGTTTACGCGTGTCATTCGCCAGTCACCAGTCGAAGTGTTAGAACGAGTCATCGAAATTTGGACTCAACGGATGGACCATCTGAGACGTAGCCGCGGCCACCATTTGATAGACATAATCTTCAAAAAATAAATGCCAAAAAATTTTCTTTCAAATGATAATAAACATTCCCCATTCAATTTGAATTTTCTGTGTTTCTTTCTTTAAAAAAGCCTTTTTTTGACAGATCACGTGTGAGTCGTGTCATGCTGTAATGTTATTTTTGTTAAGTATTGTTTGGCATTTCATCATGGAAAGACTTATGCCTGAACAACGTTTACGCGTGTCATTCGCCAGTCACCAGTCGAAGTGTTAGAACGAGTCATCGAAATTTGGACTCAACGGATGGACCATCTGAGACGTAGCCGCGGCCACCATTTGATAGACATAATCTTCAAAAAATAAATGCCAAAAAATTTTCTTTCAAATGATAATAAACATTCCCCATTCAATTTGAATTTTCTGTGTTTCTTTCTTTAAAAAAGTAGGGAACCTCAAAATGGATCACGCTTATAAACATTTTCAAATCACCGTGGTTATTTATAAGCTACATATACTACACTCAGAAAAAAATTAACCCAAAGATAAGTTAAAATGAACTAAACTTCAGGAAAATTAAACTTCATATGGCGCTAAAGCAATTTTTTTTCACATTTGTCCTTAATATTAGCAAATGTTTTGAACTTATGGCGAATTCTTTTCTGCCAAAAAGTGCAACATGTTCATTGCCCTTTTTCCGAAAACGGCACTTTTGTGAAATTTGGTAATTAAGTTACTCGAATTTCGCACAACTAAAATTTCAAAAAAGCGATATAATAGTGCTGTTTTCAGAAAAAGGGCAATGCAAGTGTTGCACTTTTTTGCAGAAAAGAATTCACCATTAGTTTTAGTTAATACTAACTTGAATTTAGTAAATATTCCTTTATATCTAGTTCAATTGAATTCATATTAAGGAAATTTACATGAAATTTGGAAAAAATCTAGTTAAATTTTCACTAAAATCAGGTACATTTTTACTTGAAATCAGGAAATTTTTACTAAAAATTAAGAAAATTTTAAATAAAATCAAGTAATTTTTTTTACTAAGATTAAGTTACATTTTTACTAAATGGAAGTAAAATAATTCCTCAAATCAAGTTCAATTTTACTTGAATATACGAAAATTAAACTAAAATGTAAGAAACGTTTAACTATAAATGAGTAATTTTTGAACTTGCAACTTGTAGAAGAAAACTAAATTTTAGTTCATTACTACTATTATAATTCAGCAAAATATTCTCGGGAATTTTCCAATAAATATTTTGCTCCAATGCATTTGAAACAAATTCAAAAAACCTGAAACAAACAGAATTCTCATTCAATGTCTCAATCTTATGTCTTAAGTATTTCACATATAATCCAATATATTTGCTGCAAAGTTAAATTACTTAATTCGCAGCTGCTGTTTGAAATGATATTTGAGCAGTTAAGGAAAGAATCTCTTGAAACGAACGGGAATTTTTTGCTTAACGAATATTCAAGGATTATTTGAAAACCGTATCATAAATTTCAGAAAAACATGAACTAGAACTAAGGAAGTTTGGATATTTCTAGTTAAAATTTCCTAAAATATTTATTTTCGAGGAGTAGTAAATGTTTCTTCGACGCTAGGAAATCCTTCCTCGGTAAAAGTCAAAATTTACCAAATAGTAGGAAATTTTTACTTGGTCGATGGAATTTTAAGTAAGTAAAATCATATCCCATTTCCGAGTATGTAACCAATTTGCTATATCTTTGAATTTAGTTCAATTTACTCATTGAAAGCAAAATTTCCCAGTTTTGAGGAAAATTTAACTAAACATGAGTAAAAATCTTGAACTAAAAATGAGATATATATTTTACTCACATAAACGATTGCCATTTTTCTGAGTGTAGTTTCAAAACTAATAGAATTTTATTGTATCCAAGTGTTTAGTCACCAAAGATTTTGGTAAAGAGTTTTTTAATTTATCATTTACTTTTAGTCAATAATTGCATTTTGTGTAACTTGAGGCATACAGGGTCTCCCATATTCGACGGACCCATCTGGCAACGCCATAACTTTTGACAGAGATGTCAGATCGCTTAATGACATACCGCGTTTGAAGCGTCAGTCCAAGCAGATTTTTACCATGGAACAATACACGCCACGCGAAATAGTTGAAATTTACATTCAACAGAAGAAGTCAATTGTGAAAACTCAACGTGCTTTTAAAATATTAAAAAATGGGAGAAGTGCGCCTTCTAAGAACACCATTAAGCGTTTATACGAAAAATTTTCGACTGGTGAGGCTCTTTCTAATCCGAAGAGGCCAAATAAAAGTCGACCAAGGCGATCGGCCGAGAATATCGCTGCCGTACGAGCCAGTGTTGAGAGGTCTCCAAGAACATCCCAAAAACGCCGTTCTCAGCAGTTGGGCATGGCTCGGTCCACTTTACAACGGATTATTCGCGTTGATTTGCATTTGTTCCCGTACAAAATTCAATTGACGCAAAGATTGTTGCCTGCGGACAAGCCTCGTCGATTGGAATGGGCCCAAAAAAACATGGGTCCGTCGAATATGGGCAACCCTGTACTATTTTATGAAACCATTGGACAAAATTGAACTAATTATCGTTCGATTTGTCTTTATTTTAAATTAGCATACGCCACCCTAATCGTAAGACAATGAATTGTAATAGATTATGAGAATTATGAATATTGTAATAGATTAAGTACGGACATATTGAATTAAGTCCGGAAATAACGGTAAAATTGGCTTGTATTGTTAACTTGTTGAGAAGAAAAGATGAGACTCGTTCACTTTTGCCGACAAAACCAACAGGTGAGCATCTCGTCTCCAATAAATCTGATGGAATCAGATCTATAAAACCACATACTTAGTTGTTTTATTATTTCTTTCGCATCCACAATCGTCTCATGTGAATAATTTCACCTAAGTCTAACATCATTACAGTCCATTACTTTCAGAATCCTCCCGCACCTAATATCTGCCAATCACCACGGCAACCCATAACTTTCCAAATACTCACTGCGGTAGCATTCTAATTTTTCCCTCTACCCCGAAGTTATTCATGTGATCTGATTCCATCAGATTTATGGGAGACGAGATGCTCATCTGTTGGTTTTGTCGACAAAAGTGAACTAGTCTCATCTTTTCTTCTCAACAAGTTAACAATACAAACCAACATTACCGTTACTTTCGGACTTAATTCAATATGTCCGTACTTAATCTATTACAATATTCATAATTCTCTTAATCTATTACTCCACTCCTTCTAGTACCTCCCACACAAAAGTTTAAAATGTTGTGAAATATTGATACTTTAATAACTTCTATACTACTTATTCGAATCTTCTGAAATTCCACACATAGTATAAGATTATTAGTCGCTATCAACTTGAGAAAAATGGGCGAAGTTGCCACGCCCCTTTTGGTACCTCCCACACAAATAGACCATTTTGCATCAAAATCTCTATCATTCCTATCATTCCACGATATTGATAGTCATGGGCTTCATAGGTTGCTTGAGATGGATGGTTTGACATCAACAGGCGAGGTTTTTAGTACTCCCCCTCTTCTGAAAAGCCATCTCTCCTCTCTGTTGTCTATGCTCATCACCTCCTTCATTTTCTTCGACCTCTCCCTCTTCTTTTACTCATCGTCTCAGGACGAACACAATGGACCAAATGGTCTTCGAGTGAAGTGGTGCACGCCAGCAATGGCTGTGTGCCGCACGTCCTAAACCTAACCTCACCTTTATCGGCCTTTTACTTCAAAAATATGGTCCAAATACTAAAGCCACATTCCTAGAAAATCAGAATTATTCGTGTTTACACCAGAAAATGTTATGCACAGCCTTTCACACAAATTTTGTAAACTAGTGTTGTTTGTCTGTTTCATACACGTGGTCTCGGCTGTTCGGTCCTTTAAAGTTACCATTATTTAATTTCGACTTATTTGAAAAACTAAATATAATATGCAAAAAAGAAGCATACTGTTAAATACTTCCTGCTTTTAAATTTAATTTTATTCATATTATATATGGGGCAAAATTCCTCAAGTGTCCCAGGTAAAAAATAAAAGTTGTCCGATTTGCCTGAAATTTTACTTGTTTATTGTCCAAGCATAGAAACTCGGAGAATGCTAATATTGGGTCAAACGATCAGCGATTGACCAAGTTATTGGACATTCAATTCGGAAAAAAGCAATATTTTTTGTCAAAATTGAAATTTTCAAACGCGTTTTTCACATACAAATAAAGATTTTAGAGCAATGCGTCAAATGACATTCTGGAGGGATATTTCTTGGACTCTCTTGCAGATAAACAACTAATTTCGTAAAGTTGCATTTTGGACCAATTCTTTTGCATTAAAAAAAATATTTCGCAATATCACAAATATATCACGAATTTTTTTTTCTGCAATATTTTTAAAAGAATCTTTGACATGTATGTTAGTTCATATCAAATTTGTGGAATGTACTTTTTCCACAACAAAAAGATATGATTTTTTTAAAAAATTTAGTTCGAAAAATTACAGTCAATGCTAACAAAGTTTGTTAAAATCAATACTGCACAGTATGTAAATCACATTGATACATCCCCAAAGTGTCAATACTTCACGATCCATGTACTTACAGGTAGTGAACACTCAATGATCATCCGGTTTGATTAAATGTTTAGCTAGTGCCTTTGCAATTGGATTGAAGCTACTTCGTATTTCAAATAATTTTACCATTCAATTAATAAATTGCGTTTATATATGAAATTAAACGTATACATATACATATGTATTTATACATATAAAAATATTACTGATTTATACAAATCAATTTAAAGATCTAGTAGAATTTTGATTTTTAGATAGCATCATCCAATTCGAAAAAATCTTTAACTAACTCTTCAGTTTTATAAAGTAATTTTCTACCGCATTTCGGCTTTGGGATTGCTAAAATTCCTTGTTCAGAACACAATTTCTTTGAAGTTCTTACTTCCCGTTCAGAAGCGCCGAATTCCTTCATAACATGGTCGTGTCCCCAAGTTGGTGGGGAAAGGGTTAGTAATTGATTTTTTCTTTTTTATCCAGCTCTGACAAAATTTAATCACCATCCTATTCGCTGGCTGGATTACGATACTTTTTACATCCAGTCCACTCAACGCCACTTTCACGATCTTCACAATTCAGATATTCAAATTGCTTTTTGGATTTTGAAAGTTGAATCGAACATTTTATGCAAATTTTCGCTTCCTTTGGCAAATTAAAATTGCTCCAACGGTTTTCGGATATTTTGAGTACGGTTTTAGGGTTATGACTTGTAATCCCAAATGCATCGCGTTAAATATGGATTAAGTCTTCTGGACTCCATTGTTGTTAGAAGATGTATTGAAAAATTTAAATAGTTTTCTTTATACTCGTATACTTATGTATTTTCAATTAAAACTTGGTTTGACGAGGTCTGGTATGCCGTACAGTGACAGTTTATAGAAATATATGTATGTAAATAATTTTCTGATTTTTTAGAATTTTGTTATTTTTTCGAACTAAATTTTTTAAAAAAATCATATCTTTTTGTTGTGGAAAAAGTACATTCCACAAATTTGATATGAACTAACATACATGTCAAAGATTCTTTTAAAAATATTGCAGAAAAAAAATTTCGTGATATATTTGTGATATTGCGAAATATTTTTTTTAATGCAAAAGAATTGGTCCAAAATGCAACTTTACGAAATTAGTTGTTTATCTGCAAGAGAGTCCATGAAATATCCCTTCAGAATGTCATTTGACGCATTGCTCTAAAATCTTTATTTGTATGTGAAAAACGCGTTTGAAAATTTCAATTTTGACAAAAAGTATTGCTTTTTTCCGAATTGAATGTCCAATAACTTGGTCAATCGCTGATCGTTTGACCCAATATTAGCATTCTCCGAGTTTCTATGCTTGGACAATAAACGAGTAAAATTTCAGGCAAATCGGACAACTTTTATTTTTTACCTGGGACACTTGAGGAATTTTGCCCCATATGTAAATATTCAACAAGGAATTGAACTGTTTCATTTGAAAGTGGCGTAAATCCATTTGTTTTTAAAACGATATATTAACGGTTTTGCGTTTCATTTCGTTTACAAATCTGCGTGGATGAAAGAAATAAAATATTTAAACACAGCTCAGAAGAAGGCGTAAAAGTTTCTATATGGTGTACAATTTTTCGCTTGTTAGTCCTATTAACCCGATTTTTTCAATAGTGAATGTAGTTAAGCCACTTCCTAAACAAGCTTTTTAAATAAAATGTTTGTTTTGAAAGTGTCGTAAACGCCATATTTCCTTTGTAAACATTTTCTTATCGAAACAAATTTTTAATTATACCATTGCTAAATGACAGAATATGTTTGTTTTGAAAATGACGTAAACGCCATATTTCCTATATAAACATTTCCTTATCGAAACAAATTTTAATTATACCATTGCTAAATGACAGAATATGCTCACAAGAGGTTTTACTACAGTGCTTTGAAAAAGTAAATGCATTTTACACTCAAAAAATGTGTTCGTAAATTGCCATTGACCCTGGAAACTGATCAATTCCCGTTTTTTATGGAAACTAAAAGGAAATTTTTGAGCCCTTAACTTCTTGAAATATGTATAGCGGAATTTTTTGGAAGTTTTGCGTTCCGGACAGCAGAAACCGTGTCAATCTTTTTTTACTAAAAATTCTTAATACAATCCATTCTTCTTTTTAACATTATATTTATTAGAGCTCGACCCAATGTTGGGCTTCGGCCAAAACGCGAAATTCGGCTAATTTGATCAAATGCCGAATTTGTGCTCAAAATGTTCAACTTTTAAAAGAAAATTCTATTATGGAAATCCTCAGTAGAGTGGCAAAGAGTACAGACGTGAAACAAAAATAATAAGACAAATGATCATCAACATAGAAAAACATGGCTCAGTTCCTTACCTAAAAGCATTCGAACTAGCGAAAACATTCTTGAGAATAAACGTACATAAATATGTACAAATGTATAATAATGGATCATTATGTCTCAGGAACAATATTTTTGAATACTGTAACTCGAGACGTTACAAACTTGTCAGCACCTCCAACAAGTACTGCTAGGGAGCAGTTGGAATGCTGGAGAAGAAATATTAGTTGGGCAGAGAAATTATTTGTTTACATTATATGATTTTATTGGGGTATCTTTTGTGGCAGACCATGTTCTATAAAACTGTCCACAATTTGTAATCCAGTGGGTTTAAATCAGGGCTGCCAGAGAGCCATTCATCAGAAGAAATGAAAGCTGGCAAATTGTTTTAAAGCCTTATGTGCCGGCGCAGAATCCTACTGGAAAGTCCACACCTGGTTTTAGAATAGGGAATGGTTAAGAGGTTTCACAACAGCTTCCAAAGCGGTTTCTTGATCATTATTGGCCAATGTTTTGACCCCTTGACCCAGTGACCCCATCGTAAGAGACACCCCATCAAACCACGATTAAAGCTGTATGATGGACATGTTCGATCAGTGGAATCACTTGAGATGCTTCCTTATCGTGCATACACTTCGTTGAATTTTTCTTTCCTATTTTTTATAAAGCTGAAGTCAACAAATGTCCATTGTGGCCTTTGAAAGTCTCAAGTCTTTTTTGATAATTCGACTCATGGACTTTTGTCTAATATTCATCTCACGGGCCACGATTTTCTGTTTTCGGAGCGGAATTCGCGGATTTCTTGATTTGATGACCTGCGGCGTTCGAACAGTACGTCGGTCTTTGACATCTCCAGTCTCCTCAAACAGTTTTATGCACCTGTAGATTATCAGGTTTTTATGGAATGTTTTTTTTTTCATTCCATATTTAAAGAGCGATATATCAGCGCTACGGTTCTCATTATCTGACCACTCCATGGCGAAAACTGAAGCAATTTTGAATTCCCGTTACAAACTAACGCTACAGCGGTTAGGTTTCATAATCCAAGTGGTAATGGTAGGGTATGTTCAATTCCATTATTGTAATGGGTGTGTTGAATTTTGTAACAATATTTACGTCCCTACTAAGTAGATATTCGTATGCGTTAAGAATATTGGGTAACAAAGTTAAAACATATTACAGCAGAATCCCGTTAATCTCAATAATTCGCAATAAACTGTAGGTCCCTTGATACAATCGCGGTAATTCGTAATAATTCTATACATTTTGATCCCTCGATTATTCGTATTTTTTTTTGCAATTAAATGTCTGTTTATTCTTTTATAAATAGTAATTGTTTGTTAATAATTCGTAATGCAAAGGATCAATAGTTCGAGAAAAAAAAAACAGTCGTAGTATGCAGCTACTTTAACCGTTAACTTTTTTGATGTACTTGATTACGAAACAAAATAGGGCGAATAAACCAAAAAATCCAAAATTGAGTTATTTATAGGCAATTGTTCATTGCTTCACATTTTGCGCCCTGAACAGAACCTAACACAAAAATATTTTTTTTATAATTAAAAATGTCCTTTTCACACAATTTGCAAAAACAAGTTTTGAATCAAGTTTATTTGAATTAATATATGCATCATTATGTTAGAATATTATCTTGAAAACGCCATTTTTTAGCGACAAAATCTTTCATTTTACTCGTATTTAGTTTTTTTGCTTCTCCTGGAAAATTTTAAAATATATATAAATTGGACCTTTTTCGTTTCTGATGACGATGTATAAATACATACATATTTAAGCTAAATGAATAATTGTTTTTGTTTTTTTCGTTTTTAACCTCTTTAAATCGAAAACCCCTGTAATTCGTAAAAAATGGCTGGTGCCGTGCGATTGCGAATTAACGGGATTCTACTGTACCATAAAAACGCAAAACTCGAGATAGAAATTCGCTTTTGAAGGCACCTTTTTTTTTGATATGTTCTTATTTCATAATGATCCCTTAAGATTGCATGTCTTGACTTAATTTGTCTATATAAACATGTCCAGAAAAGCGTATTTTTAAATCTGAAATATTACATGTTCTCAATTTGGAAATGCTCATATATTTTCATATTTTTTGCTGGGATACAACCATTCATCTCTTTACTTTTAAAGAAATTGTGTTTTATGCTTTATGTTGTTGCTTAAAACTTCATGTCATGTTTTTTTTCATTTCAATTTTTTTTTTATTTTCCCCTCTTAATGTATTTCGAATTGCTTTAATTGCACGCACTTTTCATTTCATTACCATTTGTTGCAGTACGGGTTTCTTTCATTTTTATTCTTGTATCTATTCAATTCCGTTAAAAAGTAATTTAAAGTGTAAATTTACTACAATTATGGCTACATTAAATTCAGAGTTCACTCATCTCACTATACATATACGATACATATGTATGTATGTTTATGCATAAAAGAAATATTTTTATAGTCATATTAGGTGATCATAAACAAGAAACAAGTATGGAATTTTTAATATAGTAAATTGACTGGCTTAATTTTATGTCCATGGACATGAGACGTTGAAACGTCTCCTTTCTTCAACTTAAACCTAAACCGACTGACTGAGGGTAGAAATATAATATGGAGTTTGTTCGGGAGGTGCCAGAATGGTTGAGGAAATTTTGTATATTCCTTAATGAAGGAATTTGTCCACTTGAAAGGCATTGACTTCAAAGCAAATTGGAATTCTACATCACTACATACATATATACGCATACATTTTCAATTACAAATGGAATTTGCTCAGTTTAAATTGGAAATATCACAATTCCAAATGAAATTTAGACAATTTCGAATGGAAAATCTCAATTTCAAATGAAAAATCTCAATTTTTATTGAACTCAGACAATTACAAATGGAAACTTCATCGAATTTATTAAATTTTAAATGTAAAATAGCAGAAAAAAATAAATCTATGGATAAATGTCGAAATCCTAACCCTTTTTAGTAGAAATAAGAGAATTTCAAAAATTCATGTTTTTACACCCTCACTATTGCATCGAAGGAGTGACCTATAGGTCACAACATATATGTATGTTCTCAAGTTACTTTGGTGGAAATACGTTTTGGGCCATTTTAAGTCATTTGAGTAACGTCCGTACATCCATCCGTCTGTCTGGCTGGTGCGCACTATAACCCTCGAAAGGAGTAACTGACTGTCTTGGTATGTGGAAATTTTAATGGGCCATATTCGAAAATGGGCCATATTGGTCCACTCCTTCGAGTACCTCCGCCACAAAGGTTACAATTTAATGAAATATTCTTTAATAACTGCTATACTACTTTTCGGAATCTTTTGCAATTCCACACATAATACGAGTACTAGTTTATTAGTCGATATCAACTTACATAATTAGCTATAACTTTTTAAATTATGCATCGATTTTCTTCAGAATGGTCTCATTTTATTCATGACCGATCAGACCGATTATTCATACGATAAAGTATTAATATAAAATACAACAGCTGTGCATTTTTGATGTTGTTAAGAGGTTTTATTAAAATTTTCTCAAAATTGTATTTTTGTTTGTTTCAAAAAGTTTCAAAACTTTTGTAAGCTATCTTTGAAACCGCTGATGGGATGAAGAAATTACATTAGAAGAATATGAAGACTACTTAGTTTTGTATTATTTAAAGCTTTCCAGAACTAATTACGATAAATGGTTTACAAGTTGAACCTTAATTTTTTTTAGAGGTTTACCTTTATTTTGATAGATAAACTGGTTCCATCCCACTAATAGATCACAAATCTCTTAAAGGAAATGACCTAAGCTTTCTTTTGAGCAAAAAATAAGATACGGGTTTTTACAAAAATGTCAAAAAAGTTTTAATTTCGCAAAAAAAAAAAAAAATATATATTTGCGATATTTTTATTTTTATAAAAAAAATTTAAGAAATATCTATCGAAAACACTTTGGGCAACATTTCATTTCATTTTTTATAAATGTAATTTGAAGCCTGTAGGCCAAGTATAGGTAAATTACTAAATTCTTCAACGAAAAATTGGTTTAGGTATTTAATGTGAGTTCCTACTACAGCGGAAAAACGTAAATAGTTCTAGATATATGTATAACTTAATAACTATTAAATTAAGTAATAATAACAATTGCAGGTTGCTACTTTATAAATACAATAGCTAATTAGTTATATGGATTGGAAAAAAGGGCCGTTTGACCAATATTTCAAATTTCAACACCCTCCAACTCGGACAGTCATTAACCGATTTCGTTGACATTTTGTGCCATAACAACTATCCAACAGGACTAACTTGGTGCAAGTTTCATCCCGATCAGAAGATATTGCTTTTAAAAATTAA
Organism: Eudasyphora cyanicolor; assembly: GCA_963930755.1. Taxonomy (NCBI): domain Eukaryota; kingdom Metazoa; phylum Arthropoda; class Insecta; order Diptera; family Muscidae; genus Eudasyphora; species Eudasyphora cyanicolor. The sequence continues at coordinate 135,503,081 of OZ005735.1, forward strand.
CTAACTTAACATGAAATTTCGTTAGTTACGCATGATCTCCGAAAATTCAGTTTGAGGTCATTTATATATTCAGTTTGGGGTCATTTGTGTTTTAGAATTATTTTCTCCGCGATAAATTGCGGAGTGGTAATGTTATTTGCAAAATTCGCATTTCCAGCGATTCGACTGAAATTTTAAAAAGTATGAGTGGTTTGTCTTAATAATAGTTTGTATGTATGTATGATTCTATCCGGTAGATAGCGCTGTAGTAAACATATGGACAATATACATTTTATTAAGATTTTTTCCTGAAACTCGTGACCCATTTTTGAATTAAATATCTGAATAACTAACCAATACATCCCAAACAGCCAGTATATAAAATTATATTTGCATATACGTACATATTTTATTTTTCTTACCGAACTAATTTATTGTTGTTTATTTTTTAGAAACGTGCCAAAGGCGGTGATTTACTTGAGCAAGTATATCAGTTTCTGGAACTATCCGAAAGGGACTATTTTGGTTTATTATTCCCCTCGAAACCAGGCGATGTTGTGGTATGTTTTTAAATCAATTGTAAATTTTGCCATTCTAAAACAATATTCTTCGATTTCAGCGGTGGGTTGATGCACAAAAACCGTTTAAGAAACAATGCAATAGTATTGCTTTGGATAATGACGCCGTACCACTGCTAGAATTTAGGGTTAAGGTAAAGTTATCAATTGTATATTCGTTTTTACATACATATGTATGCGGGTACTATTTGCTAATGCATTTGTTTGCCTTTAATTTATTTACAGTTTTATGTAAGTGATCCCAGTCGTTTACAAGAAGAATATACACGTTATCAATTTTATTTGCAAATAAAACGTAACATATTGCTGGGCAAACTGCCATGTTCACTTAATACACAATGTCTATTGGCAAGTTATACAGTGCAATGTAAGTTTTTTTTTTCCCGTTTGTATATTTGTGTCCTGTGCCCAACAGAATAATATGATTGATGGCATATTGGTTATTTGTTACAGCTGAACTAGGTGATTTTAATCCCTCGGAGCATCAGGCTGGCTACTTGAGTAATATGCAACTGTTGATCGATCAAACACCAGATGCCGAACGTAAAATATCTGAATTACATAAACTGCACCGTGGCCAACTGCCAGCGGATGCTGAATATAATTATTTGGAACATGCTAAAAGACTTGATTTATATGGTATTGATTTACATAAAGCTATGGTAAGGTTTACAAACTCCTCTTTGATTTAGGAGATTATTTAGAATCAATATTTTACTTAAGTTACTTTTCTATATATTTTAGGACTCAAACGGCAAAGAGTTGCAGTTGGGTGTGTCTGCTATAGGTCTGTTAGTTTTTCAAAATGGTTTACGCATCAACACATTTTCATGGTCTAAAATGGTTAAAGTTTCATTTAAGCGTAAAGATTTCTTCATTCAATTGCGCAGAGAACCGGTAAGTATTTGTTTTTTAAGGGATTTATTTATTTACCAGCCAATGATATCACGTCATCATGTCAAATTGTATTATCAAAATACGAGTGTTCGTTAGTGAATGATCGATTTGTGGTTATGGTTATCGGGCCTGGTCTGAAATCGCGCGATTTGATATCACGATATCACAAATAATGATTTTAAAATCGATAGTGTTTTGAAATTACCGTGATATCAGATCGCGTGATTACAGAACAGGCCCGTATATTTCGCGAAGGTGACGAAACTGCTGGCTACCATGGTCGTGCGTCTTGACCTCGATAGACGTTTTCGAGTAGGTTTTTCTGAAGTCACAGGTCAATGTCAATAAGTAGACAATCTTTTCCTCCCTAGCTCCCATACAGGTGCCGATTTATGTCCTTCTTTCGATGGACTGACTCTGACATAAGCCAAATGTTGCATGTGGGTATTGACGCACCAATATATGCAATTTCTTCAAGAATTTGAAGTTGTAATGTCGTTCCTTTCCTAGCAAGTTCATCGGCTTTGCAGTTCCCCGGGATATCCCTATGCCCAGGCACCCATATGAGGTCCATGTTAAACTTCTCAGCCATCTCGTTAAGAGATCTGCGGCAGTCGAGGGCTGTTTGTGAATTTAGGAATGTGGCCTCCAGAGAATTGATGACAGCCTGGCTGTTCGAGTAAATGACAACGCCAGTGTTGTTTATTATGTTGCAACTCAGCAGCTTGGCTTGTTAGATACTGTAGGTATCTGGTAGTCTGGGAGCTATATCCAGACTAAGTTCTTTACAGTCTGCTCCGAAGCCAGCCATTTCATCAAGCTTAGAGGATATATTTTAAACTGAAATTTTGCAATTTATTGACTTTCTGATGTAGGAGATTTAGAAATCCTTTTGGTTATATAGCGGGATCCACTTCGAAGTTCCCTACTTTTTTAAAGAAAAAAAAACACAGAAAATTCAAATTGAATGGGGAATGTTTATTATCATTTGAAAGAACATTCTTTGGCATTTATTTTTTTGAAGATTATGTCTATCAAATGTTGGCCGCGGCTACGTCTCAGATGGTCCATCCGTTGAGTCCAATTTTCGATGACTCGTTCGAGCATATCGACTGGTAACTGGCGAATGACACGCGTGATGTTTTGCTCCAAGGCCTGAATCGAAGCGAGTTTGTCCGCATAAACTTTAGACTTTACATATCCCCACAGGAAAAAGTCTAACAGTGTGATATCACACGATCTTGGTGGCCAATCGACCGGCCCAAAACGCGAAATTATCTGCTCACCGAAGTGTTCTCTCAATAAATCCATTGATTGATGCGATGTGTGGGAAGTGGCGCCGTCTTGTTGAAACCAAATGTCGCCGAGATCACGAGCTTCAAGTTCAGGCATCAAATAGTCGGTTATCATGACTCGATAACGGTCGCCATTGACGGTTACGTTCTCACCGGCATCATTTTTGAAGAAATATGGACCGATGATTCCGGTACGTCGGATCGGGAATCGGTCAATGGCAAAAAGATAGCTCTTAACGAGAGCTAAAATATTGCTCATGAGTGTCAAGGTCGTGGGTCGACTGGAAAGTGTTTTTTTTTATTTAAAAAAAATGGACTTAGCGCAATTGGAATTGAACGATTATTTGGATAATAAAACTGAATAATGTGTAAACGTTGAAATGCCAAACAATACTTAATGCCAAACAATACTTAACAAAAATAACATGACAGCATGACACGACTCACACGTGATCTGTCAAAAAAAGGCTATTGAAAAAAGTATCTCTACTTTGATCACCCTGTACAAGTGGAGCAACTAAATGTGGAAAAACGAAAGTTTCTATTAAATTTTTGATATCTCTACCTGTTTAACCGATCTGACAGAAATTTATGAATTTGCATTTTATTTTATCCAATACAGCTCGTATTTTAATACGATTTTAATTATGAAAAGATTAATTTTTATAATGAAAAGTTTCGTTATATGGGTTACTATATTGAAAAATGAAACGGTATGATCCATTTTCAGTTGGGTTCGAACTTGACGCAAAGAAATCGCTTCGTTCTGATCCACTTACATATTCTGTGAACAGATTATTGTTATTACAATTTAAAAATGTTTCGGTATAATAAACCTGCGGTCTATCTCTGTTCTCATAATAATCTGTACCAGTGAACCTCACATACAATTTGCTTTATTCCGTTTTATAAAAGATCAGCCCTTATTTGAAAATCCGTTAATATAGCTAAATTATTTACATATATACATACATATATTTAATTATCTAATTATTTTTTGTCAATCACAATTAGTCGGAAAGTTATGATACCTTGTTGGGCTTTAGTATGTCTTCACACAAACATGCAAAATCCTTATGGAAATCATGTGTGGAACATCACTCATTCTTCCGGCTAAAACGGCCACATCGTTTATCACGGTTTCTTAACTTAAGCCTGGGATCAAAGTAAGTTACTAAAACAACATTATCACGTTTGAAAATAATCTTTGCTATATGTGTTTATATATTTTAAGTAGATTCTATTATTCGGGGCGCACAGAATTGCAAGCTGTGCAAGAGTCCAAACAACGTGTTAAAATTCACAAAGCTTTTGTTCGTTCGCCAAGTAAACGGCTAATTGCTATCGGACCCGGTGGTGGCACTACGATGTCGCCTTTGGCAAATGGTGCCAGCGGCTCCGATAGTAATGGCAGTGTTTCACATAATGGGAAAGCTCCGTCCGCTTTAGCTGCCACACATACGTCCATTTTAACAATTACAAAAACTAGCCGTCCACATCATGACAATAAGGTTACGTCGAAACAATTGGATACAATACCACGTAAAGCTTGGGAACAGCAAAGTGATGAATATGATATTCAACTGTATGTATTTTTATTTAATAAATGTACATATGTAAATAATTTCGAACTTATTTTATAATCTTACAGAGATACTGGCTACATCGATCAATGTGGTGGTCGTCGTTTCGAATCTCCAGTACCTGCTTACAGTACGGGATCTCATAGTCCAAACGGAACGCAAATAGGTGCACCGGATAGCGGAAGCGATCTAATAACCATACGTTTACTGGCCGATGAACATGGTCGCTTTGGTTTTAACGTCAAGGGTGGAATCGATTTGGGACTACCAGTTCAAGTATCGAAAGTTGTCCCCAATACACCAGCTGATCGTTGTACACCGCGTGTCTGTGAAGGAGATGAAGTTGTCCTCATCAATGGCAGAGAAGTTGTCGGACTGAAACACGAACAAGTTGTTTGTATGATTAAGGAGTGTAGAAACACCCGCACCGGCGAATTGCTACTCACTATGCGGCCTTGCTCAATAGGTCCTTCTTTAACCGAAGAGGAAGAAGAACCCCTATATCAATACGTACCGGAAAGTGACGAGATCGGTTCTCACTCCAATCTCCTTGACGGCGATGCCCTATTCACTCAAAGTTTATTGCTGCTAAGCGATGGTTTAGCCTCCGGTGCATTGCTGGCTCAATACGAATTGATGTATCGGAAAAATCCCGATTTGGCTATAACTGAGGCAAGGAAGCCGGAAAATGTACAGAAAAATCGTTATCGTGACATTTCGCCATATGACTGTACCCGTGTAACTTTAGTTAACTCTTCAAGCGGTGATTATATAAATGGCAATTATGTAAATATGGAAATACCTGGCGGTATAAATCGTTATATTGCCACCCAAGGTCCTTTAGCCTCGACAACAAGTGATTTTTGGCGCATGGTTCAGCAGGAGAGTAGCCATTTAGTTGTAATGCTTACCACTGTCATGGAAGCCGGTAGACAAAAATGTCATCAATATTGGCCGGTGATGGGCGATGAATTGCAATTGGGCGAAGGACTCTACGTCAAATGTCTCAGTGAGAAGGCAGATGAAACGGGCAGCTTTGTTTTTCGAGAATTTCTGCTGTGCGATAGACGTACAGGCGAGCAGCGCCATATACAACATATGCAATATCTTGCGTGGCCAGATCATTGTGTACCTTCTGATCCGAATCTTTTCCTAGAATTCGTCGAACGCGTTCGGAACGCACGCAACCGTACGCTGTTGCAGGAAATTGAAGAAAGTCTAAAGCAGGTGCGTCTGTTGGATGCCGATGCAGATGAAAATGGTGGAATTATGGGTGAACGCAAATGTGCTGCTAGTAATGGTGTTACTCCTGAAGATGAGACTCCAGTTTCCACAAGTGTTCATCAGTAAGTATTTCAGAGTGATACAATTATTTATTAGAGTGGCTTCATTTGTGAGGACGAAAAAAATTCTCGTTGTTCAAAGCTTATATGAAAATTTGGTTTGTTTTAAATATATTCGCAAAATATTTCGTTTCTGCGATCGCGAAATTAGGGGCTATTTTCGGTTTAAATAACCTCTAAAAATCAGGGTTTCCCTTAATTAAATTTAAAATTTTTATTACTTTTAGGAATTGACCACTGGATATTAAAATCTGGACCTTTATTTATAGGGCGACGCGACTTCGTTTAAAAAATTGTAAAAGTAATTAACTTTTTTCTCAATGTTAGTGAAATTGTTAGTGCATTTTGTACAAAATCGGAAATAACTTCTTCTACAATTTTGGTACGATTTTCTCTTACCATAGGTCGTTATAGAACTGCTGATCTCTAGATTTAATTTTTATAATTGTGGTCCAAAATGTGTTGAAGCTAATTAATTGCGATAAAAATGTTGGGAAACCGTCAACCTCAAAAGGTGAAATTATCACGAAAATAGACATTTTGTAAATTTTATTCGAAATAAGTGCACAAATCCATACAAATTTTAATATTTTCGACTTTAAATTTTTATTTTTATTTAAATGTGAACAATTTTATAGAAAAATGAACAAAATTCATAAAAATTTGGGGTGGAAATAATACATGTATGATCATTTTTATGGCAATTAATTCGCTTTAACCCATTTGGGACCAACAACCAAAAAAAGTTTACGGCCTTGAAAGGGTTAATCTATATATATAAAAATGGAGTAAAAAATGTATAATAATTCATAAATTGGGAACGGCTGGGACGATTTGGCTCAAATTTTATTTCAGTTGTTCGTAATTACCAGGAGAAGGTTTCTACGAAAGAAAATTTTGGGAAAAGCCTCTAGAAAAATCGAAAATTGTTATTTCTTGATGGATTCCTACTGTTCCTATCTACTTCTGTCTTTTTCAATCGAAATTGTTATACATTTTCTATTAAACAAAAAAAGTCGTTTTCTATTAAACAAATGTGCTATTTTACTTGCTGCAATTCATTCGAGTTTTGCGTATTATTACACTGATTTCGGATAGTCATATATCGCGTATCACATCCGCAAACGGTACAAGTATTACGATCAATTAAAATTCAATGCGATATTTATCAATTCTATGATTTTTCAGAATATAAGTTTGAGTATAAAAAGTGAGGTTATCTTAGTGGATAGCGGGTTTTTTTTTGATTCGTTGACAGCGAAATTGATGCGAGAATGCACAATCATCATTTGGGATGAATGCACGATGACGCATAAACGAGCTTTGCAGGCTGTTGGCCGAACGATGAAGGATTTACGAGAAATTAATGCATGCCTGAAATCGTCGTCTTTGTGGCGTCATTGGAAGAAATTGAAATTAACCACGAACATGAGAGTCGCGCTGCAGAGCGACTCAACGCCTCTTGAATTCTCGAGGCAACTTCTGGCGCTTGGTAATGGCCAAATTCCTGTTAATGTTTGTACTGGATTGATATCGTTTCCGGAAAATTTGTGCGAGTTCACATTGTCGAAGGAGGAACTCATCACCAAAGTTTTCCCAGGCATTGAACAAAATTATAAAAATCTTGATTGGATTAGTGAACGGGCTAAATTAGCAGCGAAGAATAAGGACGTCGATAGCTTGAATTTGATTATTCAAAGTAAAATCGCTGGAGAACTGCATTCGTACAAATCCGTTGACAGCGTGACCGACGAGGATGAAGCGACAAACTATCCGACGGAATTTTTGAACTCAGTTGATGTGCCAGGAGATCCACCGCATAATTTACAGCTGAAGGTGGGATCGATCATAATCATGTTGAGGAATCTGAATCACCCGAAATTGTACAACGGTACGCGGTTATCCGTCAAGAAACTGATGAACAATGTGATTCAAGCGACGATCATCAAGGGAAAATTCAAAGGAGAGGAACTGATCTTCCATTCCAATTCAACGGATTCAGTTCCCTGTTTGTGATGACAATCAATAAATCGCAAGGAAGTCTGTGGGATTAATCTCTGTGGGATTTTTCGCACGGTCAGCTGTACGTTGCCTGTTCGAGTGTTGGGAAACCGTCTTCGTTGTTTGTTTTTGCGCCGGAAAACAAATCAAAAAACAGCGTTTATCATATCGCTCTCTACTGATTTCGATTCAATTCAAATAAATCGCATTGAAATTTTAACTATCTGTGTTTTATTATCACTCAGGAGTTTATCTGAAGGTGTTAAATTGAGGAAAGTCGAAGTTCGCCGGAAATTTACAATTTTATTAGGGGAAACCGTGATTTTTAGAGGTTTTTAAACCGAAAATAGCCCCTAATTTCGCGATCGCAAACTAACCAATTTTTCATATAAGCTTTGAACAACGCGAACTTTTTTTAACGCCACTCTATTATTTATGAATCATGGAGTCTTCGAGATTTTTTCAACAACATTTTTTTTAATTCGACATTTTCTTATTAATTTGTAGATGCATTAGTGCTGCTAATCCTCCTGTGATAGTACATTGTTCGGCTGGTATAGGACGTACGGGTGTCCTGATATTAATGGACACGGCCTTAGCCTTAATGGAGGCTCGTGAGCCGGTCTACCCCTTGGATATTGTGCGTACAATGCGTGATCAAAGAGCTTGTATGGTGCAAAATGTGGTAAGAAAAAAACTTGTTTTTAGGATAAAATTAAAATCCAATTTCATAGAGATGTTTATAAGGATTATTTCATTAGAATAATATCAGCGAAATTGAAAAATTTAAAATGTACATACGCCTTCATTTTAAACAAAGTACATTTTTCATGTATTACAAACAAAATCGATGTTTTAAAATCTATGTATATATATATGTATGTACGAGGTATGTTCAATGAAAAAAGCGAATTTTGGAATTTCTGGGGCTACGTGCATTCGATTAGCGTTCTTGAAGTAGTGAGCGATATGTCTCAAACATATCGCTCACGTACTTCAAGATTCAAGTGTGATATAATTCAACATTTTAAATTTTTGAGGTTGCCTTAGAAATGGAGATTTTGCAAGTATCAATGGAAGTCAGTTTATAAGTAAACAAATATAGTTCGTATTATTCCAGTATTTTTAAACATTTTATTTCATGTTACTTATCTTTTAATACGGACTTAAGGTTACTCATCTTGACTATTTTCAATTTTGAGTTCTGTCCGTCTTGAAGTTTTAGGTTTAGGTTAGGGTGGCAGCCGTGTTTTTTTACAAGCTAACATAGACCAGTTTAGGTCCCTAGTGTTACCATGGGCTGAAATGCTCCTCATCTGAACCAACCTGTTTGATATACAAATTTATCGATAGTAAGAATATCGGTACTGGAAAGATATGTTAGGTTGCCTAGAAAGGCCGCCGCAGTATGTCCAGTCGTCGTTTACTCAGAGCGGGGCAGTGGCATAGCAAGTGCTCAATGCTCTCCACTTCTTCCTCATCTCCACAGCTTCTGCAGAAGTCATTGGAGTCAATACCCAATCTTTTGGCGTGTTCGCCGATCAAGCAACTGATACTAACGTAGACAATCTTTGCCTCTCTAGTGCGATGAGATATTTTGATCTTCTCATACATTGGCCAGATTTGCCTAGCTACCCTGCAGGTGCCGATTTCTTCCATCTTTCATTGGACTGCCTGATTGCCTCATCCCTAAGCCAAAGCTTGCACGTGGATAGTGGCGCACCAATATATGCAAATTCTTTGAGAATTTGTAATTTCGTCGCTTTCCTAGCAAGTTCATCAACTTTGCAGTTCCCCGGGATATCCCTATGCCCACGCTTGAAGTAAGTGAGCGATATGTTCTTAGTTGAGTTGAGAGTTTGTAAGTATCCATAAATTAATCTCAAAGGAAGTCAGTTTATAAGTAAACTAATATAGTTCGTATTATTGCAGTATTTTTAAACATCTTATTTCATGTTACTTATCTTTTTATACGGACTTAAAGTTACTCATCTTGAAATTTTTTAATTTTGAGTTATGTCAGTCTTGAAGTAAGTGAGCGATATGTTCTTAGTTGAGTTTGTTTTGTTTAGTTCAGTTTGTTTGTGAGACAAACTAAACTAAACACCGAACAAGCAAAACACGTCTAACTGTTATGTCTCTCACAAACAAACTAAACTAATCGCTAATCGAATGCACGTAGCCCGAGAAATTTCAAAATTCACCTTTTCTATTAAAAAAGACCTCGTATGTACGTAAAATTTTCAGTTTGGAAAAAATTGTTAACTCGAGAATAACACAGTGCGACAAAATAAACTCAAGTTGAGAAGCAAATGACGCGATACCATTTTTCCTGTAGGTCTTGTCGAGTACAACACAAATATTTTTTTGGAATTCCCCGGACACCCCCAAAATCCGGATTTACGGGTAAAAAACCGATTTTCTTGCCTTTTTTCAGATGAACACCTATAACTTTGTTAGTTATTAACCGATTTTCAATCTCTAATTTTAGAATTTGGAAAGAAGAGAATTAGACCTTTCGAACGATGTATATTTTGTTTATTTGAAGCTATAGGAATATAGGTTTATTTGTCCTACAAACACATTTTTTAATTTTTGTCCGTCATTTTCTAGTTTAGGCAATGTTTTTACCAATTAATTTGTGAGATAACCGTGCGATTAATTAATTTACGTATATAGTATATTTTATAAGGAAAAACCATTCTCTTAAAAGTCCGTTTGCAATTGACGGAGTTATTAAAGTTTCATTAAAACTAAATCGGTATATAAACACTAGTTTTGGCCACTCAACTCAATAATGTCTGTTGGAGCGTTTCATTTTTAACTCGTCAACATCGTCATAACTAGTATTTATGTACACATTTAGTTTTAATGAAACTTTAATAACTCAGTCAATTGCAAACCGATTTTTAAGAGACTTGTTTCATTTTTTTCCTTATGAAATATACTATATATGTAAATTAAATAATCGTATGGTTACCTCACAATATAATTGGCAAAAACATTGCCTAAACTAGAAAATGACGGACACAAATTAAAAAAATGTGTTTGTAGGACAAATAAACCTATATTCCTATAGCTTCAAAGAAAACAAATATACATCGTTCAAAAGGTCTAATTCTCTTCTTTTCAAATTCTTTTAGAGATTTAAAATGGGTTAATAATTAACAAAGTTATAGGCGTTCAAGTGGAAAAAGAAAAGAAAATCGGTTTTTACCCGTAAATCCGGATTTTGGGGGTGTCCGCCAAGACCTACAAGAAAAATAGTATCGCGGTTTTTGGACTGTCGCACTGTGTAATATAAGCCACTGTTATTCACACAAGTGATGTTTTTGTAAAGTAATAATTTATTGTTACTTAACATCTATTAAACAAGTGATATTATTATTTTTAGATACATTTTTTTACTAGCTTGATATGTATGACGATGTATGTATGTAGAATTTTAATGCAGCTTCTCGTAACGCTGCGCAACACGTTACCGGGAGGATAGTTCATTTTTGCCTAACCTAACCAAAATGATAGTCTTCGATGAATAAAATAAATTCTCCTGACAAGTTGCCCTATGTCAAACTTTGCCACAGTGGACGTATCAATTTTTGATTTTACCCTGGAAAGTGTTTGTAGAAAATATACCAGAAAACAGCTGAGAATACTAAGCAACAAAAAAATGTGTCCAAGGCCTAAAAACTTTTTTTGGTGTAAATTGAGGGATGTCCCAGCAAAAACTCTCATTACTGGGTAGCATGGTGGGTAAGCCAAATTGAAAGAAATGACGACTTACCATTTAGCCACTTTTCAGATTATTTTAACATTTGCATGATATTGAAGGAAAGTACTTCCATGCAAGCATACAAAGAGTTAACATTAGGGCGGGTCGATTTAAAAATCGCCCATTGCTCAGTGAAAATCGTATTCTAGGGATCAAAATAAGAAACTTTGCCGAAGGAACCATTCCTCTAAAACGAATTCTGATGTCCCGGAAAAATCCCACTTTGACCCATTTAGAGTGCTCCAATCGAGTCCAAATGTATGACCGACCCCCACTCAGTGAAGTGCTCAGTGAAAATCGTATTCTAGGGATCAAAATAAGAAACTTTGCCGAAGGAACTATACCTCTAAAACGAATTCTGATGTCCCGGAAAAAATCCCACTTTGACCCATTTAGAGTGCTCCAATCGAGTCCAAATGTATGGAACCCCCAGGGGGTGTGCCATTGGCATGGGTGGGTCGGGCCTCCAAAGTTAGTGAGGGTCGGTCATACATTTGGACTCGATTGGAGCACTCTAAATGGGTCAAAGTGGGATTTTTCAAAATTTGCCCCTACCCAAAAGTTCGACCCAAATTCCGGGACATCAGAATTCGTTTTAGAGGTATGGTTTGGCCTATGGCCTAATATGTACTCTACCGATGGTGTAAATTTTGGAGTGGGGACGACTAGGTTCAGAAATTACATTATATTAACTGAAAATCTTCACCAAATTACAAAGAAAAAATATTTTAAAAAAATCAACTAACATAATATAGTTGAAAAACATACACATTTTTTTTGTAATTTGGTGAAGATTTTCAGTTATTATAATTTAACTCTCAACCAAAGATGTCCCCATTCCAATATTTACACCATCTGTACATATGGACCATTTTTTATAATATCGCAATTTATATCGAAAAGTGATTAAAAATTGTTTAAGATAAAATTAATGTTTTTTATGAACAGGGCACGGAAAATCCTTTAAAAAACAATATTTTCTATTTCCAATTTCTTATGATTTGTAGCGTTAAAATGTACTTCAAAAAACCATTACAGAGAAAAAAATCAATTGTTCTGATCGCCCCCTGCCTCCAATTTTCATTTAATTTTTTTAATATTGTGGATCATTACTCCCACATACTAGGGCAACATTTTCCGCGAATTTGAAAAAGATCTAATTTTTGACCAGTGACACTTGAGAAAGAACTATCCATATAAGTAGTTGTTATTGTAGTTTTAATAAGGGGCTGAAAAAGACCTTTCCAATAATGATTTTCATTAGCATATATATATCATATATAATTAAATATGAAGAGATACGTTTTTTTTCCCGGAATGTTTCCAAATTTCTAAATCAACGTTTCTTTATTAAAAATTGGCGTTGTCTCATATTTTACAATATCCGAATTGAATTAACTTACATTGCCCTCATTATTTTTTGACTCAAATCAAACCAAAAATTTGTTTATGATAAAAGGTTTTTTTAATTAAAATATTCATGGGTGTACCTTTTGTACGATCAAGAGAGTTTTCTTGACCGGCAGTCAATATTAAAGTATTTATTAATTTTAATATTCACTGCAGAAAGATTCTTGAGCAGTGTAAACCGAAAAACGACAAAACGAGGAAAGGCCGAGAAAATAAAACGCTGCTGTTGAATTTAGTTCCAAAATTGCAATGTTTTATTTGTACCAACCAACAGACAGACAAAGCGACAGAAACCAGACATGAAACAGACAACATATACACATGTTGACAAACATATGTACACACGTACATAGAGGGACATAGAGGGACGCCGCTAGTTGAGTGTCTTCCCTCAACGGGTCTACGTACGTACATATGAATGCATACAACACACAAACATACATGAATATACTCGTGCTGCTGTTTTCTAACTCTCGTTAGGCTGACCGCACACCGAAGCAAAACAATGCGACAACTGCTCGAAGTCACTGCTAAAACAACGACGCAACATGTCATGCCGACTGCCGAGAGACAGAAGATTTACACAAGTGTTGAAGTGAGAGATCAGATTGAAAGTGTTTGTTTTTTCTCTTTCCTTCTTGCATTTGTGTTCTGACGGAGCAAAGCACAGTTGGAAACGCTTCGAAACGCGCTCTCTTGCTGAAAGTAACGGAATGTGTTACTCTCAGCAAGAGATCGCGTTTTGAAGCGTGTCTATCTCTGCTTTGCTCCGGCAAAGCAGAGGCATGACATGTTGCGTCGTTGTTTTAGCAGTGACTTCGAGCAGTTTTCGCATTGTTTTGCTTCGGTGTGCGGTCTGGCGTCAGCCTTAAGCGCCCAGGAGACGATCAAATAATTTCATCAAACAGTGTGTATGTATTAGTGTGGTGCGCTCGTGTGTTGCCCGCAAACGTTCAAATAAATACGTCAAACATCAGTTGGTATTTTGAGTTCTATTAGTATGTTAGTATGTCGTCGTCGGATGATGATTTACTTTTGTTGTCTTGTGCAGCAGTTTTGTTAAAAAAGAGAACATGAAAAGGAAAAAGAAAGAGTGGATGAAAAACTTTTTTTCATCCGCGCACTTCTCCATGTCGGCGTTCACTAAATTAGTTTTAATCCGCGCACTTGTCATGTCGGCGTTCACTACGCAACTGAGCTTGTTTTTGTCAAACATAACGCGAGACCATCAAATAGAACGCCATCAAATTAGAAAATCAAAATTTTTTGATTTTCATCAAACAGAGTCGACAACGCGTACGTGTAGTGTACGTGTAGCCGACGAAAGCCGATTGCACCCACACACTTAAAGATTTGATGGAATTATTTGATCGTCTCCAGGGCGCTTTAGAAAACGCAGCAGAGCAACAAAACGACATTCCCCATCGACTGCTTTGCTTTGCTTGCGATCGATGCAAGCAGAAAAAGCATCGAAAGGGCATCGACAACAAAAGGACGGACATGCACAGTGGTACACAGCGAACATAAAATTGAATTACAAAATTAATAAATAATAGAAATTAAATTAAAAACTATAAAATGAAATACAATAAAATGAACAAGAAATAAATCTTAAAGCAAAATAAACATAATAAAAGGAACTAAATTAACAAAATACAAAACATAAATACGTTGACCTAACACCTGTAGTATTTTGACTTTATTTTGTTTTAATTACACTGTACAACAATTTCAAACTTTTTTCAAAATAACAGGGTTCTGTCAGTGGATTCTGGTAGAGGAGACCAAAAAAATATATACGTGTATCGGCGTTTTGAAAGATCACATCGGAATTTTATTTTAGGGGGGGTTAAAGTTTTCCCCCCTTTGCTTGTTCGTGCAGAATATCGGTATATAAAACTTTGTGTTCTGTTCATCTGAGGTGTAGGGTATCTTCAGCAACTTTGTAGCAAATGTTAAGGCCTATATTTTTGTGGAATATATTAACCCTCTAGCTTCCCCCCATAACTGTGATTTTTGCCTATATTTTAACAAATCGTAAAAAACTCCCCTAAAAATGGGCGGGCCGGGGTTGAAATGTTCTACAAAAATGTCGGCCATACAATTTTACTATACGTGCCAGAACACACCAAAGCCCAAAACATAACACAAACACCAAAAAAACGCCCAAATTTAAGATAGCTTGTTAAGGGTTAATTTGTTATTCCTCGCATATGTAGGTTCTCCCAGCTCTGAAGAGAAGGTTGTTATTCAACAACTACCAAGAGTACTTTTGTTCTTCTTCATTATTTCTGTCATTATATTTTTGTCACTCAAAATTACCATAACGGAACTTTTGAGTGGCACGTTACTTATGAACGTTAACGTTTGACATCGTGGGTCAGCCAGTTAATCTTTTTATTTTCTTACAATATTCTACAAGGGAATTTGTAAGAATAATAATGACTGACTGTTTGGGAAAACTTGACTGGTTTTGCTACGTCTGTGGCAAGCATACCCTTATGGAACATAGGGTTTCATTTTTTACGAGCAAAGTGGAGGATATAAATTTATTTTGAACTGGAAGTTTTTCCAGATGAGCCATGGGTGCCAAAACATATATGCCGAAATTGCTATATCGGTTTGATGCTGTGGTCTAAAGGTAGTACAAGTTTTGATGTATATTTCATTATACATATATATTTATATTTTGATTTTCAGTTTTCAACTGAAACTGATGAGCATTGCGAACGGTTCCATCAGATATGTCTTCCTATTGAAAAAAGCTATAAAGGCAAAGCATTTGGTCTCTTATAACAGATTTATGTTGGACATTGTATGATAATGGCTTCGAATTGCCAAGATTGAAAAGAAAAGTGAATTAAAAATAAATGAACTTATGTATTTAATAAGTATTTCTCCTTGTATATGCGTTATTAATACATTTTTTGTTTATAGTCCTGAAGTATAATTTAATATAAAATAAATATTATTTAATTGTAAAATAAAATCATTATTTTTTTTTGCATCTCTCACATCAACCCCGAAAAATCCAATTTTTAAAGACCTTTTTGGTACTAACACTATATAATATCTAAATTAACCCTTAACAAGCAATCTTGAATTTGGCCGGTTTTTTGTGTTTGTGTTAAGTTTTGGGCTTTGGTGTGTTCTGACGAATATAGTAAAATTTTATGGCCATCATTTTTGTAGAACATTTCAACCCCGCCCCACCCATTTTTAGGGGAGTTTTTTACGATTTTTGAAAATATAGGCAAAAATCACCGTTATGGGGGGAAGCTACAGGGTTAATATATTCCACAAAAATATAGGCCTTAACATTTGCTACAAAGTTGCTGAAGATACCCTACACCTCAGATGAACAGAACACATAGTTTTATATACCGATATTCTGCACAAACTAGCAAAGGGGGGAAAACGTTAACCCCCCCTAAAATAAAATTCCGATGTGATCTTTCAAAACGCCGATATACGTATATATTTTTTTGGTCTCCTCTACCATAATCCATTGACAGAACCCTGTTATTTTTTTGTGTGTTGTACTGTGTTACAAGCCTGATACGAGGGCTGCTGTATATATTTCTGGCCTAATAATGAAAATGCGAATATTTATCATCAAAAATGGTTTTATTGTTTTTCAAAGTATTCTCCAGCACGATTTATAAACTTTTGCATGCGCTCAAACCTCCACAATCGGAGTGGAACACTTTTTCCACTCCGATTGAGGCACCTCCCAAACATGGTCTTTGAACGCTTCAACAGCATCTTCTGGCGACGAAAATCGTTGACCACGCATTTTTTCTTGAATAAAAAAAGTCATTGGGTGACAAGTCAGGGCTGTACGGCGGATGACCCCACAATTCGACGTTTTGGCCGGTCAAAAATGCGCTGGTTTGAGCCGATGTGTGAGAGCTCGCATTGTAATGGTGCACAATGATTCGTCTTCTCTTGTTCTTTTTTCGAATTTCTCCGAAGACTTCAGGCAAACAAATTGTGGTGTACCACTGAGAATTGACCGTCCTACGTTGCTCAAGCGGAACAGTCGTGATAATCCACGTCGAAACTTGTGAAAAATGATCGCTCGAAAATGTTCACGAGTTAATTCAATTTTTTTTGCCAAATTGATTTTTTCAAGTCAACAACAACACAAATTATGGTCGTACGTCAATACGTTCTGAGTACGTTTATGCTAAAAATGTCAGATGGCGCCAGGCAACACTAAGTGAAATATATATAGCAACTCTCTTAGAGCCGGTATAGGCGTTAAATTTAAAGTAAGTATGAGGGCTACAAATGTTGGAGATATATCTTTCACGAAGATATTGTAGATTAGTAACAGTCGTTAAAAATTAAAAAACTTTTGATAAAACTTTGGTTTTCCTGGCAAGAAGAACCCTTAAAAATAAAAAAATAAACTATTTTATTCCATTTTTCAATAGCCAGCATCAGCAACGAAGAAAACAAAAAAAATCTTTAAAAAAAATTATGCATAAATGTAGAAATTATAACCCTTTTTGTAGAATTGAGAATGGCAGAGAATTTCAACGAAATCATGTGTTTATACCCTAACTATTTTGAACGAGTGTATAATTTGCTACGGACTAAAACCTCAAGAGTATTTGTCAGAAATCCGTTTTGGGCCATTTTAAGTCATTCGAGCAATGTCCGTCCGTCCGTCTGTCAGTCAGGCTGGAGCGCATTACAACTCCCGATAGGAGTTATCGATTGGCTTCAAATTTGGTACATTTTAATATATTTTTCTATACCAGGCTAAGGTCGAAGATGGACCATGTCCACTCCTTCTTGTACCTCCCCCACAAAGGTTCAACATTTAGTGAATTATTGATTCTTTAATAAGTTCTATACAACTTATCAGAATCTTCCGCAATTCTACTATGTAGTAATAGATTATTAGTATCTATAACCTTGATGGGCGAAGTTGCCACGCCCCTTTTGGTACCTCCCACACAAATATCATATTTTGCACAAAAAGTTAACGGCTTATAACTTTGATATCTGTCCATACAAACACTTGACATTTTGTGCAGTTGCTGACACGCCCCTTTTGGCACATCACATACAAATGGACCATTTTGTTAACGGTAAAACGGCTAAAAGGGTTTAAAATTATTTGTTATTACTTAAGTACTCGTACATAGACTTATGTATATATATAGTGCATTAGACCCCATTATTACTTTTTTTATTACATTACATTTTATTTCTGTCCGTTATTTTTTAAGATTGAAAATTTGTGAAATAGATCTAAAATCTGATGTGTGCAAAAATTTACCCGATAAAATAAATAGGAGGTGTACCGCAAACAGTGTATTTTTACTACCACGTGAGAAATATTTTTCTCATTTTGTACAAATAATACTGCGTGTAAAATTCCTGATCCATACAAAGATTTATATCTTTCAATAGTTTTCATTACTTATTAGACATCTTTCAAATCAGGGAAGCTCTTATGTTTGTAATTTTTTAAAATTTAAACTAAGCAGCAACCTTTTTATTTTAAACTTTTTAAATTATGCATCAAATTTTTTTGGAATGGTCTCATTTTATTCATGACAGACTTTTGAAATAAATTGATAAATAAGGAAATTTTTTCGCAATATCTCGTAAGAAATCTTTGAAACCGTTGATGGGTTGAAGAAATTATATTAGAAGATGAAGCCTACCTAATTAAGAATTATTATAAGCTTTCCTGAACCAAATACGATAATTAATTCTCCAGTTATGCTAAATATATGGTTGAACTTAAATTCTTTAGAGGTTTATCTTTATTTTGATAAATAAACAGGTCCCCTTACACTAATAGACCACAAAGATCTTAAAGGAAATGACCTAAGCTTTCTGTTGAGTAAAAAATCAGAAATAAAAATATGTGTTTTTACAAAAATGTCGAAATAAGTATTTTCATTTTTTTCATTTTATTTCATTTATTTAATCAAACTCAGCCCGCTTGGACTATATGTTGATAGATTACTATAATTAGATTAACAAATTCATTATAAGATTACATATATAAAAAATACTAAATACTAAACCAATCCTAACGCACATTTTTTAAACATTAATGCTAAAATATTTATTAAATTATATAAAAAGGGATATAGGTATTGTCTGTGATGAAAAACACGAAAAATCTAAGGCACTTCAAAAAAGTGAGCAAGTAGCCTATTCTTAAACGTTTGAGGGGATACTGAAAAGTTTTTAATATTTTACGGCAATAAATTTCATAATCTAGCCACACGTATAGCAAAAGATCGCTCGAACATATTATAATTATAATGTTCGATGAGAACTTGGGAATTTCTAGATGTATTCAAAAAGCGAAAAGAGTTGATCAGATAGGTGGGTTGACCGTATTTAAATATACCAAAGAAAGAGCAAAGACATCTTAGAAGAATGCCGTGGAAGGATGATGTGAGCTTAGCGATATTTGCCCGGTTAGTACCCATAAATACTTCTGCTCCATAAAGAATGTGAGGCAGCAGCAGAGAATGAGCCAACATATACTTCATCTGAGTTGGTAAGATAACGTTAAGGCTGTATAGCTTCTTAAGTATTAAATTTAACTTAGAGCAAATATACGATATATGAGAGTCTAACTGAAGTCTATGATCAATATCAAAGCCTAGAGATTTAATTGAATTACCTGAATTCACAACATTATTTTGAACGGTGATATATTCGGCATGCAAGCTACGCCAACCATTGAATACCATACATTTAGTTTTATTAATATTTATTGTCAAATTATTGCACCGAGCCCATTCACAAATACGTCCAATGTCGTCATCTAAATTCGAAATACAATTCTCAATTTCACCAGAACAGATAAAAAGTTGGAAATCATCCGCGTATATGGCTAAATCAGTATGTTGGATACAACGATGAACATCATTCACATATAGCATGAACAAGATCGGACCCAGTATTGATCCCTGGGGAACACCGGTTGAAATGGAACTGATATTGGAAAAACGATCATGACAAAAAACATATTGCGAACGGTCAGACAAGAATGACAGTAGCAGTTTACAGGAGGAGCTCGACAAATTAAATTGGTGGTAAAGTTTAGAACAAAGAATGTTATGATTGACAGAATCAAAAGCCTTACTTAGATCAAGTGCTGCAATAATGCTAGAATTTCTACTATCAATCGCACGTCTAATATCATCCGCAAGCTTAATCATGAAAGAGGTTGTACTATGATGTCTTCTGAAACCAGATTGACAAGGATCTATTAAAGAAAAATTAAATCTTCAAAAGCTTTAGATAACGCTGGTAGTATAGAAATTGGGCGATAGTCGGAACATTGTAGACCAGTAGTACCTTTCTTTATAGACGTAACTCTTGCCATCTTCCACGCCAACGGAAACTTGCTCCTCATTAATGTTGTATTAAAGAGGTACAGAATATGGTGTCGAATGTACGGAGATATCAATTTAATAAAACGAATTGGTATACCATCAGTTCCTAAAGCATTATACTTAATTCTAAATATTGCACTGTGTAATTCTATGAGATCAAAGTTCCTAAAGTAAAGCGAGTTATTTCGAGTATCAGAAAATATATTACTGCTAAAACTAGCTACAGGGTCAGAAGAAAAGGATGTAAAATTACTACTTAATAAATTAGGATCTATCGTCCATGTGATGGAAATCGCATTTCGCCTAAAATTGGCGATTATGATTTCAAGTCCCAAAATGCATGTTCTGAATTCTTTTTTAGCACAACAATTTGGATTTATAAAAATCAAATTATTAATAACAGTGATAAATAACTACATTCGTGTGTGCATTGAATTGAAGGGGAAATTTTTGCGTTTTATGATTTGAAATCACGCGAGTGTCATCACATGGGCGTATATCACAGATGTTATCACAGTTATCGGAATCAAGCCCACCAGTCGAGCGGATTTTAGATTCTCTAGAATCTGAAGATTCATTGAAAATACGGAGGCCATAAGATCGTTTCACTTGTCGGATAGTCCTTCGAGCTGTACATTTATAAATTTTATAAATAGATTTATTTCTGTCAGAGTTCTCCTACATATAAGCTCTGTATGCTGAGTCCCTATTCTGTATAGCTATTTTAATATCTCTATTGTTAAACCAACGGGGTTTACCAGATGAGATTAACATAGTTTTTTCAGGTACATGATTCTCAAATAAGTTAGATAATATAGTATTTAAGTGTAATAATTGCGCATCTGTATCATTAGTATAATAGAGGGGTGTAAAATCGGAATAGTGTATGTCATGCAATAATATGTCCATATTAACCGAATAATAATCACGATAAATTTTATACTTAGGTTCATTAATAGTAGGTACTGTATATTGCACAAGCATAAATGCTTGAATAGAGTTAAGGGCTGGAAAATTAAACTGACTACTACTAATAATTGATGAAGGATTACTAACTAATGAATAATCAATAATAGATGTAGAATTTCGAGGCAAGTCATAGTGAGTTGGTCTATTGTTGTGCAAAACAGAAAGATTACAACGAGTTAACATTAACTTTAGATAAGAATATTTTCTAGAATTAGAAATATCGCAGTTAAAGTCACCAACAATAATTATGTTTGGGAATCGGGGAATAATATCGGCGATGTTATGCTCAAGATTATCTATATCCCTATGCACCAATAACTACTCCATAGCTCCCCGAAGTGACATGCAGGAATAAAGCTTCACAGGAATTTGCGAGAGAAAAGGACGATAACACTCTAGCTTTTAAGTTGTTCGAAATATAAAGCCCCACACCACCACCACGTATGGCAGGACGATCATTTCTAAACAATTTGTAACCAGCGATACTAACGGCCTTATTCGGAACATAAGGCTTGAGCCAGGTTTCGGTGACCCCGACAACACTAAGAAAACCGCTGCTCAAAAAGTTATTTAATTCATCAAATTTTGATGAAGAGTTGCTAGGCTTCAATGGCTGAGCATTGAAGAACCCAATATTAAGATTTTGTTGGCCTGCACAAAAATTTCTGATATAAGAATCATCATATACAATACCACCTATACAATTAGCCGAAATCATATTTAATGCCTAAAAAAATGTGCGTTGGAATGAATACTAAACCTAAATTGTACATAATTTCACGATTACATATAACATTTGCTGACTAAATTTTAATTGAGAAAAACTAAAGAATTATAATCGGATTGTTTTGCATAAGCAAACAACCCGATAACTAACCCACCCTCCCGTCCATAGGTTCAGTTAGAATATTAAATATAGATTCTAGTGTATATATATCGGGTTACATGCATATGCAGTGGTAACCCGATATACTAACCCACCCTGCATGTGGTGTCCCAAACGTCGGTGTGTCCGCGGGAATAGTAATTGGGGCATTACTCCTGCGACCCAAGCGGCGGTGTATTACGACATCTTCGTCACTACAATCCTGCGCCAACGATAACAATTTTTCTAATTTACAGAATGATTTAGATCCATTGTTATTCGTGATATTTGCGGCAGGAATCGAGGCAATCAGCCGAAAACTTTTTATTTCTCTTTTCTTTAAAAGATTTCGACATATATTCTTCGCCTTAACTGCGTCAGGAGCGAGATTGTCGTTCACGTAAATCCTTGATTCAATGTCTGTGGGGATTATTTGGTTCAGCTTCAAATTTTTAGTAGCAAAATACTTTTTCATCACTTCGTCCCTCTGAGTGCAGAACAAAATTTTACCAACATGGTTTTCTTGAACTTTTCCAACCAAAAACAATTGTCCAAATCTTCCATCCTCACGTTAACACCTACAGCTTTGCAAATATTCAGTGCCATATGTGAAGGTTCGACATTGGAAGGCAGACCATAGACTAAAATATCATTTCTACGTTGCAGTGTCCTGGTCTTGTGGGTTTCACGATCAACAATGTTAAATTTAGCGTTGACATTTGCTTCAAACTCCTTATTCTTCCTCGTCTCCACCTCAATGGCATTTCTGATTGTGGATATACTGGAGTCGATTTCCTTCTTTATGTTGTAGAGGCTGCTGTCGATTTCCTTTTTAATATTTGTTGGTAATGTCTTTATAATATTATCGAGCTTCAATGTTATTTGATCCAATGCTTTCCACACTTTTTCATCGTCATTAAGGATGCTGAAGGCCGAACACTCCTGGCATTTCCAACGTATAATCTCATTTTTTTCCAAAAGATTAAAGGAATTGTCCGACACCTTTGAGCAATCTCGATGAAACCAATTGTTTCATTTGAAACATAAAACACCTCCACTTGTTTTTGTTACGTTTTCTTTGCACGACGGACAAATAGACGTTGTTGTAACAGTAACAAAAAAGACAAAAGGAAAACAGCAAGCAAACGACGCACGATGGGAAAATATGATGAAATATGCGCGCATAGGACTTTGAAAGTAACTACCAAAAATCAGTTTTTTGGGAATGCTGTTTTATTGTGGATAACATTTAATGAAAATGCCTTTAAATTTTATGAAAATATGTCCAGGCGATTTCGAGTTGTGACCATTCAAAGTTTGTCTTTTTTACTAATAAATGCAAATAACATTGCGATGATAAAATGTATATACTATAATGCTTGTAGAATTCGCGTTTGTTGGTGAAATTCGACCGGACTTCGTAACATATAATTAGGTTATTTTCATCTTAATTTTTGTGTATAAGATGTATTTCTAACGTCTTTAAATGAAGAGATATTTCGAAGTAAAAACACAGTTTTTTTTAGTTTTTTAAAAAATTATCCACAGTAAATAGAATACAACTTTTTTGGATCACGTGGGATCACTACCATACTTTTTGCGACTTTTTGCGATTATGGCAGATTTTTGTAATTTACATATGTGCTTTTTTTACTTTAAATATAGAAAAAATGGATGGGAGCTACATCTATCTATAAACCGACTTTCCCGAAACACATAGACCGATTTTCTTGGTCCCAAAAAATAACTTTTTGCGAAATTTCGGCAAAATCGGATAATAAATACGTCCGATACAAGTCCGGCTGCAAGTTTGTAGTGTCCTACAATCAAAAATAGCGATCTTATTAATATTATTAAGATTATATGTGTCATTTTTATAGTTTACTTCTTCTACAAAAACCATAGAAATATAGTTAAACTCTTCTGCAGTTAATGTATATTAGGGTGGACCGATTATTTTTTGTTTTTAATTTAACTTTCCTTGCATTAACAGTCGACGACCCATTGTATAAGTCCATTATTGGAAAACTTCAGCTTTCAAAAATATTGCAGATTACGATTTTATCTTATTTAAGTTGTTTTGGTTTTAAAAACAAAAACATTGCCCGGTTTTGTAGACTTTTAACGCAATTTTGACTAAAATATTTTTCATCTTCAATGGGGTATATATTTAAAACGCAGCAACACACAACCAAGTAGTTAATTTAAAATCAAGATCACCGAAGTTGGTACGATATTATGGTTTTTACATTAATTTCCACAATGTCGCTTTTGTAAGCCCACCGTGCGCTACACGATAACAGCTAAATAATATCTGGCTGCACCAATTTCTTCTCCAAAGAATTCTCTTGAAGGTGGTCCAAACCGTAAGACTCTTATCTCTAAGGGTATAGTCATGAGATAGACAATACTGTTATGCGCGCGTATTTACCACATTTTTCCCATTGTGCGACGGCAGTACGTACAATAATATTTGATAAAATTGTTAATGATATGATTGGAAACAAATAAACTTTATGTTTCCCGTACACTAGAATCAATATAAGAACGTTTTAAAACAGGAAAAGTTTAAGATAACTTATAGTTATATTAAAAAAAAACGAATTAGTCAGCAGTTGCAAATTTTTTTACTCTTGTATTGCAAAGCGTTGCCAGATATATTTATTTAGTAAAAAGAAAAATCACAAAAAATAGTTTTGGGAATTTTTTTTTTGGTAAAATATACTAAATACAATAGGTAATTAGTTATATGGATGAGAAGAACGACCGTTTGACCAAAATGTCAAAATTCAACACAATCCAACTTCGACAGTCCTTAAACGAACTAGTTGAACTTTTGTGTCGTACTACTATCCGTTAGGACTAAACTTGGGGCAAGTTTCATCGGGATCAGAAGACGTCAATTTTTAAAATTGACTCACTTGACATCAAATCCCCTTTTGTAGTTTTCTTACTTGTTGTTGTTTCGGTTTCGAAGTGGAAATATTATTTTATTATACCCTCACTTTAAGCGCCCTGGAGACGATCAAATAATTCCATCAAATCTTTAAGTGTGTGGGTGCAATCGGCTTTCGTCGGCTACACGTACACTACACGTACGCGTTGTCGACTCTGTTTGATGAAAATCAAAAAATTTTGATTTTCTAATTTGATGGCGTTCTATTTGATGGTCTCGCGTTATGTTTGACAAAAACAAGCTCAGTTGCGTAGTGAACGCCAACATGACAAGTGCGCGGATTAAAACTAATTTAGTGAACGCCGACATGGAGAAGTGCGCGGATGAAAAAAAGTTTTTCATCCACTCTTTCTTTTTCCTTTTCATGTTCTCTTTTTTCTTTTTTAACAAAACTGCTGCACAAGACAACAAAAGTAAATCATCATCCGACGACGACATACTAACATACTAATAGAACTCAAAATACCAACTGATGTTTGACGTATTTATTTGAACGTTTGCGGGCAACACACGAGCGCACCACACTAATACATACACACTGTTTGATGAAATTATTTGATCGTCTCCTGGGCGCTTTAGTGTGACGAGGGTATATATCATTTGCTTAATTAATTATCCCCTCACCTTAGAGTGGAGGGTATATATCATTTGCTACGGCCAAAAGTGTAACACATCGAAGGAGTGACCAAAGACCCCAAGTATGTTCGGCGGAAATTGGTTTGGAGTCATTTTAAGTCATTTGAGCAAGTCCGTCCGTCTGTCTGTCTGGCTGGAGCGCACGATAACTCTCGAAAGGAGTAACGGATTGACTTCAAATTTGGTTTGGGATAATTTTTTTCTATCTCAGGCTATGTTCGACGATGGGCCATATAGGTCCACTCCTTGTAGTACCTCCCTCACAAAGGGTTAAAATTTAGTGAAATATTGATTCTCTAATAACTTCTATATTACTTATCCAAATCCTCTGTAATTCCACACTTAGTAATAGTTTATTTTGTACAAAAGGTTAACATCTTATAACATTAAACGCCCATGTGATGACAATCGCGTGAGTTCAAATCGCAAAACGCAAAAATTTCCCCTTCCATTTTAATGGACTTCAAAATTCAATTTTAATAAAATGCACACACGAATGTAGTTATTTATCACTGTAATTAATAATTTGATTTTAATAAATCCAAATAGTTGTGCTAAAAAATAATTCAGAACATGCATTTTGCGACTTGAAATCACAATCGCCAATTTTAGGCGAAATGCGATTGTCATCACATGGGCGAATACCAGTGCATAAAACTACGTGAAATTTTACACAGGGTAATGCTTTTATAGTGCCTACAGTCCAGTGAAAAATGGGCGTTATTGCCACGCCTCTTTTGGTACCTCCCACACAAACGTACCATTTTGTACAAAAATTTAAAAACTTATAGCGTGAGTACCAAAGCACGAAAATAATACAAAATGTTGCACAGTGTAATGCTTTTGAAGTACGTATAGTACTGTGAACAATGGGCGTTACCACCACTTCCCTCTTTGTACTTCCCACACAAAATGATCAAATTATACCAAAATTAATTAGCTTATAACGTTAATATATTGGTGCACATAAACGCTTATAGTTCGGCACAGTGCAATGTATTTAAAGTATCTACTGTTCAGCGAAAAATAAGTACATTTGATAATCCCCTTCTGGTACCTCCCACACATATTGACACATTAATTGGTGTAATATTCCATATTACATTACTCACAAAGTGAGGGTATACCTTAGTCGGTTTATCCGACTGAAACTTTCTTACTTGTTAAGAAAAATTTTTAATAATTTTTTAAATTAAACCTCTTAAAAACATCGGAGAATGCACTATCGTAAAGTCTGATCGGTCATGAATAAAATTAGATCATCCCGAAGAAAATCGATGCATAATTGAAAAAGTTCGAGCTAATTAAGTTAGTCTACAAACATAGAATATTCGGTTTAGTAGTGTGATGTTACGAGTATGTAACATAATGTCATGTTAGGTTATGTTAGCTTAGGTTGTATGTCCATGGACATACACTTAAGCCAGTGGTTCGGCCTGTTGTGTGCTTCTTATTTATGATTTTTATTTTTATGTTTATTCCCCACGGGTTACAGGAAATCGGTACTAGACACGAATTTTCTCAGTATCTTCCAGTCATATCCTCTGAGATGAGTCAAGTCTGACAATATGTCGGAACCGAAATATCGGGATCTTGCATGTGTCACTGCCCTGCACCCTACATACCCTGCACTCGTCGTTTTCTGCTAGTCCTATGCGATGAAGATGTGCCTGTAATCTTGAGTGTCCTGCTAGAACACTCATCATCAACTCGATCTTGTTTAGTTTCAGAAAACTACATGTTTTCTTCTCATTTGGGTCACCCGACAGTATCTTTGCAGTTGCTCTATTCCACACAGTTTTGTGTGCCATCACTGCCCAGTGCTTCAACTCATCCTTCGTGGTTTCCAATTTTCTAAGTTTATTACTCGAAGTTCTCTGCCCTTTGAAGCCAAGCTCATTCATTTCCAATCACCCTGTTGTGTACCGGTACCCAGAAAATACGCAGTTGACCATGGACTGAAGTAATTATTTATCATTCTTTT
The DNA here is from genome assembly GCA_963930755.1 of Eudasyphora cyanicolor. Classification (NCBI taxonomy): domain Eukaryota; kingdom Metazoa; phylum Arthropoda; class Insecta; order Diptera; family Muscidae; genus Eudasyphora; species Eudasyphora cyanicolor. Next base: position 135,530,731 of record OZ005735.1, read on the forward strand.
ACAGTCTAACACTGTTCTGGATTTGACCTTTACCGATGTTATTGCTTTGATCGCCATTTGGCTATCTGTGAAGATGTTGGCATATTTAGGCTTTGTGGTATTACTGAGACAGTTAACACACTCCGTGATTGCTTGAACTTCTGCTTGAAATACTGTGTTATGGTCTGGGAGGCGGAAGTAAAGTTCGACTTCTGGTTCATGAATAAAAAGTCCCAGACCCGTCCTTCCTCCTAGCCTGGACCTATCAGCTAGTGTTCCGTTCTCCCAGGAGCACGGAGTCTGGCACGAACGAATCACAGGTAGCTTTAAGCCGCACTTCAGAAATGCGGTCGGAGAATTCCGTTGTTTGAATATGACCTACCAGTGATTATAATATCGTCTGATGATACGACTTGTGGTCTCGATTTATCCATTCACCCATCACTTGTAGACGTCTTGCTGTGAGGGCTGCCTCATACTTTATACGGATATCTATTGGATGGATGTGGAGTATAGTCTCCAACGCTCTTGTTGGTGCGGTTCTAATTGCCCCGCTTATGCCTAGACAGCACATACGTTGCACTTTTTGTCATGTTACATTTGGTATTTTTTGGTATTAGCAACAACTTTTTAAATTATGAATCCATTTTCTTCAGAATGGTGTCATTTTATTCATGACCGACTTTTACTATAAAATAATACAAATTAAATAATTATGAATTTTTGTATATTTTTAAGAAGTTTTAATTAAAAATTATTAAAATTTTCTCAAATACGGGATAATTATTGTAGGCAAGCTGACTGGCCACTGTAATGTTAAATCTTTAACATCAAGGTGGCAGAGTGATACTGTCGAATCTGTGAGGATGAGGAGGAACTGGAGACAATCAAACACCTCAGTCAATGTCCTACTCTATCAAGACGAAGACATCGCTACCTAGGTGATTACACGATACAGAATCTGGAATCTCTCTCATCATGTACTCGATAGCTAGTTCTCCAATCTTTAAAAAAATGTTTGCCAAAATATATTTTGCCAATATATTGGCAAACATTTTAAAACTTGTTTTGGAATTTTTGTCAAAAACTATTTTTTGGATTTTTTTTTTGCTCAAACCAAAGTTTGGCTCCATCAGTAACTATTTTGGGTTTCTATGGTATTAAGAAGTTAAATAGGAAGATACCTTTATATGGTGGGCAAAGACGACTGTTGTTAGTGTGAATGGTTCCGTGGATGAATCAACCTAAATTACCAATTTTCCCGATAAGTTGAAATATTTGGTCTCTATGCTAAAAGAAGTATTTGTAGCAAATTTCAGTCATCCTAGGCTAAATTATTGCAGATTGTAGCGCGATAACAAACATTATTTTGTTTGTTTACAACAAATTACTCAGATTATATTTTCTTACATTTATATTTTCTACTTTCAGAGCCAATATCGTTTTGTATGCGAATGTATCTGTGCTGCTTATATGAAAATGTCTCGCAACAGTGCTCTTTTAGCACAGGAAGAAGATGACGACGACGATGATGACGACGATGACGGTGAATAGACCAATACAAAATACAAAAAAGGTTAATTAAGGACTTTTTGGAAATAATGCACGTGCCTCTTTATCGGAATCACAATAATCTTAAATATCACTTCCATAAACAAATACGCGTGTAGAAGATATGGACAGAAGACAAACACGAAACAATTACATACATACATACATACATACATGCATATGGAATATAATTGATAATATATATATTTTTTATATACAACTTACAATTAAACAAAATGCAACTATATACAAACATTATTTATATAGTAGAAGATTACAATTCATTGTATACGTATATTTCAATGCACACACTCTCAAAAACATTTTTCTTGTTCTCCCTGTACTACATACAAATTTAAGCGCCCAGGAGACGATAAAATAATTTCATCAAACAGTGTGTATGTATTAGTGTGGTGCGCTCGTGTGTTGCCCGCAAACGTTCAAATAAATACGTCAAACATCAGTTGGTATTTTGAGTTCTATTAGTATGTTAGTATGTCGTCGTCGGATGATGATTTACTTTTGTTGTCTTGTGCAGCAGTTTTGTTAAAAAAGAAAAAAGAGAACATGAAAAGGAAAAAGAAAGAGTGGATGAAAAACTTTTTTTCATCCGCGCACTTCTCCATGTCGGCGTTCACTAAATTAGTTTTAATCCGCGCACTTGTCATGTCGGCGTTCACTACGCAACTGAGCTTGTTTTTGTCAAACATAACGCGAGACCATCAAATAGAACGCCATCAAATTAGAAAATCAAAATTTTTTGATTTTCATCAAACAGAGTCGACAACGCGTACGTGTAGTGTACGTGTAGCCGACGAAAGCCGATTGCACCCACACACTTAAAGATTTGATGGAATTATTTGATCGTCTCCAGGGCGCTTTAGGTTTGTTTTCTAAATGCTTATGCGTATGTACATGATTTCTTTTCAGTTAAACAAAACAAATTATATATTATGTTATATTAATCTAAGCATATGTTTTATTATAAATTAAACTTTGATTGCTGCAACGATATAGAAAGCATTTAAAATGTCTATTATACTTACATTTGTTTTTTTGTTTAGTTACAATTAGAACTCTACTTATACCGACACACCGACATACATACAAACATACATATTACTGCATATTGGGAAACCATTAGCAAAACTTCATCTTCCTTGTTTTCTTCCCTAAAATAATGGTTTTTAAAATATATTATTTATAAGTGTATTATTGTACTTTATTACATAAACACCACCACACAGGTGTGTTGAATTGTCCAAAACCCAAGTGTCCAGATTTATCGAAACGTAAAAGGAAATTCCGTACCAATGGATGTTTTTCCTGATTTAAATTTATCTAGTTTATAACAATAACAACATAAACATTTAAGCAGAAATTAACAAAACAATTAGTATTCTAGCACCAAAAATAATATTTATGCTATAACAAACATACACATAAAATTACATACATACATACAAATATATTTATTATTGTAATCATCATTTTACGATGTAGTTTGTCGATTAAAAAGTGGTATGAGAATTTGGTCCTTATATTTTGTAACAAAATCGAATAAAAGAAAACTCCAATTTAGTTGCCGAAATATTAATGTTTCATTTGGTGTTCCAGACTAAAGTCCATATGCCACAGTCAACATTCGGAATTCGTCAGCGCACTTTATTTTGTTTTTCACACAAAATTTGATGCAGAAAAAAATTTGATCAATTTTCTGAAATAGATAAAAATCGAAGACAAGTTAAAACACATCCAAGCACAACAGCTGTCAAAAATTAACTAAACATTCAAAATGGCCGACCTTGTCAGCATAAGTAAGGGACATGAGTACATGAGTAAATACACGTAGCTCGCGGAAATTAACAATTCGCGATATTCCTTGAACACACCTCGTAGAGCTCCGTATCTCCCATACAACTGCAGCAGAACTGTTGATAACGAGTGTCACGGCTCAGAAATTATGATCCAGTATGTGTGCTGCCAATTTTTAATACATATTTATACACCGCCATGTATAAAATACTTGTTTCTATAATAGTATAGAAACAAAATGGTCTTGAAGCCGGGAGAGTATCCTAGTTAGAATCACATTAAAATGAAAATATTGCCTAATTACACAGTACAACACAAAAAAAAGATAACAGGGTTCTGTCAATGAATTACGGTAGAGGAGACCAAAAAAATATATACGTATATCGGCGTTTTGAAAGATCACATCGGAATTTTATTTTGGGGGGGGGGTTAAAGTTTCCCCCCCTTTGCTACTTCGTGCAGAATATCGGTATATAAAACTATGTGTTCTGTTCATCTTAGGTGTAGGGTATCTTCAGCAACTTTGTAGCAAATGTTAAGGCCTATATTTTTGTGGAATATATTAACCCTCCAGCTTCCCCCCATAACGGTGATTTTTGCCTATATTTTAACAAATCGTAAAAAACTCCCCTAAAAATGGGTGGGGCGGGGTTGAAATGTTCTACAAAAATGATGGCCATAAAATTGTACTATATATGTCAGAACACACCAAAGCCAAAAACTTAACACAAACACCAAAAAGCCGGCCAAATTCAAGATTTCCTGTTAAGGGTTAATTTAGATATTATATAGTGTTAGTACCAAAAAGGTCTTTAAAAATTGGATTTTTTATTTCATTTTACAATTAAATAATATTTATTTTATATTATATATTTTATATTATATATTTTATATTATATATTTTATATTTATATTTTATTTTATTTTACAATTAAATAATATTTATTTTATATTAAATAATATTTCAGGACTATAAACAAAAAATCTATTAATAACGCATATACAAGGAGAAATACTTATTAAATACATAAGTTCATTTATTTTTAATTCACTTTTTTTTCACTCTTGGCAATTCGACGCCATTATCAAACAATGTCCAACATAAATCTGTTATAAGTGACAAAATGCTCTTGCCTTTATAGCGTTTTTCAATAGGAAGACATATCTGATGGAACCGTTCGTCATGCTCATCAGTTTCAGTTAAAAACTGAAAATCAAAGTATAAATATATATGTATAATCAAATATAAATCAAAACTTGTATTACCTTTAGACCACAGCATCAAACCGATATAGCAATTTCGGCATATATGTTTTGGCACCCATGGCTCATCTGGAAAAACTTCCAGTTCGAAATAAACTTAATATATATCCTCCACTTTGCTCGTAAAAAATTAAACCCTATGTTCCATAAGGGTATGCTTTCCACAGACGTAGCAAAACCAGTCAAGTTTTCCCAAACAGTCAGTCATTATTATTCTTACAAATTCCCTTGTAGACTATTGTAAGAAAATAAAAAGATTAACTGGTTGACCCACGATGTCAAACGTTAACGTTCATAAGTAACGTGCCACTCAAAAGTACTCTTGGTAGTTGTTGAATAGCAACCTTCTCTTCAGAGCTGGGAGAACCTACATATGCGAGGAATAACAAATTAACCCTTAACAGGCTATCTTAAATTTGGGCGTTTTTTTGGAGTTTGTGTTAAGTTTTGGGCTTTGGTGTGTTCTGACACTTATAGTAAAATTTTATGGCCGACATTTTACCCCGCTCCACCCATATTTAGGGGAGTTTTTTACGATTTGTTAAAATATAGGCAAATATCACCCTTATCGGGGGAAGCTAGAGAGTTAATATATTCCACAAAAATATAGGCCTTAACATTTGCTACAAAGTTGCTGAAGATACCCTACACCCTCAGATGAACAGAACACATAGTTTTATATACCGATATTCTGCACGAACAAGCAAAGGGGGACAACTTTAATCCCCTCCCCCCTAAAATAAAATTCCGATGTGATCTTTCAAAACGCCGATACACGTATATATTTTTTTGGTCTCCTCTACCAGAATCCACTGACAGAACCCTGTCATTTTTAAAAAAAGTTTGAAATTGTTGTACAGTGTTATTTAACCTATTGCCCGTTTTGATCCAAAATTGGTCAGTTTGTGTCCTGTTTATAATAAATAGTTTTGTAGAGTTTCACAAAATTATCTCAAAGGATACGTCCAACGCCCCTATATCCTGAAACAAAAAATCGCATATTTTTTGAAATTGTTGCCTGAATTGGACCAAATACGAAAGTATGTATTTATATTCGAGGTAGAGTTTTGTGTGAAGAATCTCAGGAGATCTTCCCAAAGGATACGCTCATAGATATCCTTAAATTTAATTTCGTAGTAATGTTAGCCAAAAACAACTAAGAAAGTTCAGTCGTGTAAATTGACTTACGAATCCCAACTTCGCCCATTTTTTATTATTCGACGACGACTAATAAATTAATACTATCGGGCCTGTTCTGTAATCACGGCGATTTGATATCACGGTGATTTTAAAATCACCGGCGACTTAACATCACTTTTGGAGTTCGAAATCACCCGAAAATATTTCGAATATTTTTTGGGATGCTATGAATAATAAACCGGGAGATTTCGAACTCCAACAGTCACGGTAAGTCGCCGGTGATATTAAAATCACCGTGATTTCAAATCACCTTGCTACAGAACAGACCCGTATGTGTGGAATTTCAGAATATAAGTAGTATAGAAGTTATTACTAAATGTTAACCCTGCGTTGGAGAGGTACTAGAATGGGCAATTCCTAGAAGTGGAATTGCCCATTTTCGAAATTAGCCTGAGATGGAGAAAATATTACCGCATACCAAATTTGGAGTCAATCAGTTATTGTCCATGGGGTCTTAGGTCACTCCTTCGATGTGACATAACAAGAGTGACATAACTCAAAATTTAAAATTTTTGAGGCTGCCTTACAAAAATACGAATTTTGCAAATGTCCATAAATTAATATCTACGAAATTTGGTCTATAACACTAGCCAACAGTCGTTTTGTTATTTGGTTCTAGCATAGTTTTTCTCATTGATTTTGACCTACTGAACACGAAAATGAGTTTTAAAAATTTTTCTGTCGATTGGTTTTCGAGATACAAATTTTTGAACTTTTTTTTTAAAATTTTTGGAGGTACACTTACAATTTTGAGCATATCTTTCGTCTTCTTTGACGTATTTGATCCTACTACTACTCAAATTAAATTCAAATCGGGTGAGTAGTTTTGATGTTGGCGGCTTAAAAATTTTTAGTAAAAATGTGGCAGAAAAATTCATATAAAATATAAAACGCGATGCTAACAGCGATTTTGGTTTTTTTATGTATAGCTGGCATTTTTCCAAAGAAAATAAGCACTTACTTAACAAAATCTGACAACAAATGGCGGACTTATAATTTTTTTGGTATAAGACCGAAATTCCGCTATTTCACGATATTTTGATTTTCATTATTTGCACAGCTAACCTACTAGGAGGGATCGAAAAAGCAAGTTTTTTATAATCCTTTTGGAATAGAACGGAACAGTTGCTCCTATACATAAGTTACTTCTGTTCAAAATTTCACCACCCTGGGTTAATGTCTTCTGTTCTGGCAAGGGACGTGAAATTTCAAAAATTTAGTGAAATCAGCAATTTTTTTTTGGAAATTTTTTTCAAATGTCACAGCACTTTGCAGTTTTGAAAAAATTTTTAAATTAATATTAATAACACAAATATTTCATAATTGTAAAAAACCTATTTACAATACCGTAGGGACGTTTCGTCGAAAATGGTATAATGAAAATGCAGAACATAGAAACACAGGTGCATTTTACGATACGAATTTTGTTTGGAAAAAACGTTTACGTAATTTTTATGATTCTCAGAATTAAAAAAAAATAAGTAATACACAAATAGTTATTTAATTTTTATGATTGTGGTTGCAGAGTAATATACGCTTCTGAATGTGCGTGGACGCTCTTCGTGTTCCTTTATGACTGCTACTCCGTTCACAGTCAATTAAAGGGAAAAAAGCGAATTACACTTTTTTATTGGTGTGTGTTCCCGATGGCTACCTGTATCGGATTTTTTTTACAGAAATTCCCCCCACATTTGTGAGTGGTCATTATTTGGAAACTTTTCCACAATTTGAAACGCACACTTGCTGAATCAGGTATATAGCCACCCTTAAAAGATGCGCCCATTCATAAGTACCTGTCAGTAAAATATTGTAACATACTTAGTATTTATAGGTGTTCATTTATCGTTTTTTGTCATTCAACAAGTGTCTACGAACGCGAGTAGTACGAGTAAAAAGTGAAACAAATTGAATTTAAGTGCATATAATACCTACCCAACAAGTAAGACAATGAGTAAAAGACTACGTGTGTTTGAACAATCCAGACAATTTCTGCAATGTTTGTGGCGAGTTTATAAAGAATAATCACGCACACACGTTTACTCCAGCAGTGCAATTGCCCTATTTGAATTATTTTGGTATTTCACCAAATATCACAGAACCATGGACACCTAAGTCGCTATGTGATCTTTGCTATATAATCCTAACCAACTGGGCAGCTGGCGGAAGGTAAGAATTTTTATTTAAACACATTAAGCAAAGCAAATATAGTAATTTATTTTAATTTTAGGCGCCATATGAAATTCGATACACCAATGATGTGGAAAAAGCCGCTATGCCATTCCACAGACTGTTATTTTTGCCTCACCACAAACAGTGGAGTAGGGAGATTTTTAAAATGGAACTACGCTCAAGTGGGATCGTTTGCACTTCCAGTACCACATTCGAATGATGTACCATATCCAGTGTGCCCTGGTGCATCTCTTCAAAAAGCAGAATCGTCAGATCAAGAGTCCGAGTCAAGTGCAAGCGAATTTGGGGCGTGCAGAAAGCGAAAATTACTGTCACAGGCCGAACTAAACGATTGGGTGCGCGATTTTGGTCTCACTAAGGAGAAATCCGAACTTTTTGCGTCTCGGATGGTACAGTGTGGATTTGCGGATTCAGAAGTGAAAGTAACAGCGTACAGGAAGCGTCACCAGCAGTATGCTAAATTTTATACAAAGAAAGACGAAATATGTTTTTGCAGCGACATTTCCGGCTTGTTCCAAGAGCTTCACCAAATTCACAACCCCAATGAATGGAGGTTGTTTATTGACAGCAACAAAGAGAGCTTGAAGGCAGTTCTCTTACATAATGGGAATGAAAAGCCACCTCTTCCTATTGCTCATGCGGTTCATTCAAAGGAGAACTATGAAACTATGAACATTTTGCTGAAATGCATAGAGTATAGCAAATATAATTGGAAAATATGCGCCGACCTCAAAGTTGTGGCCATTCTGTGTGGACTCCAAGGAGGCTATACGCGACATTGCTGTTTTCTGTGCCTTTGGAATAGCCGCGCTGATGATCAGCATTATATTCAAAAAAAATGGCCGGAACGAACGAAACCTGTAGTTGGAGAAGCGAATGTTCAGCGCAAACCACTAATAGAGAACCGTGAAAATATAATACTTCCGCCGCTGCACATAAAATTGGGTTTGATAAAAAATTTTGCCAACAAATTGGACAAAGAAGGTGAAGCTTTTGCCTATTTACGGTCAATTTTCCCTTACCTTTCGCTGGCAAAAATTAAAGAAGGAGTCTTCGCAGGACCCGAGATAAAAAAAATGTTGAAAGATGAAACATTCCCGAAGCTGTTATCACCCATCGAAGCCGCAGCATGGAATTCCTTCAGGCTTGTTGTGGAAAACTTTTTAGGAAACAACAAAAGCGATAATTATAAGGACATAGTTGAGGATCTGGTAAAGAACTATGAAGCAATGGGTAGGTTTTTTTTGAAACAAATGTTAATTTAAATAGCGTTTTAATTCTCGTTTTTTTCATTTTTGGGTAGGAGTGCACATGTCACTTAAAATACACTTTCTGCATTCTCATTTGGATTTTTTCCCTGAGAATTTAGGAGACGTGAGCGACGAACACGGCTATGATGGGTGACTACATTTGGACCCTAATACGTGAGACCAATTGCAGCGAATACAAAAAACAAAGAAGAAGTCAGCTGTTTTTCCACATGGCATAAAATGTACAGTTATATCTTTGTTTCTACTCATTTTTTTTGGGCGTTGATTTGGTTAATTTCGGAATTTCGGTCTTTTACCAAAAAAATTATAAGTCCGCCATTTGTTGTCAGATTTTGTTAAGTAAGTGCTTATTTTCTTTGGAAAAATGCCAGCTATACGTAAAAAAACCAAAATCGCTGTTAGCATCGCGTTTTATATTTTATATGAATTTTTATATGAATTTTTCTGCCACATTTTTACTAAAAAAACGCAGTTTTTTAACCTTTTTAAGCCGCCAACATCAAAACTACTCACCCGATTTGAAAATTTTCTGAGAATGAGTTGTAGACGGCTCAATTTGCTTTAATTTGAGTAGTAGTAGGATCAAATACGTCAAAGAAGACGAAAGATATGCTCAAAATTGTAAGTGTACCTCCAAAAATTTAAAAAAAAAAGTTCAAAAATTTGTATCTCAAACTCAAACTCTCAAATCTTAAAACTCATTTTCGTGTTTAGTAGGTCAAAATCAATGAGAAAAAGTATGCCAGAAACAAATAACAGAGAAAATTTTGTTATTTGTGACCTAGTGTAAGTAAACAACCATATTTCGGATTATTCAAGCGTTTTTTAACATCTCATTTCATGTTAGGTTAGGTTAGGTTGAAAGGGACGCCCGTCAGAATACAACTGACAAGTTCATTCGAGGCCGACAATTCGGTCCATTGTGTTTCCCGTGAGCAGAATAGAAAAATAGAAGAAAAAGTTGGAGGTTGACAGACTAGGAAGAGGGAGAGAAGATCTAGTGACCCGTGTTTTCGTTTGTCTTTGTGGCTTTACTAAACCAGAGAGATTTTCTGATGAAATTGAGAAGGGGTTTGAGCGGTGCATCTGCTAGGTCATCTAGGTTTTCGAAGAGCCTGTGCCCTAAAATGGCCGGTACTCTTGCAGTCCTTTGCATGAGCATAGCAGGTGCTGTACTGACTCCTCCTCTTCTTCATCCAAGCAGCTTCTACAGAAGTCTTCGTAAGGAAGTTTCATGCGTGCAGCCATATTGCCTATCACGCAGTGCCCTGTGCTGACTCCAGTGAGGATGCTGAGGGACAGCAGTTCTTCGGTACGTTTCACATCAATGGATGGCCAAAGGGTTCTTGCAGTCCTGCAGTTTTGTACGATATCCCACCTCGATCTGGTTAGTGCTGCTCCGCTTTCCTCGATTTGGTTTTTATGTTCCACGAACGGAATTTGCACGTCCAGAGTCGCGGTTTCATTTCGTGCGCCGGATCCTATCCTGGCACATTCGTCTGCTAATTCGTTGCCCTGTATGTTGCTATGTCCTGGCACCCAGCAGAGCGTGATTTCGTGCGCCTGTATATGGGTTAAGGATAGAAAGCAGTCCATCGTGCAGCGTTATTTGATAGTTCTAGAGCCCAAGGACTTGAGAGCTGCCATACTGTCGACGTAGATCTTGAATTTTTTCGGAGAAATATCCCGTTCCAAAATCTGTTTCGCGGCAATGTTAATGGCATAGATCTCTGCCTGGAAGACAGTGCATTCATCTGGGAGTCTGGTGGAGATTCTGAGATTAAGGGTATCGGAATATACTCCTGATCCCGTGCCCGTCTCCATTTTCGATCCGTCCGTGAAGATTGAGATCTCGTCGTCCTCTATGACGCTATTTGATGCCCATTCGTCACGGCTAGGAAACGTTACATTAAAATTTTTACCTCGAATTGTTCCAAGTAGTCCGTTGGCCTATTGATTTTGTCTGTTATGCCCATGCTTTCCAGGATTGAGCTATGTCCGTGTGTGGTATTGATGGCCATTCCTGATTCCCTTAGCCGAAGGGTCACTTTCGCTGCGGTACACTTTATGTATATATCGATTGGTTGAAGGTTCAGCATCGCCTCCAGTGCCATTTGTGGAGCAGATCTGAGGGCGCCAGTTATCCCGACGCAAATCAGTCTTTGCACTTTGGCTAGATGCGAGAGATGTGATTTCTTCATTACCGATTTCCACCATACAACTGATCCGTAGGTGAGTATCGGTCTAATGATCGATGAATACATCCAGTGTATCATTTTCGGTTGCAAACCCCATTTGCGTCCAAACATTTTCTTGCGGGCATAGAAGGCGCATAACGCTTTCTTTCCCCTTTCCTCCAAATTTGATTTGCCTCTAATCAAAATCACGACGTCGTCTGCATACGCTGTGATTTTAATTCCTGCATTGCTGAGATCCATTAGGATTTCGTTTATCACTAGATTCCATAATATCCAAACCCCATTAACTCAACCATTGCCCATTGTTGTGCCCTACTGAAGTTGTTTGGTGTCAGTTTTCCCCTAACGTTTAGATCAACTAGTCTTTCCATTTTTTTCAACAGAAACGATGATAGACTGATTGGTCCATAGTCCTTTGTCGTACTGTGGTATATTTTTCCCGCCTTGGGGATAAAGACCACCTTGACTTGACTCCATGCCTTGGGTATATGTGACCATTGCAAACTTGCAGAAAAAATTGCGCGTAGCCATGGTAGAATGAGTTCCAAGGACTCTTGTAAAAGAGCTGGAATGATCCCATCCGAGCCTGCCGATTTGAAAGGCTTGAAGGATCTCACCGCCCAAAATTTTCTCGTCATCTATAACAGTTCTGATAAGTTCCTCCGTGTAGACCGTGGGGGTGTCTGCGCACGCTTCCACGGCATCTGAAACTTCGCTACAACCCTGAAAATGGATGTCCATCAGAAGTTCTAGAGTCTCTTGGTTGTTCTCCGTGAGCAGTCCGTCTGGTCCCATGAGGAAGTCTGGTGTGCTGGGGTCTTTGGACAGGACTTTGCGGAGTCTGGAGGCTTCGCTAATGTCTTCCAGTTCTTCACAGAAATTCGTCCAGGACTTCCTTTTTGCCCTTCTGGACCCTCTTTTAAAGGTTCTGGTGGTTGTTTGATATTCCTCCCAGCATTCAGGTGTTTTCTCTTTCTTGGCCTTGTTGAATAGCATTCTACTTTCCTTCCTGATTAGCTTCAGTTCCGGAGTCCACCATGTTTGGTTGGTTTTCCGGGGTGGTGAGCGTTCTGGACAGGACTCATAGAAGGCATCGACAAGGTTACACGTCATGCGGTCGACTGCACATTCCAGACCCTGCAAGTCATGTATATCCGTATTTGGTGGTGGATACGATTGCATAAGTCGTCTGAACTTGTCCCAGTTAGCCTTTCTGGGGTTACGATAGGGTTTTCCCTTAGTAGCCTCATGCTCTATGTTGAAGTGTATCATTAGGTGATCCGAGAAGGAACATTCGTTTGACACTCCACCTGGATATTCTTATTGAATCGCTATTAGATACTAAAGTTATTTCAAGTTACTTATCTTTTTATACGGACTTAAAGTTACGCCTCTTGGCAATTTTCAATTTTGAGTTATGTCACTCTTGAAGTGAGTGAGCGATATGCACCTCCCTATGTGAGGTGAGGGGATAAAAACCGTAACTTCAGTCAGCCGCATCTGATATTTATGTAAAGGGTTTTCCAACAAGAGGTGTTATTTTGGTATTCAGAGAAAAAAGTCAGTTTTTGAGATAAATGATCGGATGTTTATTTCATAATAAAGAGGAAGGTATGCCGTTAATAATGAAAAACAACATCAGCCAAATGGCCACCACGACCACGCTTACAGGACCATATGCTTTTCATGAAATTTTCCATAACTAAATCGCAAAGTGGCTGCCCTATATCCTCGATAGCCTCACGAATTCTATCTTTGAGATCTTGAATCGACGCTGGGCTGTTGGCGTAGACCTCATATTTCACGTGGCCCCAAAGGAAGAAGTCGCAAGGTGTTAAATCACAAGATCTCTGTGGCCAATTGTGATCACCTCTTCGAGAGATAACACGGTCCGGAAACTTTTCCCGTAACAGAGCAATGGTTTCGTTGCTTGTGTGGCACGTAGCGCCGTCTTGTTAAAAGTAAACGTTGTCCAGATCAATACCATCCAACTCCGACTATAAAAAATCATTAATCATCTCTCGATAGCGCAATCCATTCACCGTAACTGTTGATCCAACCTCATTTTTGAAAAAGTAAGGTCCAATTACCCCGCCGGTCCATAAACCGCACCAGACAGTCACACGTTGAGGATGGAGAGGCTTCTCAACAATAACTCATGAGTTTTCCGAGCCCCAGATGCGACAATTTTGCTTGTTGACGTAGCCACCGAGGTGGAAATGGGCCTCATCAGTCATGATGATTTTTCGATGGAATTCCGTATCATTTTCATGCATTTCAAGGACCCAATCAGCAAAGACACGACGTTATTGATGGTCGGCCGGTTTGAGTTCTTGTGTTTCAGTTAACGCAATTTATAAGCCTTAAGACCCAAGTCACTAACTTGTCCCAACAGCTCGAATTTGTCCACCAATTTATGAATTGCGGTCCGACAAGGTGTTCCACGACGACCCATAAATGCTTTAGTTTTGCGAACTGTGACTGCAAGTTTTTCACCATTTTTATACCCTCACTTTAGTGTGACGAGGGTATATATCATTTGCTACAGAAAAAAGTGTAACACGTCGAAGGAGTGACCTAAGACCCCAAGTATGTTCGGAGGAAATCCGTTTTGGGTCATTTTAAGTCGAATGAGCAATGTCCGTCCGTCTGTCTGTCTGTCTGTCTGTCTGTCTGCTGGCTGGTGCGCACGATAACTCTCGAAAGGAGTAAGCGATTGACCTCAAAATTGGTATGTGGTAATATTTTTTTCTATCTCCGGCTAAGTTCGAAGATGGGCCATATTGGTCCACTCCTTCTAGTACCTCCCCCACAAAGGGTTAAAATGTTGTGAAATATTGATTCTTTAATAACTGCTATACTACTTATTCGAATCTTTTAAAATTCCACACATAGTATTAGCTTATTAGTCGCTATCAACTCGAGAAAAATGGGCGAAGTCGCCACGTCCCTTTTGGTACCTCCCACACAAATGCACCATTTTGCACCAAAAGTTAACAGCTTATAACATTAATAACAGTGTATAAAAATACTTGAAATTTTGTACAGTATTATGCTTTTATATTGCCTACAGTCTAGGGAAAAATGGGTGTTGTTGTCACGCTCCTTTTGGTACCTCCCACACAAAGGTACCTTTTTGCACCAAAAGTTAACAGCTTATAACATTAAAACCAGTGTATAAAAATACTTGAAATTTTGTACAGTGTAAAGTTTTTATAGTGTATATAGCCCTGTGAAAAATGGGCGTTATTGCCACGCCCCTCTTTGTACCTCCCACACAAAATGCCCAAATCATACCACAATTTAATTTCTCATAACGTTTATACCAGTGCACATAAATGCTTATAAGTCGGCACAGTTCAATGAATTTAAAGTATCTAATGTTCAGCAAAAAAGGTGTATTTGATAAACCCCTTCTGCTGCCTCCCACACAAATTGACAGAATAATTCGAGTAATATTCAATATTACATTACTCACAAAGTGAGGGTATACCTTAGTCGGTTTACCCGACTGAAACTTTCTTACTTGTTGTAGTGAATTTTAATAATTCCAATGCGTTGTTGAATCGTGTATCGTTCCATTTTTAGTAATGGCGTAGTTTCTACTTGTCAAATGTCAAAGAATAAAAGCTTCAAAAGCGACAGCTACCGAAATACCGGGTGATTCAAAATAACACCTATTGTTGGAAAACCCTGTATATGTAAATATGTACATACTTTTAGCAATAAAATATGAACGCAGCACTTTTTCCCCCCTCTTCTTTAAATGGCATAGCTCAGGCTGCAAACTGCCAGGGTGAAACGTGAAACCAACTGTTTAGCTGTCAATAGCGAGTTTCGCTGTTGTTATAATGTTGTATAATTATTTATCTTTCTTTTATGCGAGGGTTGTTAGCTGAGGATGGGAAACAAATAAATTAAATCTTGCTTGAAGTTTTCTTCCTTAATTGGTACGGGCGAGAAAGTAATAATATCTAGACCTTCGTAGTAGTGAGGTTAATGATGATTGATATTCGCTTGATGAGTATGGTATGATTTATAAATTGATGATTTGGTTGTATGAAATATAATCAAATGAAGTGATATGATTGTGAGAACATATATTATTATATAGGTTTGTGAAACGAGCGTGCATATCATATATGCACATTTAAACATTAATGTTGTTTGATTCAATAAAAGTAAGTATTTCTCGATACGACGATATATTTCTAGATGCCATAATGTCGGCTATACATTTGTGATTTTCGAAGATTCGAAAACCGCTTCTTCCACGATTTTTTTTTTTTGCAATGAAACACCTGGTGTTCAATGGAATCAGGTTTGTTGCAAATATCACATAAGTTGGATTGGCTCGCATCAATCCTATGGATGTATTTGGCATCATATGTATGACCAGTTAGTAGTCTGTTTATAATGTTAATCTCTTTAGGTTTCCTTTATACCAAGGATTGTCTGGAATATCCGGATATACCATGGCAAATTTTCTGCCTTTTTCAGCGGATATTTGTTTATAGTCATCATTCCATGATTTTGTTAACTCAATTTTAATTGTTCTTAGAGCTTCTTCCGGAGTGTACTCAATATTGAGAGTAGCACCCACTTCACAATCATATTTAGCTATAGTGTCAACTGTTTCATTAAAATCGATTCCCTTATGCACAGGGGTCCATACCACATGACACATCTCGACTGATGAGGACTGTAATAAATTGTGCATTGCAGCTACCACATATTTATTTGATTCATTCTTCTTCAAGAGTGTGCAGGCATTAAGGCTGTCGGTAAAAATGACAATTTTCGTGTCCTTATCTTCTATGGCAATTTCTATTGCCTTGCTTATTGCCCATAGTTCACCTAAGAGGCTTGAGGTTCTAAAAGGGATTTTAAAAAGAAATTTATGATCACGCAACAGTTGTAAATATGGAAAAATTTTGTTTTTTGTACCAATTCTTTTCTACTTGATAAGTCTTTATAATCATTTCTTTGGGCCAGTCATCCTTCTTCCCTTCAATGACCTTTGTTCTTACAACCAGACTCCGTTGTTGGGTATATTTTGTATCTATGTTAATGTTTTTAAAAATGTTGACAAACTGGTGGAAAGTAGCACTGTAGCTCGATTTGATTCTAGGATACTCTGCAACCAGTGCATAGACTTTTGGGTTATGCATTTTTTGATTTATTATTTCCTTAGCTGTCAGGTAAAAACCACGTTGTATAATCGGCATCTCATCGGCCAGGGCATATATCACATGCAGGAGTTGAAGGAGTTACCCCCAGACATCTCCTTAAGGCACAGTTTTGAAAAGTTGTGATTGCTTTTTCAATGCTGCTCGGGGCGTGTGCGGTTGATGTTCTTGCGTATTCCAGTTTAGACCGAATAAGGCTCTTATAAAGATTCAAGGATGTTATGGGGCTTAACCCTGTTTTGACGGAGATAAGCATTTTAAACGCATTAGACCTGCTTGTTGTTTCGAAAGCATTTTCGTAATGGTCTCTGACTGTGAG
This sequence comes from Eudasyphora cyanicolor, assembly GCA_963930755.1. Classification (NCBI taxonomy): domain Eukaryota; kingdom Metazoa; phylum Arthropoda; class Insecta; order Diptera; family Muscidae; genus Eudasyphora; species Eudasyphora cyanicolor. Next base: position 135,547,706 of record OZ005735.1, read on the forward strand.
TGACTGCATTATGGTCCCAGATACTTAAGGCATTTCACTTGCTCTATTCTGGTACCATTAATATTGATATTTACTTCCTTCCTACTACCTTTCGCCAGGTACATTACACTCATTTTGTTAGGGTTGAATTCAAGATTTAAAGAAGAGCAAGCTGCAGAAAATTTACGTATTTTGACTTTTAGATTTTTCACCACGATATCAAAGTCCTTATCATAACACATTAGCAAAGTCCTTATCATAACACATTAGCAAAAAATCATCAGCATATTGGAAAACCTTTGTACCATTGTCATCCACTGAGTGTAGCTTAGATGTATATAAATTAAACAATATTGGTGAAAGGCAACTTCCCTGTGGGAGGCCATCATTCACTTCTATAGACTCTTTCCCCAGTTTCAGGAAACGTTGAGAGAGAAAACTTGATATCCAGGCACTTAAACCCTCATGAAAACCGCACTGACTAAGCATTTGGCTCAATTTGCTGACCTTAACGCAATTGTAAACATTACTTATGTCAATGGTCATAATTATTACACATTGCGGTCCTATGTAGAACCTCATTAATGCACGTAGCGTTGATTTCCGTTTTCTGTACGCCAAACATCTTTCTTCCAACAAATCATTACTTTCAGGAAATCAGATAAGCGTTTTTTAGTCATCAAATTAATAATTTTTATAAAAACGTTGATCAAAGAAATGGGTCTAAAATTGTTGAAGTCTTGCAAGTCTTTATTTGGTTTAGGTATTGGCACAATCTGGATTTCTCTCCAGGTCTCCTCGATTTTGTTATTCGTAACAGCGTTGTTCATTGCTGTTAATAGGGCTTTTCGAGATATATCATTTAAGGCTTTTACCATAGCATATGTGATGCCATCGCTACCACTAGCTGATGACTTATTTTTATTTTTGAGTACTTCGTCTAGTTCTTCAAAACTAAATCCTTCGAAATAACTCCTTTGTACTATGTTCGTTGGTGTATTTGAGTCAGACGGAACTTGGCTTTTAAGCAAAGCAAGAAAGTTCGCATCATTTTCACTATTCCATGGGTTTTTTGTGGTCTTCTTACTGGTTCCCATCACGTTCTTAACAAATCTCCATGCATTTTTGCTTGAGGGGTTTTCGTTAAGTTCCACGAGCTTGGCTACATATGATTCTTTTTTAGAATTTGTCATGACCATCTTCCATTCTTTCATTCTTGCTTCTGCTTCTTGTATGTTCTCAAAAGATGAATATTTGTTATATTTGCTCCAACTTGCTCTAAATCGTCTATATACGGATTCGGTGACATCACTCCACCAACATTTTGGTACTGTATTTGGTTTGTTTTCGTATGTGGCATCTTTCAGCTCTGTTCTGATGATTGTTGAAATATTTTCAAAACCTGGTTTTAAATGTATAGTTTTCAAACTATTGTTTGTTTTTAGCAACATATTTTTGATTCCTCACTGTCCTCGCCGTAAATCTGACATCAATAGGATAGTGGTATAAAGTGGCTGTAAAGTGTTTCACGGCATCAAGGCCAAAGGAATTATCAGTTTGGCTGAAATGGTCCCTCATAAACTTAAGGAGCTCTTGCATCACCCTTTCCAGCTCCGTCACCGTCTCGTACGATTGATATTGATATACAGGTCTCGATGGCTCTACCGTTGGGAACATACGTTCACTCCTCTGCAACTGCTGCGTCGCTGGCTGTGGAGCTCTGGTATGCTTAGCTTGATTTTCCACATTGTTGTATCTATATGGGGTTAAAATTTTATTTGTCTCTGCAACTCTGTTTCTTGTATTAACTGCTCTGTTTGGCAACTGTGGAAGGCTCTCGTTTTCGCTTAAAATTTCAAATCTATTCGTATTCATTTGCCTGAAAGTGTCTAGTACCATCATCTCCGTCATTATTTTGCTTATTTGTTCTTCTTTTTGCCTCTTCGGGCATTTGCGTTTATCTGTTGCCACATGGTCCACTCTCCTGCACAAAACACACCTTACCGTCTCACATTGTCCTCCAAAGCCATTTAAGGCATCTTTCTTTGGATCTACATGCCTTTTCAGTGTGACCAATACGTCCACATCTCTTACATTGACGCAAAGCCGGATAAAAGGTAAAAACATGTGTGATTACATAGTTTACTTTTACTGTTGGGGGTAATTCTTCTCCGAGAAAACCAACCTTTACCGTTCCGATTGGGTCAAATTTATTGTGGTCAAAGTCATTCCGCCTAGAGAATCTCTCCACCGATGCCACCTTAATTTCACTCTTCTGCTTTATTAAGTTCGCCTGGATATCATCCATAATCTCCTGATTTGACAAGCTCACTGGGACCTGCTTTATAATACCATAAGTTTCAACAAAAGTCTTGGGGATGAACGCCCTGATGCCTTTTTTAACCAACTGATCATTTTTAATAAATTTGTTTGCATGTGCAACCGTCTTAAATACCACCTTGTATAATGTAACATACGCATCTTTTATTTCATCTATACCGTGGTCAGTATCTAGAATGTCTTTGATTTTCTCATACAAATACATGCCCCTTTTTCTTCTGGCATTAGTAAAAATATCTGATTTTGACGTGTCTACAAGCACCGCATGGACCCCGACATTTCCCACTGGGTATAGAATCTCCTCCTTCTCCGTTCTCATACGTTTATTGTTCGAGTCCGTTTCGTCCGCCTCCCTCTGTCTAGATACCCCATTACCTGTACTCCGAGTTTCCGCAATCGCCTCCACAACTTTTTTCCACAATTAATCCGCTCCGATCTGTTGATTTCACCACCCACAGCACCTAAATTCGCCATTCGTTCTGTTTGCGTCAAAAGTTATATTCTTGCTTCTCGTTTTCGCCTTCTCGCTGATAATATGCGCCAAAATGAGCGGCTTACCCGCCATCTTGTCGCCCTTAGGCCTCGTGCCGACAGCCTGGCACTTTTTATCTTCACAATAATTTCCAAAAGAAATTTGCCTTTTCGATGGAAAAAACAAAATTTTCGCTTATAAAAATCTAAGCACAAAGGGCTATGTCTTCCTCGTTCTAAAGGTGTTAAACTCTTTATTTTACTTTTTCTACCACAAGTTATTGAGATCCGTGCACAATGACGTATAAAACCGCAAAAACAGGAACACAGCACTTTGTTTTCCCATTTATTTATTTCCTAACGGTACTTATCATATGAACGATCAGAAACAGTGTTGCCAGATTAAATATTCACCGAAATTATCATTCTATTACAATTTATACCGACAGTTACTTCTAATATTTGAATTCACACCAAGAACCAAAACTCAAAATTTCAGCACTTTACAGCGAAAATATGTCATTGCGAAAAACTGCCAGCTTTGAGATACAATGACATAAAAACTGGTTGGCGTATCAAAAATTAAACTTTATATACATATTATCTAATTGGTGTGTTTACTATTAAACTAATTTAATTTTGTCTCAAAATTAGCTTAGTGTGGCTGTCCGTCCGCCCGTCTGCTTCCCATGTAAACGTTGTAATCAATGTACAGGACGCAATTTTGGACCAATCCTGATGAAATTTGGCACAGACAACTTTTTCGCGCAAAAGACGAACGGTATACAATTTTGAAAAAATCAGTTCAGATTTAGATATAGCCCCCATATACATTTATCTCCAATTTGGCACCAAAGCGCTATTCAAATCGTATTTTGCATTTGGCATAAAGCAGTTCATTGATCCAGGAATTAACTCCTTCAAATTTGAAAGAAATCCATTCAGATTTAGATATAGCCCCTATATATTTTTGCCTTCTGATTTGGTATCAACATATTACAGCAGCTTTATTTTACATTCGATCATTATAAAATTTGACAAAGAGTTTCTCGAGTCAGAAACAAAGATTGCTAGTTTGAAAACTATATAACCGTCATATATATCTTCCTTCCGATTTGGCATCAACGAACGCACCACAGAAGCTTTATTTTAGATTCGATAAATATAAAGTTTGCCAGGGAGAAAGAAACTAAAATTGCTAGTTTGAAAAAAATTATTCAGACTTAGATATAGCAACCATATGTATATTATCTCCGATTTGGCATCTAAGCCCTATAGAAATCGTGCTATACATCTGAGCATTACCTCATTTAAAATAGACGAGTTAAATTGTCCAGGAATTAACATGGTCAAATTTGATATAGCCCCATGAAATCGACTTGTTGAATGAAATATTTGGTGAACGCGTTATTTCACGAATTGGGCTAGTCAATTTAACATCTCTACAATATTTTCTTTAAGGTTACGTTCAGTCTTTGTTTTATGCCACCAAATCGGAAACTTTGGACGCCTTGGAAGACAACATTGTGCGATACATTGCCGAGATACGGTTAAGAAGCGCCACAGCCGCAGGGCTCCGAAAAAAAGGAACTATTTTCGATCCTGTGCTTGATGGAACTAATGAATGACGTAGTTCCCTTGTAAAGACGTACTTGTACTAAAACAAACATGTTTTCTAAATAAAATCAAAATTTGGGAAACATTTTCTTAATTTCTCAACGTAATCTCCTTTTAGCCCCATACATTTTCCGAAGCGATATTCAATAGCTCGGATTAAAATAAAAACAATCAACCCAATCTTATTGGTGGCAAATCTTTTACACCGAACCATTTTTTAAGTTTAAAAATTATCTGAGGGAGCTCAAATTGGCGAATAAAGTGCGTGATGAAGCATTTAGAACCTTAATTCATGGAGTTTGGCCATCGAAATATTGGATCTGGGTACAAAGTTTAGCATAAATGTTTTCTTTTTGTTTTGCTGATTTTTTTGCAAATGCACGTAAACCGTCCAAATCATATTGCAATGACAATTCGATACCTCCATTCTAAAACATGATAAGTCGACTTAGCATGTTTTTAGGGAGATTGAATTTTTTATTTCTAAATATTCCAAATTATGTTCAGTCAAAATTTGGTGTTTATCCGTCAACCCAATCAAAAGTTATTCACAAAACAGTACAGGTCGTTCGATTTGCATTGTAAAGGAATTTCATACAAATTGAAAAAAATCATCAAACTTTAGTCGCCTCTCTTGAAAAACTACCTTTTTCACTTAGCATTGTTTAGAATGGAGGTATCGAATTTAAAGTATAGACATCCTAGTGCAAATGCAATTTTTTTCCACAAGATGGGGAAAAGTGTATTTCGCGTACGTTTGTGGGAGAGGGACGCAGTCAGTTTTAGGTCGCCATCTGGAGTTTGCAGATGCGAATGTACTTTTGAAAAGGCTTTTGGGGTGTCTAATTACTGAATTGTCTTTGATATCAGCAATGACAATTTAAAGTATAGACATCCTAGTGTATTTGCAACTTTTTTCCACAAGATGGGGGAAAAGTCAATTTCGCGTACGTTTGTATGCGAGTGAGAATATTTTTAGGAAGCCATCTACAGAAAGCTTTTTTCTTACTTTAAAAGTCAACTGCGATTGGGTGTCTATACCTTTGATTGTCATTGATATCAGATTGAATCAGCAGATTCGTTACGCTATGAGGCGTTACGGTTACGTTTGTCTAAACCATTCGTCAATCTGACTTAAGGGTTGTTCACACGTTTACACCCAGCGAAAAACGAAGCACATACGTGCGTAATCTTTGCAAATTCGTTTATGATAATGAACCAACCCCGTATGTTACGAATTTAAGCACGGCGGTGCATGAATAAAGCATCAAAAATCAACAACGCTTCGTTGCAAAATGAATACCAACTGGGGATAATTTAAATCAAGTGTTGGGGACAATTATAGAACGTGCGGGGGACGACTAAAGCACTGGCTGAGGACGAATAAAGCACGCACTGGGATAACTTTCCATTCTAAATCCCCCTCCCCCTTTAAAAGTATTTAAAAAGCATTAGCGGTTCAATACATTTATTAATGTTATAAGTAAATAAAACGTGAACACAACAAACATATAATTGCAAATTTGCATATTTATCACTAAGCAAATCACGTCTAAACAAAACACATTCGAATGTGCAGCAACACAGTATTACCTCTGTTTTTTCTCGGAATTCAGCTCGTAACCCTAATGGTGGCAGTCTCTTTCGTATAATTCGCCTTTATGTACTGCAAAATTTAATTCCTGTGCTCTGTAAAAAACATACACACTCATTATTAACTTTTAAAATTGAAATTTTTATAAGCTTAGGTTGTTAAATATTCGTAGGCCGACACCATTTCTATTGATTCTAGAAATTTCTGCAATAGGAAGATGTCACTGGATTTTGCATTCACCTTATCCTTCTCATTCCATAGCCCAGAGAATTATCCACAATATCAAACAGGTCATTAAATTCTATTTCTTCGTCATTAATTTTCATTTTTCACGTCTTTATAAATCCTAGTGGTTTCTTCTTCTAAGAACAAACAATAACAAATCCCAGGGTTACCGTTGAAAAAATTAAAAAGGTTGCAAAAAAAGTCGTTTTCGAAAAATAAAGTCGCACAAAAAGTCGTTATTGCATAAAAAAGGGTCTCACTTTTTATTTAACAAAACAATTATGAAATTAGTAAGAAATCGTTTGTATGTGATAAGAAATTAATTTTTTTAATTACATGAGTTAACAGAATGATTTTTGATAGCATAATATTTGTACTTTGCTATAATTGAACCTAGTATATTGCTTAAAATATGAGTTGGCATATTACTCTTGATATTTATTGGATTACATAAATATTGATTATTTTGGAAATCTTGTTCTTTTTAAGTGGTGTAGGCCATATTTGATATTTTCCCCTTAGGTTTTTATAAATTTAATGTCTTTATTTCTAATACAATAATAACTCAAAGGCGACCATTATCTCCGTCTTGTTAAATTCCCTTTAAATGCTGATAGTAAAATTGTAAGTACATTTTTACGTAAATCAAACGAATAATACGTTTTATGCTGCAAAATGCAAATTTTGTCTAAAATTTATTTTAACAAAAGTTTACAAACCCCAAAATACTTCACCGATGCATGGAAAGCGACCATGTCTATATTATTGATTTTTGAAATTACAAGAAAACAATGCAAATGCTGCAATTTAGGGAATTTTTATAAATAAATTTAACGATTTAACAAAGAAAATTGTTATTACAAAAAAGTCTCTGAATGGAAAAGTCGCACAAAAAGTCAAATGCCGCCAAAAAAGTTGCAAATTGCAACTTTAGTCGCACAACGGTAACACTGGCAAATCCAATGAACAACACAAAGCCGAACAAATAATCAGCACCCCCGTTTCGTTGATAATTAATGAACGAATCGGTGGCGATTTTTCATGCACGTTACGTTTATAAATTGGTACCAAACGGTGTTTATTTTGCAACGCCTTTTTTCCCTCAGTGTAGATTTTTTGTACGGTTTTTTATGCTGTGGCAGCTCAATTTTCTTGAGCAACTGACATGGTAAAGTCACTACAGGTAAAGTCACTTGCCCAAAAACATATATAGTTGCCGATGTAATAAGAAGACGTTCGTATTTACAGTTAACTACTATTTAACTATATTTATTATTACTAAACCTAGTTCACAAAATCTTACGAAGTATTACTTAAAAAAGCTAGAGCTGAATTGAGAAAACTTTTTTAGGAATCAGCTGTTGTTTTCTCCTCCTCTGGTTCGTTACAACCTTGCCAGTTTGTTTGTCATTCGAACACGACGGTCTTGGTGCTGCCACATATATTAACAATTTTGGGGCTACTCTTGTCAAAATACGTTTATTGACAATTATAAAAGTTACTCGTTGTTGTTGTATAAGGGTATCTCTTAAATACCAGTGAACGCGTCCGGCGTTTGACAAACTCGAGTTCAAATGTAGGGAAATGTACTACAGCTACCAAAAAAGCAAAATAGGCACACGGACACGCCGGACAATTTAAAAAAAAATCGATTTTGACAGAGCGTTTACAGCAACAACGAAACAAAAGAAAACTCAAACAGGTGACAAGCGGCAGTTCGAACCAAAACAAACTTTTATAACTGCCTTTATAATATTAAAAACACTTGAATTAATTTTCACTAAGTATTTATTAAGAATTCTCCGTTTATTCGGTGGCGTAGCGCTTAAAAATAATTTGTTCACTCCGTATTAACATTCGAACTGAAATTAGCTTTAACCTTCGTTGCCCTTTACAACTTATTTTCAAAAAGAATACACTGCCGTTATTAAGCTACACACAATGTACCTATATCAAAGGGCTACGCACATTTGAATGTAATAGAGAATAATTGAAATTAATAACTAGGACAGTGGCGGGGGTAACACCAAGTGTTTAACTCCGCGTCCGAGTGGCGGGAGTTAAAAAAAGAACCCCAACTTTTATTTTATTTTATATTTAAATTATTATAAGTTTTTAATTTTGTTGTGGCAGTGTGCCGTATGCGGTGCGGATGAGTTGACAACTGACTCCCAAAATGTCACAGCGATAGCGTTACCATCACTTCTTCCATGACACATCGTGATGTGTCAAATAAGTAAAAAGGCGTCAGAGATACCATATCTAACGACACCTTTGTGGGGTTTTCACAATCCGTTATAATAATATTTTGATTTCATATGCTCATTTTCGCCTTTGTGTAATATTTATTTAGAATTCTGTAAATCCGTGTGTCATTCCTTTTAAGTAGTTCATCCATGTTTAATCTTCCAATGCCATTGGCTCGCAGTCGTTGTATCAGAGCATCCCGAAGATTTCCATCAATTCTAGGACAATGGAAGGTGATATGATCAATTGTCTGTGTTGCTCCACATTCACATTGGGCTGAGTCAATAATGTTGACTCTGGAGAGGTGTTGCCTGGTTTGGATGTGCCCAAATCTTAATCTGGTGGCCATTGTTATCACATGACGTTGTAATCGTTGATCCGTAAACCATGGCTTCACGGCAACTTTAGACGACAGTGAATACTGATGCCGCCCATACCCACTCTCGTTCCATCTGCATTGCCATGAAGATATCGCTTTCTCTCTATCTGTGCATTTAAAGTCCATGTATGGTCATGCTGGGTAATTTCCATCATTTGCGTGGTTTGTAGCAATGAAGTCCACATGTTCGTTCCCTTCAATCCCAGAATGGCTGGGAACCCATAAAAGAGAAATAGTATAGCCCGTCTGTTCAAGCTCGCAAAGTTGGTGTCTTATCTCAAAAATATATGAATACGTCCTGTTGTTGTTGAACGACTCAAGAGAGGTACTTGCCAAGGTCGTTTATCTTTATAAATAGGATTGCCTCAAGAATCGCATAGGCCTCCGCTGAGTATATGGGAGAGATGTAACTAATAGAGAATGATGCCTCGATGTCCATACTAGGAATCCAAAATCCGCAACTTGTCTTATCGGTGATCTTCGATCCATCAGTGAATACCAATATATGGTCCTTCCACTTTCCAGTTATCAGTTCGTCGTATTTCCTTTTTATTTCAATTGCCTGAGACCTGCCCTTATCAATGTCCAGGTATGTCACATTTGGTCTGAAGACGTTACTTCGAAAGGGAAGCCTGTATCGTAGTGGGATCTCATTTCTATCTATCCTATAGTTAGAAATCTTCTCGTTGTACTTCCTATGTAATCTCAGATCTGGCTCAAACTTATCGTTGTATGATTGTACAAATGTGATAGCCACGTGTCTCATATTGCATATCATCTTATTGACAAAGTTGTCCGCAATCAATGAAAGTCTCTCTGGAATCGGCATAATCCCTGCCTCCTGTTCCAATGCAAGTGTGTGGGTCGATATCCTGATTGCCTTAAACTGAATTCTCTGTAGTGATAGAATTTCATCTTCTTTGCACTCCAAAAGAAGAGGCGCCATATATTCTATCCTAGGTCTTATGAAACCAATGTAAAGCATAAGAAGGGTCTGTGGGTCAGACCCCCATGTAACTCCACACAAAGCCCGTAAAATGTTCATGTATTGGAAACAATTATTCCTCACATTTTTTATATGTTCGCCGTTACTCAGTTGGGTTCGAACGTAAATCCGAGATAATTAAATTTAGAGACATTATATATATCCTGGTCCCCAATACAAATACTTGCGTAAATACGACATCTATTCCTCTTCGTATAAGTAAAAATCATTGCCTTCGATTTACTCGAGGATAATGCAAGTTGTAGATCCATCAGCTTATCATTCAAAGCATCGATAGCTCTTTAGACTATAGATACCGCCACCTCCAAAGATGTGTCAGAACAGAAAATGACAAGATCGTCAGCGTATCCCAGTATTTCGGCATCAATGTCCTCAAACAACTCATTTATGTAGACGTTAAAGCTAAGGGGGCTTAAGACCGAGCCCTGTGGGGTCCCAGTAAACGAGCGCCTCTCGCATTTGGCATTGTCCGTCTCCAGTACGAGATCCTTGTATCTAAACAGTTGTCCAATCATATGACAGGTGCGTTCATCAACACCTAGCGATCTATATTTCTCTCTTTATATCCAGAAATACACTTACAGTAAATTTCTTCTCCCTTCTAGCCAGTTGCACCGCCGACCAAAGAGCTACAGTGTTGTCACAACCAGACCTTCCCTTACGAAAGCCGGATTGGGGGTTGTTCAGTTTCTGGCCGGCCTCTAACTGGTGGTCAATCCTATTGAATAGCATCCTTTCGAATATCTTGCGCATACAATAAATCAGCGCAATCGATCTGTATGATTCTGCTTCATTCGGAGGCTTACCCTTTTTATGCAGTGGTTTAACCCTATACTTCATCAACGTTCCAGGGACATGCCCACTAGGGTGTCCAAAACCGGGACAGTGGCGGGGGTAACACCAAGTGTTTAACTCCGCGTCCGAGTGGCGGGAGTTAAAAAAAGAACCCCAACTTTTATTTTATATTTAAATTATTATAAGTTTTTAATTTTGTTGTGGCAGTGTGCCGTATGCGGTGCGGATGAGTTGACAACTGACTCCCAAAATGTCACAGCGACAGCGTTACCATCACTTCTTCCATGACACATCGTGATGTGTCAAATAAGTAAAAATGCGTCAGAGATACCATATCTAACGACACCTTTGTGGGGTTTTCACAATCCGTTATAATAATATTTTGATTTCATATGCTCATTTTCGCCTTTTTGTAATATTTATTTAGAATTCTGTAAATCCGAGTGTCATTCCTTTTAAGTAGTTCATCCATGTTTAATCTTCCAATGCCATTGGCTCGCAGTCGTTGTATCAGAGCATCCCGAAGATTTCCATCAATTCTAGGACAATGGAAGGTGATATGATCAATTGTCTGTGTTGCTCCACATTCACATTGGGCTGAGTCAATAATGTTGACTCTGGAGAGGTGTTGCCTGGTTTGGATGTGCCCAAATCTTAATCTGGTGGCCATTGTTATCACATGACGTTGTAATCGTTGATCCGTAAACCATGGCTTCACGGCAACTTTAGACGACAGTGAATACTGATGCCGCCCATACTCACTCTCGTTCCATCTGCATTGCCATGAAGATATCGCTTTCTCTCTATCTGTGCATTTAAAGTCCATGTATGGTCATGCTGGGTAATTTCCATCATTTGCGTGGTTTGTAGCAATGAAGTCCACATGTTCGTTCCCTTCAATCCCAGAATGGCTGGGAACCCATAAAAGAGAAATAGTATAGCCCGTCTGTTCAAGCTCGCAAAGTTGGTGTCTTATCTCAAAAATATATGAATGCATCCTGTTGTTGTTGAACGACTCAAGAGAGGTACTTGCCAAGGTCGTTTATCTTTATAAATAGGATTGCCTCAAGAATCGCATAGGCCTCCGCTGAGTATATGGGAGAGATGTAACTAATAGAGAATGATGCCTCGATGTCCATACTAGGAATCCAAAATCCGCAACTTGTCTTATCGGTGATCTTCGATCCATCAGTGAATACCAATATATGGTCCTTCCACTTTCCAGTTATCAGTTCGTCGTATTTCCTTTTTATTTCAATTGCCTGAGACCTGCCCTTATCAATGTCCAGGTATGTCACATTTGGTCTGAAGACGTTACTTCGAAAGGGAAGCCTGTATCGTAGTGGGATCTCATTTCTATCTATCCTATAGTTAGAAATCTTCTCGTTGTACTTCCTATGTAATCTCAGATCTGGCTCAAACTTATCGTTGTATGATTGTACAAATGTGATAGCCACGTGTCTCATATTGCATATCATCTTATTGACAAAGTTGTCCGCAATCAATGAAAGTCTCTCTGGAATCGGCATAATCCCTGCCTCCTGTTCCAATGCAAGTGTGTGGGTCGATATCCTGATTGCCTTAAACTGAATTCTCTGTAGTGATAGAATTTCATCTTCTTTGCACTCCAAAAGAAGAGGCGCCATATATTCTATCCGAGGTCTTATGAAACCAATGTAAAGCATAAGAAGGGTCTGTGGGTCAGACCCCCATGTAACGCCACACAAAGCCCGTAAAATGTTCATGTATTGGAAACAATTATTCCTCACATTTTTTATATGTTCGCCGTTACTCAGTTGGGTTCGAACGTAAATCCGAGATAATTAAATTTAGTGACATATTCTATATCCTGGTCCCCAATACAAATACTTGCGTAAATACGACATCTATTCCTCTTCGTATAAGTAAAAATCATTGCCTTCGATTTACTCGAGGATAATGCAAGTTGTAGATCCATCAGCTTATCATTCAAAGCATCGATAGCTCTTTAGACTATAGATACCGCCACCTCCAAAGATGTGTCAGAACAGAAAATGACAAGATCGTCAGCGTATCCCAGTATTTCGGCATCAATGTCCTCAAACAACTCATTTATGTAGACGTTAAAGCTAAGGGGGCTTAAGACCGAGCCCTGTGGGGTCCCAGTAAACGAGCGCCTCTCGCATTTGGCATTGTCCGTCTCCAGTACGAGATCCTTGTATCTAAACAGTTGTCCAATCATATGACAGGTGCGTTCATCAACACCTAGCGATCTATATTTCTCTCTTTATATCCAGAAATACACTTACAGTAAATTTCTTCTCCCTTCTAGCCAGTTGCACCGCCGACCAAAGAGCTACAGTGTTGTCACAACCAGACCTTCCCTTACGAAAGCCGGATTGGGGGTTGTTCAGTTTCTGGCCGGCCTCTAACTGGTGGTCAATCCTATTGAATAGCATCCTTTCGAATATCTTGCGCATACAATAAATCAGCGCAATCGATCTGTATGATTCTGCTTCATTCGGAGGCTTACCCTTTTTATGCAGTGGTTTAACCCTATACTTCATCAACGTTCCAGGGACATGCCCACTAGGGTGTCCAAAACCGGGACAGTGGCGGGGGTAACACCAAGTGTTTAACTCCGCGTCCGAGTGGCGGGAGTTAAAAAAAGAACCCCAACTTTTATTTTATTTTATATTTAAATTATTATAAGTTTTTAATTTTGTTGTGGCAGTGTGCCGTATGCGGTGCGGATGAGTTGACAACTGACTCCCAAAATGTCACAGCGACAGCGTTACCATCACTTCTTCCATGACACATCGTGATGTGTCAAATAAGTAAAAAGGCGTCAGAGATACCATATCTAACGACACCTTTGTGGGGTTTTCACAATCCGTTATAATAATATTTTGATTTCATATGCTCATTTTCGCCTTTGTGTAATATTTATTTAGAATTCTGTAAATCCGTGTGTCATTCCTTTTAAGTAGTTCATCCATGTTTAATCTTCCAATGCCATTGGCTCGCAGTCGTTGTATCAGAGCATCCCGAATATTTCCATCAATTCTAGGACAATGGAAGGTGATATGATCAATTGTCTGTGTTGCTCCACATTCACATTGGGCTGAGTCAATAATGTTGACTCTGGAGAGGTGTTGCCTGGTTTGGATGTGCCCAAATCTTAATCTGGTGGCCATTGTTATCACATGACGTTGTAATCGTTGATCCGTAAACCATGGCTTCACGGCAACTTTAGACGACAGTGAATACTGATGCCGCCCATACTCACTCTCGTTCCATCTGCATTGCCATGAAGATATCGCTTTCTCTCTATCTGTGAATTTAAAGTCCATGTATGGTCATGCTGGGTAATTTCCATCATTTGCGTGGTTTGTAGCAATGAAGTCCACATGTTCGTTCCCTTCAATCCCAGAATGGCTGGGAACCCATAAAAGAGAAATAGTATAGCCCGTCTGTTCAAGCTCGCAAAGTTGGTGTCTTATCTCAAAAATATATGAATGCATCCTGTTGTTGTTGAACGACTCAAGAGAGGTACTTGCCAAGGTCGTTTATCTTTATAAATAGGATTGCCTCAAGAATCGCATAGGCCTCCGCTGAGTATATGGGAGAGATGTAACTAATAGAGAATGATGCCTCGATGTCCATACTAGGAATCCAAAATCCGCAACTTGTCTTATCGGTGATCTTCGATCCATCAGTGAATACCAATATATGGTCCTTCCACTTTCCAGTTATCAGTTCGTCGTATTTCCTTTTTATTTCAATTGCCTGAGACCTGCCCTTATCAATGTCCAGGTATGTCACATTTGGTCTGAAGACGTTACTTCGAAAGGGAAGCCTGTATCGTAGTGGGATCTCATTTCTATCTATCCTATAGTTAGAAATCTTCTCGTTGTACTTCCTATGTAATCTCAGATCTGGCTCAAACTTATCGTTGTATGATTGTACAAATGTGATAGCCACGTGTCTCATATTGCATATCATCTTATTGACAAAGTTGTCCGCAATCAATGAAAGTCTCTCTGGAATCGGCATAATCCCTGCCTCCTGTTCCAATGCAAGTGTGTGGGTCGATATCCTGATTGCCTTAAACTGAATTCTCTGTAGTGATAGAATTTCATCTTCTTTGCACTCCAAAAGAAGAGGCGCCATATATTCTATCCGAGGTCTTATGAAACCAATGTAAAGCATAAGAAGGGTCTGTGGGTCAGACCCCCATGTAACGCCACACAAAGCCCGTAAAATGTTCATGTATTGGAAACAATTATTCCTCACATTTTTTATATGTTCGCCGTTACTCAGTTGGGTTCGAACGTAAATCCGAGATAATTAAATTTAGTGACATATTCTATATCCTGGTCCCCAATACAAATACTTGCGTAAATACGACATCTATTCCTCTTCGTATAAGTAAAAATCATTGCCTTCGATTTACTCGAGGATAATGCAAGTTGTAGATCCATCAGCTTATCATTCAAAGCATCGATAGCTCTTTAGACTATAGATACCGCCACCTCCAAAGATGTGTCAGAACAGAAAATGACAAGATCGTCAGCGTATCCCAGTATTTCGGCATCAATGTCCTCAAACAACTCATTTATGTAGACGTTAAAGCTAAGGGGGCTTAAGACCGAGCCCTGTGGGGTCCCAGTAAACGAGCGCCTCTCGCATTTGGCATTGTCCGTCTCCAGTACGAGATCCTTGTATCTAAACAGTTGTCCAATCATATGACAGGTGCGTTCATCAACACCTAGCGATCTATATTTCTCTCTTTATATCCAGAAATACACTTACAGTAAATTTCTTCTCCCTTCTAGCCAGTTGCACCGCCGACCAAAGAGCTACAGTGTTGTCACAACCAGACCTTCCCTTACGAAAGCCGGATTGGGGGTTGTTCAGTTTCTGGCCGGCCTCTAACTGGTGGTCAATCCTATTGAATAGCATCCTTTCGAATATCTTGCGCATACAATAAATCAGCGCAATCGATCTGTATGATTCTGCTTCATTCGGAGGCTTACCCTTTTTATGCAGTGGTTTAACCCTATACTTCATCAACGTTCCAGGGACATGCCCACTAGGGTGTCCAAAACCGGGACCGGTTATCCGGTTTTGCAATCCAAACCTGTAACCGGTTTCTTAAAAAATGTCATTTTCGGTTAACCGAGAAAGCCGGTTTTTTCATGTCGGTTTTTTTATTTATTGTTTAAAACAAAAATTAAAGTATTGATTTATTTTTTCTACTTGTTGTGGATAACATTTATACAAGATGAAACAAATAACAACGATGAGGTGGATAATTCTGACAGTTGTTCTGAATATTCTGAAAGTGAATATGAATTCACTGATCTTGAAAATGATTTTGGCTTTATTCCTGATATCCATGATGTAATAAATAAAGTCAGGAAGTACAACAAAGCATTCAATAAGTCGTCCATGAAGCACAGAACACTTCAAGCATACGTTCAAGAACGGAAAGACAAATAGCTTCGACTTTTTTGCGATGTTAAATCCCGACAGAACAGCCAGATACCTCTGATTCGGTTTGATATATACGTTGTTATATTGATGAGACAAATTATTTAATTTTGGATTTATGTCACACACCGAATCGAAAAACCGAATAGCAAGTAACATTGTATGATGACTTTGCTTTTTTGAAAAGTTTCAGAAGAAAACGGAGAAGCTGTGTTACTTATACAATGCTTTAATGACTATCGGACTAATATTGACTACATCAACGTTTGTGAGGTTTTTCAACGTCGTTACATAAAAAATTAAAAGAAAAATCGTTTAAACATAATCATTTAAATTGTATTCTATTTTTAAGATATTATTATAGAAAAAACATTCTAAATGTCTTATTATTATTTTTTTAAGGTAATTACAGAAATATAATACTTTCTATTTAAAGTAGAGCAAAAAATTAAAACTGTAATAAACGAAATAATAATCTATTTTTGTGTACTAATTTTTACTACAAATGATTATTAGTTGTTTTTTGTTTTACAGTAAACATTTAATGACATTTTAATCAATTTCGTATATTATTTAAAAAACGGTCTTAAAACCGGTTAACCGGTTTCCACAAAATATAATAAACGAAAACAGGGTTTAAAAAAAATTATATTTCGGTTAAACCGGAAACCGTTTTTTCGAAATAACCGGTTTTTTGGACACCCTAATGCCCACTCGAAAATACCGAGTTATAGAGTTCTAGAAATGTTTCTTTGATGTCATCATCAAATTTTCTTATATGTCTTTTGCCGTCAATACCTGGCGATGTATGCTTTGATGCGTTAATAGCCATCTCAAGCTCTTCGGCTGAGAACTTCTCACAATTGGTCAAAGGTGTAGGATGTTCCATAATCGGACCCACTGGACCCAACAGGTTGTCACAAAATGTCTCGATACATGATGTAGGTTTTTCTGACTTTATGGGGATATTCATACCCCTGAATTTCTTGACGGTCCTCCATAGTTCCGTAGGTGTATCCGAGTTGATGCTCTCACACATAGACCTCTATCCTAATCTCTTCTCGAATTTTAGAGTATAAAAGTATTGCCGTTTACTTGTCATAAATTTCCTCAAATTCTCCCGTGAGGGTCTTCTTCTGAATTGGGCCAGCATCTTCGTCTGCTTTGCCTTAACTTTGTTGCATTTGGGATTCCACCAGGTGTTATCTGGATACGTTCTCACACTCTCCTTCTTTTTAAACGTCTCGTAAAAAAGCTGGAGAACACGTCAAATTTCGTCCCCTCGTCACATTCAGTGAATGACCTGTCATTGAGAATTTCGTTTAAGACATCCCTTGGAATTTCTTTCGGAACTCCATATGCCACTTTGTGGTTCAATATTGGTCTGAATTGAATTTCTATTCTGATGATACAATGACTACTGCCCAAACATTCATTTGGAGTCGTCCATGTTGACGTCATGGCCAACGATGATGTGCATATTGACAGATCAATAGCCGATGGATTCTAACAACCGAAGAATCAGGAATCTCGTATTTCTCATTTATCCTAAGGTGTGTCTCAGACAGACATGCTATGTCAATGTTTTCATCCTTCAAATATTTAGACAGTTGTGATCTTTTGTTTCTTGAGCTAGTTAGATTTATTTGAATAATCTTCAGCGTCGCTAAGCTCATCAGTTAGATCATACTGACTTTTACGCAACGTTGGAATAAATCAAATGGGCATTGAGATTTCTGGGAGTTAAAATCGGTGTTTACTTGTAATTCAGGGTGTTGGTTCTTTGTCAACCGGGACACCGGTCCTGTTAAATCGGTGTCATGTTCATGAAGATCATTTAATGGTTTGTCTGGTAATTGGGAATCTGTCTCCCGCGAATGTGATATGGGAACTTCGCATTGAAGTGTGGATGTGCCTGAACCAGGATCCGCCCCTCCGTCGCCTGGCGCATCAGGCGTCTGAATATCCTCATTCATTATAGAAACATCCGGTTCTATACTCATCGGCAAATTGTTGTTATCACTACTTACAAGTTTGTTCTGCTTTTTATGGGAAGTTTCTTTTCTCCTGGTCATCTTACGGCGCTTCCTGGTTATCTCCGGGAAATCGCTCTCATTCAGCGAGAATACATTCGGATTCGAACATAAATCCGCGCTCCTGGTATCAATCTTCGGAGCCTTATCATAGGCTTTATCCTTAGCCCTCATTCTCAGTTCCATCTTCACGTCACAGTAATTGGATTTGGCATCATGTCCCTTGCCACAGTTCACGCAAGCTGGTGTACTTAGACAGACACCAGTGTGAGGTAAACCACACCGCGAGCATATCGATTTAGATCGGCGACAGAGCCCCATGGAGTGGCCAAATCTCCAACATTTTCGGCATTGAATTACTGGCTCAATATATGGCTTGACAGGGTAGATTACCCTGTCTAAAATCAAGCTATTAATTACATCTCTCTCCTTGCTGACACGGAGCTTCCTATTCGAGAGGAAAAAGATGTCAATGTCGGCATATTTTCTGCATAATTCCTTTGATATTTTAACAGTAGGTACTCTGTTATTTCTCAGAAGTGGTTGAATAATAGCTTCATATCTCTGTCTGTATCGACAATATCGCCTTATCCTTGGAATGGGAGTCATCTGACCTCCTCCTGTATCAAAGTATGATCAATGACTATAGGTGAATATATAGTATCGAATCACAGTCAAAACTTCTATTTAAATTCGCAAATATGATTCAGATCTCCAAAAAACACGTTTTTTCTCTCGGCTACTTTTACGCAACGTTGGAATAAATCAAATGGGCATTGAGATTTCTGGGAGTTAAAATCGGTGTTTACTTGTAATTCAGGGTGTTGGTTCTTTGTCAACCGGGACACCGGTCCTGTTAAATCGGTGTCATGTTCATGAAGATCATTTAATGGTTTGTCTGGTAATTGGGAATCTGTCTCCCGCGAATGTGATATGGGAACATCGCATTGAAGTGTGGATGTGCCTGAACCAGGATCCCACAGTGGTTGCGCCCATAGGCCAAAATTCAAAAAAATCATAACAACAAAAATTTGCGAAAAGTAACCAGATTGTCTCTAAAATGTCCAAGTTCTTTTATGGCAAACCGTTTTTTCTGGAAATCTAACTGGACATTCTAAAAATAGAATTGAAGATGTGAACACGAGTTGATTTGCAGAGCGCAACTGCACGCATCACGAATATTTGACAACACAAGCGAAATTTAAAGTGGTCAGTCAATTAATTAAGTCTCCGAATTTAAATTATTTGAAATGGATTTTGAAGTTAAAGGTACTTATTTTAAGTTGCAATATTAATAAAAAGTAACTTGTGTTATAGTTATTTTGAAATTAATGCTTTAGTTTATTCAGTTTTTTGTACATTTTGTGTGAGTCTTTATTATGTTTACTTAAAGTTTTAGCTGCTTTCCCCCAAAATCCCCTGATTATTTTATATTTCAGTATATTTGTGAATGTCTTAAGATAATATAAAAGTTAAAGTTAGCTGCAGATATTTGCAGATGTGTGCATAATCAAGGATATACTGAGACCATCTTTTTTCTTCAAAGTCAAATTTGCCTTGCAAAGCAGCTGTTTTGCATTGTGTTGTGCTATGTTTTTGTGTTCTTAATAAGTTCAAATTTTAATTTTTATAGATGACTCCTATCAGTGTGTGTTTACTCGCTTGTACATATTAAATTGTTGGTGTACATAAATCGGCACCAATGCAGAAAAATTACAATAGGCGATCAATGGTGTGCGAAGCAATATTGCAAATATCGGCTACACGCCCGACATGACCGAGCTAACGAAATGTATTGACTATATATGCAAAATTGTGGATTCAGTATAAACGCAAGAAGGCATCAGTTCAGAAATAGTTAAAGGTGCTCAAGATGGACGTCCGAAAGTAGATTTTAATGAGTCATTAAAGAGAACAAAGCGACGAAGAATTGCAGAGCTTTCAAAAACCGTCTAAAGTCTAAAAAAAGGGCATTAAAATGTTTAGGAGAACAAGCGAAAGACCTCTCGGATCACAACAAATACCGATTTGATAACTAGATCACATCCATTTATTACTGGCTAAAGAAAGCTCCCACGTTCAAAAAAGTCAGTATTATCAACATTATCATATCGGTCACTCACTTCAAGAGTGACATAACTCAAAATTAAAATTTTTGAGGTTGCCTTACAAAAATGCGAATTTTGCAAATGTCCACAAAGTAATCTCAGCGAAATTTGGTATATAAGTAAACAATCATATTTCGGATTATTGAAGAGTTTTTTAACATCTTATTTCATGTTACTTATCTTTTTATACGGACTTAAAGTTAAACATCTTGGCAGTTTTCAATTTTGAGTTATGTCACTCTTGAAGTGAGTGAGCGATATGACCTACTGCATGACATAAATTTAAAATATTTTGTAATTATTTTCCTTAAAAATATTATTTTAAATGTGATAGTTATGAAGAAAAAAAGTTACAAACCGAAAAAACAAAGTTATTCAAATTTGGTCCGATATTTGCTATGGTAGCTATAGGATATAGTCGTGCGATTTGGCCAATTTTTTTATAATAAATTTAAAATATTTTTCTACATTTTTGGTGAAAATTTCATAACGATATAACAACTAGAAGTATTTATGGCCGCGGCTCCATACAAGCCCAACCACTGTGGATCCGCCCCTCCGTCGCCTGGCGCATCAGGCGTCTGAATATCCTCATTCATTATAGAAACATCCGGTTCTATACTCATCGGCAAATTGTTGTTATCACTACTTACAAGTTTGTTCTGCTTTTTATTGGAAGTTTCTTTTCTCCTGGTCATTTTACGGCGCTTCCTGGTTATCTCCGGAAAATCGCTCTCATTCAGCGAGAATACATTCGGATTCGAACATAAATCCGCGCTCCTGGTATCAATCTTCGGAGCTTTATCATAGGCTTTATCCTTAGCCCTCATTCTCAGTTCCATCTTTACGTCACAGTAATTGGATTTGGCATCATGTCCCTTGCCACAGTTCACGCAAGCTGGTGTACTTAGACAGACACCAGTGTGAGGTAAACCACACCGCGAGCATATCGATTTAGATCGGCGACAGAGCCCCATGGAGTGGCCAAATCTCCAACATTTTCGGCATTGAATTACTGGCTCAATATATGGCTTGACAGGGTAGATTACCCTGTCTAAAACCACATGAGAAGGCTACATGTCTCCCGTAAATGAGACCATTATCAAGTCCGACTCCTTTCTAATATCCTTTTCCTCATCGGGAACCGTAAAACGCATAACCTCCGTCACTATCATGTCGTGATGAAGGGGTCCATATTCGGCTTGATGTTTAACAGCGATATTCTCATAGATGAATCTCTCAGCATAATCCTCGTATAATGGGATCTCTACAACGGCCTCCACCTCGCATAACTCCTGAGGTATAATGATCCTATATCTCTGAAGGAGATCCTCGCACGAAGCCAAGCTATTAATTACATCTCTCTCCTTGCTGACACGGAGCTTCCTATTCGAGAGGAAAAAGATGTCAATGTCGGCATATTTTCTGCATAATTCCTTTGATATTTTAACAGTAGGTACTCTGTTATTTCTCAGAAGTGGTTGAATAATGGCTTCATATCTCTGTCTGTATCGACAATATCGCCTTATCCTTGGAATGGGAGTCATCTGACCTCCTCCTGTATCAAAGTATGATCAATGACTATAGGTGAATATATAGTATCGAATCACAGTCAAAACTTCTATTTAAATTCGCAAATATGATTCAGATCTCCAAAAAACACGTTTTTTCTCTCGGCTACGTGTTGTTTTTTCCGTTACCATCACTTCACTTTCAATCGCTGTCAATATGGGGCGTTGTTGGTAAACACGAAATAGAAATAGGCGCTGCTGTTGAATATCAGCTGTTGACACTTCACCACCAAGTAAATGCCAAAACATGTACCAGCATTTTTGTCTTAATGTTTATTCATTCAACGGAAACGTGGGGAACCTATTCACGCTGTTTGGACGAAGAATCAATTTTCAATAAGAAAATTAAACACATTAAACTCACCAAGAAAATCGTTAGTCCAGGTGTTTGTTATTTCTACAATGAGCATGTGCCACGAGCCTTGTTCCGAACAGGTTTTCTTTCCATAGCTTTACGATGCTGCAAAGTCAGGGTAGAATTACTTACCTTTACATCTTGCACCACCAATAAAGAGTTCAAGAAACATGATTTAACTTCGGTGGACAAAACCAACATTTTTAGATACTCCACGACCACTAATATTTCCGTACTTCTCTTATGAAAAAACAGCATATTGCATAACAAACACAAATAAGACAATTGCAAATGTATTTATGAATATATTTTATGCAATCATATTGTTATTTTGATTAAAACTATACCTACAATGCTAAGAAACTTTTTGTAGTTAAAATACTTTGTGTCGGATTGGGGTGTATATACAATACTACTGCTCCAATGCAAATGCAAACTCTCCAGTGCAGTTCGGTTTCTACAAGTAAATTTTTATTCCCTCATCTTTGTGGTTTGTCCAGAATATTTTCTAAAATGTAAATCATCCATAAAATAGATATTGCTCTCAATATCCACTTCAAATGTAGCAAAACAAAATTTTTCTGAAATTGGGAGAAAAAGTCAGCCGTATTTTGTTTATAGCAAAGTCCATATTCACACTTGCAATTTTCCCTCCGACCCTTGTAGATGTAGATCTCAGTCGGTTACCGGTTACCCCCTTACCGACTGCGTCCCTCCCCACAAACCATGATACAATAATTGTAGGTAGTCTCATTAGTCCAAGAACAAAACGTCAGTACAACCTGCGCATTTTTTCCCATTTTAGTTGACAAATTGAACTGACAGATATACGTCAGTGACAGAGTGAGCACAACAACAAGCGAAGTTTTGTTTGTAAAATACCAAAAGTCTGTGAAGAAAAGTAATTTTGTGAAATATTTCGAGAATAAATAAAAATCTAACACCATGTCTTATATGTTACCACATTTACACGATGGCTGGCAAGTCGATAAGGCCATTCTATCGGAGGAGATAGAGTTATGGTAAGATGTATTTCCGTTTACCCGACATCGGCATGTGATTTCCTGGCCATTAATGCCATAGCTAAAATCGTTCCCAGCCGCCGGGACGTTTTTGTTCACTAGATGTCATCAGCAAATTTCTCTCCCCACCCATTAGCCCTCTATCACTGAATAGATGGGGCTTTCAGAAAAAACGATGCCGCTTGGAAAGATTGGTCTCGCGTATTGCCACAAATCTCGTCGAAGATTTGACGCTCACTGCTAAAAACAAAACAACTCTCCTCTGCCCTACAAATAGAATTCGAATCATCTTCATGTCCACCGTCTGCCTGACATGCAAAATACAAGGTAATTGACTATTGTATTGGGTATGAACTAATAGTAGACAACTCTGATGAAATGCAAGAAATCTTCCCTATGTTTTTTCAGCTTGAAAAAATTCCACAAAATGTTATTTCAAGTTGAACAAGTAAAAGCGTTAAGTTCGGCCATGCCGAATCTTATATACCCTCCATCATGGATAGCATGTGACCTCACAAAATAACTCAAATCTAAAGAAAATAACACCGAAAACACAAAAAATATAGCAGATGAGAATAGTAGGAATCACAACAAGTTAGATGCTATATATGGGAGCTATATCTAAATATGGACCGATATGGCCCATTTGCAATCCCAAACAACCTGCAACTATAAGAAGTATTTGTACCAAATTTGATCAACCTAGCTCTATTAGGCGTGTTTTCGTTACACCATAAGTGCTTAATTTGTATGGGGAGCTAAGCACTTTTAAGCACTATTAGTTCCCGATGAAGTTTGGTGCTTGTGTTCATGTCTTAATCGAGTATGATGTTGCCAGATTGGGCACCCTATATTTAGCAATATGGCATCCCATTTTTGGAGAGATTTTATCAATTATTGTGAATTAACGGGAAGGAGAAGAACAAAATTGGAAAATTATTTTAATATTTGCAAAAAGAGTGCAAGCAATTGAACATAGAATAGTAAATATATGTTTTAAAAATACTTTTCACGAATTTTTTGTCTGTTTCGCACTGTTCTTTCTTCGCAACTCGTGACACCATTGCTACCAGATAGTGAAAATCCGCCACTTATTGCTTATGTGCCAGTTAGTGGAAGTCAGTTGTTTTCGTTGCAAAGTGCTAAACTAAAAGTGCTAGCTTGTAACGAAAACATGCCTATTATTGCGGACTGTAGCGTGATTACCACAGACGGACGGAGGGACGGACATGGCTAAATCGTCTTAGAATTTTACGACGATTAAGAATATATATACTTTATGGGGTCTCAGACCAATATTTAGAGGTGTTACAAACGTAGTGACAAAATGAATATACCCCCATCCTATGGTGGAGGGTATAAAAATGGAACGCTTTTTTACAAAGTTGCATTGCATTTTAGAAGTGTGTGTGTCGAAATGTCACTTGTATATGAATGTGTGTGTGTATAAGCATGTGCATTTTTTCCTTTTTGCTTTTCTTGAAAACAAACACGAGTTTAAATTCTAATCAATAAACAATTAAATGAAATAATGCCGACTTATAAAATAGTTAATTTAAATTGCAGAAAGGAAATATAGTTGAAGAACATTGTGCTGTTATACATAAATTATTTATTTTGTGTTGATACGATGGCGATGCTTGTGGGGCATCAGAAGCCAGGTTACAAATAACAAAATAATTTCCTACTGTTGTACGAATATAAATAAATAAAATGATGTTTTGATGAACCGAAAATATGTTTTATTATTATTTTTAAGGATTTACATTATATTTGTTGACATCTATAAACTAAACTTCCATCCATAAACGGAATTTCTTTTGCCAACTCCTATGGCTGGCAAGAACTCAATATTTTCTTTATAACCATTTAAAAACGATATCACAGGCACTACCCAATTTCATTGTCCTACTGCTTCGGTAGCGTTAGCCGTCCACAAAGTTTTTCAAGGCTTTTCGTCACGATTGTTCTAAACATACAAACGTAAATGTACATATGTAATAGGAGACAAATTCCACATTATTACATATAGTTACATGTCCTTCCAGTGTTTTGCACATTTTTTGCTTTGCTAACCAATCGGAATGTCACTCTTCTCGTTTATTCCATGTACATAATTATTTTCCGTCCTTTGCATTAGTTTTCTTTATTTCAGATAATTTAATTTAGTATTCTTTATTAGGAAATTTTATTGCTAATATTTACAACAGTTGAATTTCTCGCGGACAAATATGAATATAAATAAATAGGAGTACAATGCTGGCGGCTACAATTTGTTGCCGAAGGTAAAATCACTTGCCCAACAACAAAACTGGGATACAACCCTGTACATTATTTTCGTACAATAGCTTGTCAAAATAGGCAGCCGACTCGAACAGCTGACCAACAAATGGTTGTTAAATAAATTTTTTATTTGAAATTTGACTTTCTTTGAAAAGGATAATTTTTTCTAAAATTTCAAACTTACGTGCAATTACCCTTTAAAGTTAATCTGGTGACTGCAATTTTATTCAGTATAACAAGTTTTCTCTTGTATTGGGATACACACACAATATAAGTTTTGTCTTTAAAGGTAGGTACTATGTTTTTTCAGCTTGAAAAAATTCCACAAAATGTTATTTCAAGTTGAAAAATGGAACGCTTTTTTACTAAAGTTGCATTGCATTTTTGAAGTGTGTGTGTCGAAATGTCATTTTTATATGTATGTGTGTGTATAAGCATGTGCATTTTTTCCTTTTTGCTTTTCTTGAAAACAAACACGAGTTTAAATTAGAATCAATAAGCAATTAAATGGAATAATGCCGACTTAGAAAATAGTTAATTTAAATTGCAGAATGGAAATATGGTTGAAGATCATTGTGCTAATGTTATAACTACATAAATTATTTATTTTGTGTTGATACGATGGCGATGCTTGTGAGGCATCAGAAACCAGGGTAATACAATGTAACAAATAACAAAATAATTTCCTACTGTTGTACGAATATAAATAAATAAAATGATGTTTTGATGAACCGACAAATATGTTTTATTATTATTTTTAAGTATTTACATTATATTTGTGGACATATAAATTATACTTCCATCCATAAACGGATTTTCTTCTTCCAACTCCTATGGCTGGCAAGAACTCACTATGTTCTTTGTAACCATTTAAAAACGAGATCACAGGCACTGTCCAATTCCATTGTCCTACTGCTTCTGTAGCGTTTGCCGTCCACAATGTTTTTTCAGGCTTTTCGTCACGATTGTTCTAAACATACAAACGTAAATGTACATACGTAATTATAAGACAAATTCCTCGTTATTACATATAGTGACATGTCCTTCCAGTGTTTTGAACTTTTTTGCTTTGCTATCCATTCGGAATGTCGCTCTTCTCGTTTATTCAATATACATAATTATATTCTGTTCCAAAGCTTTGCATAAGTTTTCTTTCAGATAAATTAATTTTGTATTTATTAGGAAATTTTATCGCTAAGATTGACAACAATTGACTTTCTCGCGGACAAACATGAATACATATAAATAAATAGGAGTACAATGCTGGCGGCATTCAATTTGTTGCGGCGTTCAATTAATTTGTAACGGCGCAAAATGTCAATTTCTAACGTTGAAAAAACATAGTACCACAAATGAAAAAATTTCACTCATTTTTTCACAACTTTGATTTTTGTATGGGATTTCAGCGTGAAACCGGAACATAGTACCGCGCTTAAAGGTGGGTACTATGTTTTTTCAGCTTGAAAAAATTCCACAAAATGTTATTTCAAGATGAAAAATGGAACGCTCTTTTACTATGGTCGCATTGCATTTTTGAAGTGTGTGTGTCGAAATGTCACTTTTATATGTATGTGTGTGTGTATAAGCATGTGCATTTTTTCCTTTTTGCTTTTCTTGAAAACAAACACGAGTTTAAATTAGAATCAATAAGCAATTAAATGGAATAATGCCGACTTAGAATATAGTTAATTTAAATTGCAGAATGGAAATATGGTTGAAGATCATTGTGCTAATGTTATAACTAAATAAATTATTTATTTTGTGTTGATACGATGGCGATGCTTGTGAGGCATCAGAAGCCAGGGTAATACAATGTTACAAATAACAAAATAATTTCCTACTGTTGTACGAATATAAATAAATAAGATGATGTTTTGATGAACCGAAAATATGTTTTATTATTATTTTGAAGGATTTACATTATATTTGCGGACATATATAAATTATACTTCCATCCATAAACGGATTTTCTTCTTCCAACTCCTATGGCTGGCAAGAACTCTCTATGTTATTTATAACCATTTAAAAACGAGATCACTGGCACTGCCCAATTCCATTGTCCTACTGCTTCGGTAGCGTTTGCCGTCCACAAAGTTTTTCCAGGCTTTTCGTCACGATTGTTCTAAACATACAAACGTAAATGTACATACGTAATTATAAGACAAATTCCACATTATTACATATAGTTACATATCCTTCCAGTGTTTTGCACTTTTTTGCTTTGCTATCCAATCGGAATTTCGCTCTTCTCGTTTATTCAATATACAAAATTATTTTCTGTTCCAAAGCTTTGCATTAGTTTTCATTCAGATAATTTAATATTGTATTCTTTATTAGGAAATTTTATCGCTAAGACTGACAACAATTGAATTTCTCGCGGACAAACATGAATATAAATAAATAGGAGTACAATGCTGGCGGCATTCAATTTGTTGCGGCGTTCAATTAATGTAGCGGCGCAAAATGTCAATTTCTCACGTTGAAAAAACATAGTACCACAAATGAAAAAATTTCACTCATTTTTTCACAACTTTGATTTTTGTATGGGATTTCAGCGTGAAACCGGAACATAGTACCGTGCTTAAGGAACTATAAAATTAAAATAATTTCATTTTAATCTCGGAAGGATAGTGTCATTATCCTTCATGGCACCCAGATGTTTTTGCTGTTACAGTATTGAGTAGCATTGATGATGGATGGCATATAATACAATACTGCCCGGACGAGCTTTCCAACGATTTTACTTCTTTGGAATACATTTTTTAAAAGGTTTGTCTCTTCAGAGCTTGTCCTTACAAATGAGTTTACCATTTGTTGATGAACAAAATTGAACAAACAAGAGTTCCATGAACGTCCAATTCAAATCGAAAAAGTTGCTGTTTGATGTGGATTTGGGGCTTACCAACTTCTTTTGAGCTGAATTGGATGATATGAACACTAACATGTGGTTCCAACAGGACGGCGCCATAGCCACACAACTCATGCTACATGGCATCGTCATCTCACGAGGAGGTGACGTGAACTGGCCTCCGAGATCGTGCGATGTGACCATATTAGAATTTTTTGTGGAGTTTTATTAAGTGGCACGTCTATGAGAACAATCTACAAACCATAACAGCCAACACATCCCTTGACATCGGTAAAATTCAGCTTGTCTCATGCGCCTAAGTCATGGAAAATTCGAAATTACAGACTGCGAAACCGCTGCATACATTTGCAAGATGTTATATTCCATTTATAATGACATCAATAGGACTTTAAAACGAAATTAATAACGTTGTGTGATATCACACATACACTCTTTGCTTTATTTCCATTTAAATATAGGAAATGTTAAATACAATTTACATTATTTTTAATTTGCGTGAATTTTGTTTGATAGTACACTATTTTTTAAAACGCTCCCAACAACAAAATGTAAACAAACAATCAAACGTCATCCATGAGTTTGACAGTTCATTGAGCTTTGAAAAAATGGCGAGAAAATCAGCTGTTCGCTGTACGCTACCTTGTTCCATATACCTTGTTTTCACGTTGAAAAAACATAGTCACCCTTATCGTGAATAAAATTCCACACGGAATTTGTTCCCTGATCCCTAAATGGC
Organism: Eudasyphora cyanicolor; assembly: GCA_963930755.1. Lineage (NCBI taxonomy): Eukaryota > Metazoa > Arthropoda > Insecta > Diptera > Muscidae > Eudasyphora > Eudasyphora cyanicolor. The sequence continues at coordinate 135,576,811 of OZ005735.1, forward strand.
ACATTGAAAAGGGAACAAATTCCGCGTGGAATTTTATTCCCGATAAGGGTGAGTACCACAAATGAAAAAATGTCACTCATATTTTCACAACTTTGTTTTTTGTATGGGATTTCAGCGTGAAACCGGAACATAGTATCGTGCTTTAGCGAGTTTAAATCAAGAAACGGCGACCACAGAAAAAGTTCACAAACCATTCAGCAGCCTAAACAAGATGAAACGGCTTTGAAACGAAGATGAAACGGCTTTGGAACGTCTTCAAGAATCTCCCTTAAGTAACAAAGGAAAAGGTGAAAAAACGCCCAAGGTAAGCCATACACGTCGTTAAAAATGTATGTCTTGTTAAAAATTTATACTTTTGTAAAACAAAAACAAACACACAAAATAAATTTTCGTTATCCACTTGAAATTATTTTTTTCAACTCAGTATTATTTTTTCCAATTTGTTAATTTTTTTCGATTTAAATTTAAACACTCCGCAGCTGTCAAAATATGTAAACACACATTTCGAATGTAAACAATGCGTTTGACAACCAAAATGCTGTCAAACGCACCAAAATAAAAAAAATTTAATCGGCTTTTAGTTTGAGACTACCTTTACAATTATTGTATCATGCCCACAAACATTGCAATTCTGTGAATATGAACGCATTTGGGTACAGCGCGTTAAAAATAATCCGTCACCCGTTTTTTTTGACAGACGCTGACGCTTTTACAGGTATTTAAGAGACACCCTTAAACCACCCGTCGTGAAATACGTCGCGTTCAAACGACGTAATATTGTTTCGGCTTAACGTTCAGCACGTGTGAATAGCAACACACAACAATTGAAGTCAGCTGTTCTCCGTGCACTACCTTTGTCATTTTACCATAGTATATACGCGAAGAAAACAAATTTTGCATTTCTAATTAACAAAAGTAAAAATAATATTACGACGGATATGGATGAAGTCGATAAAATCATCATACATTCACTGCGTCAAATCGGTTGCAAATTAGAAACCGACGAAAATGAAATCTTTGGACTGAATCACTTTACACCTGATCTTTTGGCCAGAGCAGTCTCTAGATGTCTGCAAGAGATAAAACCAACCGGCGCCGTTCTACCAAAATCACTCCCAGAAAATATGAATATGGCGCAAAGGTTTACCGTGGCTTCAACGCTGGCAGAACAATGCATTGATATTGGATACCGAGGTGAGGTGAATTTGGCTATCAGACCTCCTACATATAATATATATATTTGTCACTAAGATATTCTCCTGGCTCTAGACCATCTTTGGCTCTTCTAGAGCCAGGAGAATATCCTAGTGACAAATCAATAAAGATTTAAAGGCCGAAATAAAAGCAAACGAAAATACAATATTATATATGTATTTCATATATATTATATACTAGCTGGACCCGGTCTACTTCATTGCCCCAGATTACAGATTTTCGATCCCGTCCATTTTTGACCAATCACGTAGACTGCCATCAACTACATATACACAAAATTACAGTACTCTCGCTAACAAACTGTTCAGGTTATATAATTTTCAAAATTTGGCTTATATGGTCGGCACCACACCTATTCGTCTGATCCCGCCCATTTTTGGACCATACACGTGGGCTGCCACCATATATATATACACAAAAGTACACCTCTCTCGCTAACAATTTGTGAAAAATACCTCAGCTTCAAAATTTGGCTTATATAGGCAGGGCCACGCACATTGGTCCAATCTGGATAATTTTTGGGCCAATCACGTAGAATGGCACCAGATACATATACACAAAATTCCAGCACTCCACTTCCTAAGTTTGTCGATCCCGCCCATTTTTGACCAATCACGTAGATCGCCAAAAGATATATATATATGTATACAAAATGACAGCTCTCCCTCTAGCAATTTGTGCAAGATATCTCGATTTCAAAAGTTGCCTTAAAGGGGCGGGGGCACGCCCATTGGCTCGACCCCGCCCATTTTTGGACCAATCACGTAGACTACCACCAGATACATATACCAAACTTCCAGCTCTCCCGCTAACAAATTGTGCAAGATATCACATTTTTAAAATTTGGCTTTTACAGGCGGTGCCACGCCCATGGGTCCAATCCCGCCCATTTTTGGACCAATCACGTAGACTGCCACCAGATACGTACAACATTACAGTACTCTAGCTAACAAATTGTGCAAGATATATCAATTTCAAAATTTGGCTTATATGGGCGGGGCCACGCCCACTTGTAACATCAAAAATGCAAGTACCCTATTTTCACCACCCCCCACAAATGTACATTCTGTGAAAATTTCAAAAAGATCGGTCCAGCCGTTTAGACGCCTATTCGGTACAAACAAACACACATTCTTCTTTATATATATAGATAGATATTTTATTATATTATATATATATATATATTATCACGTATCACTTTTAAAGTCTAAATATATAATAAAGGTATATTTTTTTCACGGATAGTGATTTTTTTCAAAGGGTATTACGATTTTCTCCAAATTCAAACCCTACGTCACACAAACAAGAAAGTCTTATTTTTATATATTTTTTGATCATTTTTTATTTTAATCAAGGTGATATTGGTTATCAGACCTTCCTCTACCCAAGCAGTGTTCAAATCCGAAGATTATTTATGTTTCTGATAGAACAATTGCCAAAAGCACAAAGCGATATATTACAAATTAATGCAGGTGCAAATGAAGGTAACGAATACCTGCTACTAATGAAGGAGATTAAGCAGAAGATATCCAGGGAACTTAAAACGCCATGGGTTCCTCAATTTTGTCAGGTTATGGCCAACAGAAAAGCTGAAGGCAGCAGTAGCCTAACGATAGAATTTCGCCCACAATTGAATTTGCACATTCCTCAAAGCGAAACAGATGCCCAGTTGAAAGAAATCACGTATCAAGCGCCGAATATATTTCAACAGACTTCAGGAGGCGAGTATGACTTAGTAAGTTCGGTGTTACATAAATGTGCAATTGATTTGTACAGCTCACCTCTATCCCTGGATAGGATACGTCTTACCTCATCCAATAATAGACCAAGTAGTACAGTAATTTCGTCGTTGAAATCTCTGGAGATTGACCCATCTAATGAAGCTGACACCACTGCTGAAGATAAACAAGAAGTTCTTGTTCTTACGCCCATTCAAAAGCTAATGAAGGATGTGGATGCTTTGGAGCTTCAAAATGATATGTGTATAAAAGAACGACAAAGATGCAAGAACGAACTAACACAAATACGACAGGAACGCTCTACCATCGAGGCAGCAATGCAGGATATGAAAAAAGACATGAAAATACATGAGCGTACGTGTGTTATTTTGGAAAATCCCTCTGAGAATGTGGGCAAGTTGGAGGGATTAATCGACAAAACAAGGGAACGACGTCTTGCCGTGGAAAACCAATGGCAAATACATCGAGAACCAGCCTTGAAGCAAATCGACGAATTAGAGAAACTACGACAATCGAAGAATTTGCATAACATCCAGGAATTACGCACCACTATACAAGACTACGAAAGCAATCTAAGGGATAAAACCAACATTCATGCCAAATTGGCTGAGGAACTAAAGCGAAATGCGGTAGGAGTGGCACCGCGGAAGGAATACACGATGCGTATTTACGAATTCATCGGAAACATTCGGAAACAACGTAATGATATTTACAAAATTCTCGATGATACACGAGATTTGCAGAAGCAATTGAACTCCGTATCTGCACAATTACAGCGACAATTCAATTACACCGATGATCTACTCTTTCAGAGTGCCAAAATACATGTACATGCTAAACAAGCCTACAAGTTTCTGGCTTCGTTGCATGTCTCTTGTAATGAGATATGTGACATGGTATCTCGTACGGGACAAATGACTAAAGAGGCAAGGGATCTTGAAGTACAAATTGATCGGGAACGCATGAACAATGTTGGCGAAAGCCTAGAACAAATCACAAGAGATATAAAGCAATGTGAAGATATGATAAAATCGATGCAAAGCGTGAAGCAAATTGAAGATGAAATAATCCATGATGCAAGACAAACAAACATATGCTAGCTTGTAAAACTGTGTAACCATATTTAGATGGTTTGTGTTTATGGACACAACACACAAATTTAGTTACTTTTTATGTAGAATTGCTCTATATTCTAATAATTCCTAAAAAATATATTTCGTTTCCATCAGATAACGTACAAGTCTTTGGCCAAACAAATAATGGTGATTTCGTTTCTAAAAAATAATATCACCACATCATGTTGCGATATTTTAAAAACTCCCCTGCACCCACTGCTAATTTTACATGCGAACAATCAAACAAAAATCGTGCAGTGAGTAAAACCCATACCTACATAATGGCGCAACCATTTGATAGTGCATTAAGAATGTACGCTTTCAATTAGGTTTGGTTCTGAAGTTTGCTTTTTGACGGTGCAACACTCCACACTATGGACTGGGCTGAGTGTGGAAAATTCGATATTTTCGCATTTGCCTAGTGTTCATATGGCTGCACCATTTTTACAAACGAACCTAAAAATGCGGTTTCAGAGTAAAATGTAGAACAAATTTTACATTTTTTTGCACAAACGAAATCACCATAAGACTATTCCTTCTATGAAATAGCAAATTTTCCATTTTAAAAATTCTTTATAATCCGCCATGTATGTAATTATTTACGTTTGGCAAAAATAATGTTGCAAACTTATTTATTTTTATTAGACTCCATAAACTGATAAATATTTTATTAAAACTTAGTTTCATTAAAATGCAATACTAGTTCATTTAAGTCCTAGGTTTAATCGACCACTGAATTCTCTACAGAGCTAGGGAAACTCTCACCTCACACATTATACAAATAAAGGGTGTTACACGGCTTTATTTAACAACCGATTTAACATCCGATCGTTGCTTTTTCTTCAGCTTGCCATTTCATCTTTACTAGACTACACAAGAGCAACGCTTGCAAACTGCTGAAACTTCACGAATGGACACCAAGACGGTGTGATTTACCCACTTTGGATTATATAGTAACTCGTCTCTGCCGTCGTAAATCAACTTTAGACGAGTTATTGGCAAAACACGGCCGCAAATGTTCCGAAGTGTGTGGAAATTATAGTTTCCCATTGCGCCGAGTGCACGCCAGCCATGGCGGCCACATGACCCAAATCGTATTTAAACATTAATGACATAAAATTATATATCCAATAAAGCAATGACATCATAAAATGTGTTTCTTTGCTTTATTTTTAGTTAAATAAACCATACGTTCACAAAAATAAATCCATGGCCAATGTTAAGACCCGTTTATTATTATAGATACGAGTATATTAATCAAGATATAAAGTAATCTTTCTAAACATCTAAAGACGCTTTAAGAACTCTTTAAAAATAAATTCATTCGGACTAGCTGGCAAATAGATGATGAAATAATTAAAATTGTTTGTTAGACCTCTTTGCCTGATGCACACTCTGCAAAATTGTTCGAAAAAACTGTTTATTTTCCAATTACGCTCACAGATGCTGATCTGAGATATCGATGGTAATAATCTATGGAACTATGACTATCACTTATAAAATTAAAAAAAAAAATGATATAGGGAACTAAGATTTTAAACATATACGTCTGACTTGCAGGAAATAATTCAACGAAACATTGGTATGTTCGCATTTGTTTTTATTTTTCAAACAAAAAAATAAATGTTCGGTTCAATTGCATAAAACTGCATATAGGTTCAAATAAAAGAATTTATATATTATGTGTTTTAATTTGGAAATTCAAATCCTATTCAAAATTATATTTTCAAATAGCCACTGAATAAAAATTTAATATTTCTTTGCTTATATCCCATTTGATTTTGAATTAAAATAGATAAAATATATAATTTTTTAAATCGATAAAAAGGCATCATAAAAATTATTTAAATAATCATTTTTCATACATAATGGATATGTAATTAGCAATTATTTTCGAAATGAAATGCTTAATAATAAAAAAGAGAAAACAAAGGAAACAAGTTTATATTGCAGCTATAGTTATGAACTAAAAGTGGCCCTGTTCAATATATTTTTTAATATTCTCCAAAAATTCGCTCGAAGCCCATTGTTCAGCGATAGTAGTGAATTCCTCATCGAGAGATGCATCGATTTCGTCGGTGTAACAGCGTGTTAAAGTCTTTTTCATAACGCGATACGACTATAAGGAAATTTTATTATTGTGATTTAATATTTACTGTTTTTCATATATGTCTCGTTGTATATTTTCTTACCTCTGGTGACATCGAAGCTATCTTTTTCGCAACACTTATAGCCTCCTCATTAACTTTGTTGCCAGTAGTTAGTTTATTGACCAGACCCGCCAATGCGGCTTCAGTTGATTGGATCTTTTCACTTAGCCAAAACAATTTGGTTTTCTTAAAAAAAGGAATAAATGAAACAAAGTAATTGACAAATTTTATAGGAGGTGCTGGCACTTACGAAAGATCCACGGATTTTATTTAAACTATGCCAAATACTGTATCCTTCTGGAACTTGACCCATTTTGGCATAGGGTGTTTCATATGTACATTTATCTCCAGCAACAACAACATCGAAGAACGCCAACTGCATTACGCCTAGATTCATAACATGACCGTTGACTCCAGCAATTATAGGTTTGGGGTATGTGGCTAATGTTCTTATATAATTCCTGAAATGTAACAAATAACGTTTACTTTTCGATTTAAATTTGCCGCTGTTTCTGGTCATAACATACTTAACGGCCACAGTTAATTGTTTAACTAAATTCTTTCTCTTTTCCGTTGAGCCAAGAGCAAGGTCGGCTAAATCAATTCCTTGGCAGAAATGAGCATCGTTTGTTAAAATGACCGTAACATAGGTATCAGGATCAGTTGCTAATTTATCTAAGATATCTGATAATTTATTAAGCATCTATGGAATAACAACAACATTGGAATGTATTATTAGTGTTAGTTTGACTGAGGAAAACAAGAGGATACTAACTTGAATTGTAAAAGTATAGCTCAATTTAGCTTTATTATTACTGAAAATAATCTGAGCAACTTTGGAGGATTTTTTAACCACGACATCTGATGTGTACAATCTATCCTTTACAGCCGCAGTAGCAGCTACAGTCGGTGGAGGAGTTTTAAATGTATTTGCTACGTCTGCTTTGTCTTCATTTGCCGTGTTGGGACTGCGGACATTACGTTTTGCGACCGGCGCAGGTTTTTTCAAATCACTGGTAAGTGTACCAGCCGGACTTTTTGTACGTCGTTGTGCTTTCTTATTTTCAGGTTTGGCAAATTCAAAGGATTTCGGACTATTCTTAGAGCCAGCGCCAGCGCTTTTGCCAGACATATGGGACGTGGGCGTTTCCTCTGTCCTCCTGGAGGCAGTTTTAGCGGTTACATTTTCAGGTGTAGAGTTGGCGGATGCAGCGGACCTGGATTCATGTGTTTTGGATGAACTACTCGGACCGTTTGATGGTGTTGTTTGACCATCTAAACTTAAACGGTTTAAAGATGCCGTGCTTGAGTATGAACTATTTGAACGTCGTCGTATTATCATTGAGTCGTCCATATTTTGCTGCTTTTGTTTATACACATAATCCCAACTAGAAGAAGCACGTGGTTTAGTAGTTCGTTTACCACCTTTGATGGTTTGTTGAGTTGTTGTAGGCGGCGGAGGCGTCTTGACTGGAGACGTGGTTTCCTTACGGGGTATCTAGGGTGAAGAAGGTTTAAATACATTTAATGAATGAATTGATAGATAAATCGATGGGTTTACCTTCTCACATATCGTGGCAGCTCTACTTCTCATCATTGGGCGTGCAGATTTCGTTTCAGCAGCGCCTAATTTTTCCAAAGAATTAAGCATATTAACGGCGCCCTCATCGCCCATTAAACGATCAATTTCTGTAATTTTCTTTTTCTTAGCCCCACCTGGTCCATTTGCTACGGGAGTTTGAGAACGTCTCTTGTTAGCGGGTGAAACATCTACAACTGGACTGGATGATGTTGACCCCGTGTCCAGTGATGTGTTGTTGTCCGAATCTTCTTCCTTTTTAATGTCTGCTGCATCGATTGTTTCCTGCTTTTGACTTATTAACGTTTTCTTGATGGCAACAGTATTTGTATCGGTGTCTAATTTCTTTTCTTTTGGTGTTACAGGTCTTTGTGTCTTTTTTAGAGCACTTGTCAATGCTTCTTTTTTAATTGGCCTTATCGTCGTGGAACCCTTGGTTATGGTTGTAGTCGGGACCAGGGGTTCAGATTTGATTTTAGGTTTACTACTGGTAACTAGTTTCGCATATGAAAATGTCGTCTCAGGTGCATCCGGATCCCAAATAATTTTTCGTTTTATTATACGAGTACGTCGAAATCCTAGAATGTTTTTAGCACGTTATTATAATTTAGTTTTTGTATGCAATGTCATTGGAAGAATTTACATGTTATAAGATTTCCATTAGCAAATAAGCGGATATAAAGAAACATAGAAATGAAAATAGAAACATTGCATTATTAGACAATAGGTAAAGACAGACCCAAGTATAATAATTGTAATATAACGGTTTGCAGTTCTATAAACAAACAAAGTCAATACAGATTCAATAGTAGAGATAATCATTGGTATATTAATTAAACTTAGCATAGTGTAACATGCATAAAAGGAACGAAATCTAACTAAGGGTGATTTCGTTTCTGAAAAATAATATCACCACATCATGTTGCGACATTTTAAAAATCCCCCCTGCACCCACTGCTAATTTCGCATTTTGCATGCGAACAATCGAACAAAAATCGTGCGGTGAGTAAAACACATACCTACATTATGGGGCAACCATTTGATAGTGCATTAAGAATGTACGCTTTCAATAAGGTTTGGTTCTGAAGTTTGCTTTTTGACGGTGCAACACTCCACACCGTGGACTGGGCTGAGTGTGTAAAATGCGATATTTTCGCATTTGTGGAGTGTAATAGTTTTACAAACGAAATCAAAACCCGTTCATACGGCTGCACCATTTTTACAAACGTAAAATGTAGGACAATTTTTACATTTTTTTGCACAAACGAAATCACCATAAGGAAACGTTAAGGCCCAACCATAATATGCTTAAGCTAACTTAAGTAATTCCGTACGGAATGTGCGTTCAGTTTCCCACCTTGCTTAAGCAAAGGGTACTGAGAGAGAGCTGGCTTAAGTCAGCTCATGCATATTATGGTTGGGCCTTTAGTCTAATGGGACACATCACTCAGAAAAAACAGTAAGGAATGGCTAAAGTCGAGCAGGGCCGTAGGGCCTCCACCATTTTTTACAGAAGTGAAATTCGTCTGGGGTCTTTACATGCTGCTTATATCAAAACATGATATTGAAAATATTGACAATGAGTGGTAATGGACAAATTAAATATAATCAAAAATTTCAGGCAGATCGTTTGTTTAAATTTATAATCTACACCGTTGAGAAGTCAAATCGAAAGGACTTTCATATGAGGATTTGACCAGGGATAATTTAATGCAATGTAAAGTATAAATGCTTAAATTTCAATTAAATCGTTTGAAAAATGTTTTCTCGAGAGCGTCGAGAAGTCTAATAGGAAGGGACCTTATTGTGGAGACCATATTAAAATATACACCGATATTTAACGAAAATGTATTAAAAACTAGAAGCCTATTGGTTGCACACGAAAGAAGTCGTGCGATCATCAGACATAGATAGGGGGGCAAATGGATATTACGGTTCAAATAACTTATGAAGTCCCAAACAGATTTTTCCCTACATATTCGATACATACATATACCCCGCCAAACTTGTAGATAACAGATGAAGATCATCGCGTTCTAAAAATTATCTTATCTGGAGGTACATAATTAATTTCTATCTGTCATTACAAAAAGACTAATTGCTAGAGCCCGACCAAACGTTCGGCTTCGGCCAAAATGGGATAATTGGCCATAGTTCGGCATTCGGCCACAAAATCAGCCGAATTTGGCCGAAGGCCGAATATTTGTTCAAAGAGTACAAAAAAATAGAAATATATGTCTTGTTAAAGAATCTTCATAAGAGCAGCGAAGTGTACGGAAGTGAAAAATACTACAAAAATAATTGGAGGAAGGACAAAGAAAAATATGACTCAGTTCCTCACCTAAAAGCTCTCGAACTAGTGCAAGCATTCTTGTACTAGTTGTAAGTATTGATAATAAGGAGCCATTGTATTTTGTATTTGTATTTATTCATTACAACTTGTAATTTTAAGCCTTCAGGCCAATTATAATTAAATTACAATATGCATATCATAAATCTTTAGACTACTCAAAATAAAAAGTTCATATTTGTTTATATATATTGATGCTAAAACTTAAATCTAATTACCAAATAATAAATACAATTTGTTTAGAAATTCTACCTACACGAGTGTTCCAGACTAGACGACTGGAAAAATTACAATTAAAAAGAAAAAAAACAAAAAAGATGTAGATATAAAAAATCTTAGCTAAGCTAAACTACTCCATTGACAGCAACAGTCCCTGCAAATATTTTTTAAATTCTTAATATTTGCAGAAACCCTATGCAATGTTATCTTTATCTTTATTTTAGCTAAGCTAAACTACTCCAATTGTGTCCAAGAATCGATAATATTTTTTAATACTGTAACTCGAGACGTTTCAAAAATTTGGAAATGGTGGCAGAAAAGTTCTTGTATCCAAGTGTGCTAGAGATAAGTTTCTTATGCTGCGGAGCACCTGTATTCAAGTTAAAGAAATGGTATGCATGGTATCAATTCAGAAAAAATATTTTCTTTGTCATTAAAGTTTTTAATTTTATGTGCTAAGTAAATAAATACGTAAGCAGTAGACATAAACTGATTAAAAAAAAACAAATTCTTGGTGCAAAGTAAAAAATCTTTAACAAATATAAAACATTCGGCTTCGACTACGGCTTCGGCCGAAGTTTGTAAATTTAGCCGAAGTTCGGCTACGGCTTCGGCCTTAAAATCCGACTTCGGTCGGGCTCTACTAATTGCTTAAGAATAAGGAGTGTATCCCAGTTCAAGTTGTATTCATTTAAATGATATATTTTGCCTCATGTCTCTACAAAATTATCTCTACTGGAAGAGCTGATAAATTTCAAATATCGAAAACGAAATTGTCGGCCAGATTACGAAAACAACTAAAAAACAAGTTAATGAACGAAAGGGGCCTATAAAATAAGAAACACCAAAATTAATATGGTTAAATCATACCGGGCTATTCCTTGCACCCGAATATTTTATATGATTGAAATAGAGTTTGTCGTACATGATACACAGGTAACAACCTAGACTTTGTTTTGTGTTGAGTATATTTTTGTAAATGGCTCTCAATATGCGAATGTACTACATTAGGTAAACGAAAATAACAAAATTTTAAAATGTGAAAACCCTCTATGTTTGTAACATATGGTATCCGCGCTAATGCTAACGTTTTAAGGCAAAATGAGAATTTTGTATTTACCTGAGTGTGGAGATACAGCTTGTGGTTCTTCATCTGCTTTTCTTATGATCACACCCTCTATTGGATGCGATGTCGTAATTGCTTCTTTGGACTCATCGTCCGTTTTTATAATAATGTTCTTTTTCTGATCGGCGCTGCTAGCTGAATTCGATAAAATAGAATCCGGACTTTGTCGATTCGATGGTGGTATAACAACAACGCTTGTTATTTGTGGTATATTTGCCTTTGCCTCAACTATTTGTACTGGAATAGGTGTCTCTTTTTTAATTGTGTTGGTACTAGAGCCCGTTGTTTCCCTATTGCTGTCGTCGTCATTGTCAGTCCAGTCGGCTTCTAGGGATGATACTAAATCCATCGCAGGATCTACTTGTTGCATCGGCTTAATATCTTGTTTGCGACGACGTGGTCGTGGTTTTTTTAAAAACTCCATTTGCTCCAATGCAAGGGCACGTTCCTCTTCCATAGTGAGGACAGCGGCTCCAAATGTCTTAGATGAATTGCCTCCTTTAGTGGAGGATGTTGGTGCTGGTGCTTCTGGCTCAGGTGTAATGTAGTCATCATCAATTACTTCCATAATTTGATATTCGCCTTCACCTTCTATGGTAACTCCTTCCAATATTTCGGCGTCACCACCACCATCATCTAGCCCCTTTAGCACTGCAATGAGGTCCTCATGCTCTAGAGCAGTCTCTCCCAATGTTATAGGGTCCACTTTAACTTCATAGTTATTTCCAACTGATTCGCTCGACTCCTTCTCATCATTATTTGAACTGTTTCCCATAATGGCCACAATATCGCCATTGTTGTCATTCATATCTCCGCAGGGAGAATTGGAGTTTGACACTGACACTACAGAGTTATGGATGCTTTCCACAGTTTCAGTTTCTTCGACATTGTGCATCTTTGCAATCTCTCGCTCCAATGAGAAAAGATCATCCATATGATCTTCTGAAGCTACGCTTTGTGGCTTCACCAATAATTCATTGCCAATTATACGTGGCGAGTCACCAGCATCTTTTAGTTGTGTCGCTGGTTTTGTGGGCATCGCTTCGTTGCTCGTTATAAGAGCATCTCCGGCTTTCTTTTCCAACACATTCACATTGGACATTTTAGGTTTCGAGGTTATGATTTTCAACCGATTAAATAAAAAAATATATTTGTTTATTGTTTTGTGAAAAACACACAGATTAATACTCCATGCACAGTTATTTTTATAAAAATTTATTAGTGGCAGGTAGTAGGCGCCATTTTTATCTACTGTACTGCAACTAACTGCAACCACCACAATATTTTCTCTTCACACTTCTTATCAGCTACTTCCAATTGTCAAATATCACCGTAACTTGTTATTTAGCTGCTATTTTACACGTTACTATATGATATAATAATATTTGTAATATCATGAATAGCAATATACGTTTTCTTCTCTATATTTTATAAGAATAAAAGAATTTTCTACCACAATATTTATATTCTGTGAATACCGATTTAGACCAAATACGAGTGAGAGCGTAGGTATTAGTGTTGGAGAAGTGACGAGTATTGAGTACTCGATACCGAGTGTTTTTCTATGTACTAGATACTCAAACAAGCAACAGTCGCAGGGTGTCTCTTAAATACCAGTGAATGCGTCAGCGTCTGTCAAAAAACGCATGGTGGCTAATTTTTAACGCGCGCTGTACCCAAATACGCAGTTAACAAAAAACAGCTGATTTTTTAGTCCCCACTTCAGAACATTTTTGTTTTGCTACATTTGAAGAGGAAATATCGATTTTATGGATGATTTACATTTTTGGAAAATATTCTGGACAAACCACAAGGAAGAGGGAATAGAAATTTACTCCAAAAACAATCGCCAATTTTAGGCGAAATGCGATTGCCATCACATGGGCGTACAAAGAGTTTCATAGCATTGTGGTTATATGTATTGTATGTAGCATTGCAGTTACATGTTTTAATGAAAATAAGAATATGAGTACATAAAATATATTCATAAATACATTTGCAATTGCCAATTTGTGTTTGCAATGCAATATGCTGTTTTTCATTAGGGAAGTACGGAAATATTACACTCAAAGAATTTTGTGAGTATCATTAGCAAAAATGTTTGTTGTTTCAACAGACCAGACCAAAAGTGCACTGACCAGACCAAAAGTGCACTGACCAGACCAAAAGTGCACTGACCAGACCAAAAGTGCACTGACCAGACCAAAAGTGCACTGACCAGACCAAAAGTGCACTGACCAGACCAAAAGTGCACTGACCAGACCAAAAGTGCACTGACCAGACCAAAAGTGCACTGACCAGACCAAAAGTGCACTGACCAGACCAAAAGTGCACTGACCAGACCAAAAGTGCACTGACCAGACCAAAAGTGCACTGACCAGACCAAAAGTGCACTGACCAGACCAAAAGTGCACTGACCAGACCAAAAGTGCACTGACCAGACCAAAAGTGCACTGACCAGACCAAAAGTGCACTGACCAGACCAAAAGTGCACTGACCAGACCAAAAGTGCACTGACCAGACCAAAAGTGCACTGACCAGACCAAAAGTGCACTGACCAGACCAAAAGTGCACTGACCAGACCAAAAGTGCACTGACCAGACCAAAAGTGCACTGACCAGACCAAAAGTGCACTGACCAGACCAAAAGTGCACTGACCAGACCAAAAGTGCACTGACCAGACCAAAAGTGCACTGACCAGACCAAAAGTGCACTGACCAGACCAAAAGTGCACTGACCAGACCAAAAGTGCACTGACCAGACCAAAAGTGCACTGACCAGACCAAAAGTGCACTGACCAGACCAAAAGTGCACTGACCAGACCAAAAGTGCACTGACCAGACCAAAAGTGCACTGACCAGACCAAAAGTGCACTGACCAGACCAAAAGTGCACTGACCAGACCAAAAGTGCACTGACCAGACCAAAAGTGCACTGACCAGACCAAAAGTGCACTGACCAGACCAAAAGTGCACTGACCAGACCAAAAGTGCACTGACCAGACCAAAAGTGCACTGACCAGACCAAAAGTGCACTGACCAGACCAAAAGTGCACTGACCAGACCAAAAGTGCACTGACCAGACCAAAAGTGCACTGACCAGACCAAAAGTGCACTGACCAGACCAAAAGTGCACTGACCAGACCAAAAGTGCACTGACCAGACCAAAAGTGCACTGACCAGACCAAAAGTGCACTGACCAGACCAAAAGTGCACTGACCAGACCAAAAGTGCACTGACCAGACCAAAAGTGCACTGACCAGACCAAAAGTGCACTGACCAGACCAAAAGTGCACTGACCAGACCAAAAGTGCACTGACCAGACCAAAAGTGCACTGACCAGACCAAAAGTGCACTGACCAGACCAAAAGTGCACTGACCAGACCAAAAGTGCACTGACCAGACCAAAAGTCTGCTGAAAAAGGGAAAGCAGACTTCGTCTGTTATTTTAGCAACCCTATGGTTGTTATTTTAGCACACAAATTTGCCTGCTACTATAGCAAACTAAAACAGTCGTTTTAGCAAACAATTTTGCTATTACTTAACAGAAAAAAGCGGCTAGAAGAACAAACTATTTTTGTTATTCTAGCATACGTCTTTTTCTTTTTTAGTTTAATAAAAGAAATACAAATTTTATTTTTTCCTGATATTTGAGAAGAGTACTCGTATATCAACCAGGATTCCAACCTGAAGTTATTCAGCCCATGTATTGATAAGCGTTTCGAACTGTGAAATTTGTATGTACGCTTGATCTAAAAATATAAATCATTTATTAAAATTAAATAGCAATAGGAGCATCTACACACAAAACTTACCAGTCACTGGCATTAACAACATCTTCTTTTTGTCCGAATGATAAATATAAAGAACATAAATCGTACGACATCGACGCGAACCTTGTCAATGTTGGCCAATGTGTTGGGTTCACCCTATAGACACGGTAATTGTACATGTCCAAAGCCATATCATTGGGCAAAATTATCTTATCCATGGATTACATCCGTATTAGACAAAATGTTGCTTCGTGATTCGGATATTAGCGACCATCGTTGGAGCATATGGAGTAAAAAAATCAATGTTGCCATTTCGGTAAACAAATCGCAAAAAGGAAAAAAATACTTAGGAGTTGTTGCAGGTGTTTTCATTAGGGTCACACTTCCAAGAGGTGTATGTGATTTAAAAATGTAGACAAGGACATAAATTGCTAGTCCATCCATGTCAGAAGTTATCTGAATGTATATATTTATAAAGGGTCCGCCAAATAACTTGTTTTTTGAAAACATCACGCAAAACATCGAGTGTAGCTTCGGCTGTGTGGCACGTAGCGCCGTCCTGTTGAAACAAAATGTTGCCAATATCCTCCTCTTAAATTTTTGTGAACAAAAATTCGTTCAACATGGCCCGATAACGATCGCCATTGACTGTAACGGCCACTTGCTCATTTTCGAGGAAAAATGGCCCAATTATGCCTCTGGACCAAAATCCGCACCAAACAGTGACTCGTTTTGGGCGTATCGGCTTTTCAATGTATGCGTGCCGGTTTTCTGTGCCCCAAATGCTACAATTTTGCTTGTTTACATACCCGCCAAGATCAAAATGAGCTTCATCTGAAAAGATGATTTTTTTTTTGGCAAAATCGGCATCTTCTGTAAGTCGATCGCAGGCCCACTTGTTCAAGCGTATACACAACCATATTCGTTCAGCGGAAGGATAAAACTGTGGCAGCACCAAGACCGCCGTGTTCGAATGACAAACAATCAGTCAACGTTGTAACGAACCAGAGGAGGAGAAAACAACAGCTGATTCCAAGAGAAGTCTTCGCCTCAACGGTAGCATTTTTGGTAATACTTCGTAAGATTTTGTGAACTAGTTTTAGTAATAATAAATAGAATTAGATAGTTGTTAAATGTAAATACGAACGTCTTATTACTACATCGGCAACTATATTGGTGACCCCGCTTTTCACGCACAATCTGAAGTGGTATTTTTTACATTGCTACAAAAACTTCTTGAAAGCAGAGCAGCGAAAAAACTTGATAGCAGAGCAGCAGCAGCGCTTTTAAAATTTTCAACGTTTTTTCATGCATCATTTTGCCAAAATAGTCTACGTTTTTGTTTATGCATTCCAGACACAACTTGAGGCAACGAGAATACTCTAATTACAACGAGGAATCGCTCCGATATGGAATTTTTCGACAGTAGCAGTATAAACATGTCGGAAATGGAAGATTTAATTCAGCAAATAGAGGCGCTACAACGTGAAGTACACTCTCTTCGACAGTCATCAGTGAACGCATATTAAGGACAGCGATCGAACCTGCATAAAGTGCATATTCCAAAATCCAACAGACAAAATCCGGAATTATTTTTTGCTCAGGTTGAACGTTTCTTTTCTCTCTGTGGTGTTTCAACGGATACGGGCAAATTTGATGTTGTTTCTGTGCGCCTTGAAGACGACATACTCTTGTCGGTTGAAGACCTCATAACAAATCCGCCGAAAGACGGCAAATATTCTACATTGAAGGAGAGACTAATTTCGAAATTTGCTGAGTCTTCCGAGTCTAAAGTGCAACGTTTATTGCAAGGTGGTGAGACAACAGGTATGAAGCCGTCGGAAATGCTATCCCACATGAGACGTTTGGCACCTGGTAAAGGAAATGAAACAATTATTCGGACACTATTTCTGTGGCAAATGCCAGATTCGATTCGCCCTCTATTAACTGTATCGAATCGTCCCTGCATTTCAAGGAATTCACCATGGTGGCATTTCTTGACATAGAAGGGGCTTTTAACAACATTCTCTCAGATGCAGTAATTGCGGCACTGTCACATCTAAAAGTTAACTCTAGTTTGATTAGACTAATTCAAAGTATAAACGCATAACAGCATGTCTTGGGTCCACAACTCTAACAAGGTTTGTAAACAGAGAGACCCCACAAGGAGGAGTACTGTCTCCACTAATTTGGAACCTAGCGGTGAATGAAATCCTGCTAGATCTAGAACGTTGTGGCTGCAAGGTCGTGGCATATGCGGACGACGCACAGTGTATTATGAGCGGCATAAACTCCCAATTTTCATGAGGATCAATCTCAAAATGTTTGATTCCAATCTGTAAAGAACATTCCAATTAACTAAATCTTTAAAGGTTTTGACGATATCTTGGCGAAATATCGCGGTACATGCATTTGAAATTCATAAATTGTACAATGGTTCCAAAGTTTATCATTTAAGAGGGTATTTTGTAAGCCCATATCTCCGAAACTATGAAACGCATTGGAACTTCGTTTAAGTCATACTATACAGAACCGTTTGAAGAGTTTTTTGTGTTAAAAAAAATATAATTGTGTTGTCATTTTCCTATTTAATCTGTGGTTTACTTGCAAGATGCCAAAAATCAGGGTGTTTCATTTTCTCCAGGATAAAACTATACTTCCGAGGCCGACCGAGGTCTTGTCATTAACAAAAATTTATAAACTAGGGACTTAGTTAACCATTGCGAAAAGAAAATTCTGCCTATGTTGATTTATTTAACGAAATGGTAAAACCTACTCGGCAAAAAACAATCCAAAATTCGTTATTTTTAGTCCATGTTGCTATGTATTGAACAACATTACCAAAGCATACCTTAAGGGGCAAATAATAAATTGACTGCAAATATAACAAAAAGCATATAAAGCATGTATAAAAGCAAGTTGGTCTTGAGCCGAAAGAGTATCTCAGTTTACATCAACGATTACAGGCCGAATTAAACGGCAACCGACATGAACAAGGTAAATATTCATATAAGCGAACATTTGTTTGTCAATCTACTACATATTGTCTACTACATCATTGTTTTTGTGCCTTTTCAACATATTCCTAAAAGTATGCTTTAAAAATGACGTATTATTAATGAACACATTGCTAAATCAATGATGATTTTTTCTGGATAGTTGGAATGATTGATTCAAGTTTTCAAGTTTAGATTTATTGAGTCTTTTACAAAAAATATAACAGGATTATGAAAAACGTTATAAAGAAATTCTTAAAACTATTACGTATTATTTTAATTAGATAATATTTGGTGTACAACGCTCGTTTACCATGGGTGTTATAAACGTTAAATAAGGAATATTTACTAAATTAAAGAAATCACGCTTGCTCCCGGCGTTGACATAACTGGGAGGTTAAAACTCCCAAATAATATTCTTAAAACTAAAACTTACAAATAATCTTATACTACATTAAAACTAAAAAACTAAATGAAAATTAATATAAATAAAAAGGATAAAGATATATTATATCCTTACATAAATGTACTATCCCCTGTGAGATCCAGGCGAGACCTTATCGAAAAAGTTCGGAGTTGCTGAAAGGGAATTTGCAATCAACTCTGATCCATTTATACCGAGAGGTGAGAGATAGTAACTGTTTGACCAGTTGAAAGGAGCTTGATTCTCCAAAATGTTATTCATAAGAGAATTCGGGCAGAGTGGAAGACGGTCCTTAAATGATAACATCCTTGCAAGGGCATATGTTGGTATAGGAACTACGTTAGCCTTGCCGTAAATGTATTCGTTTGAATACCGCTTGTTCATGGACTGATAATTCCTATCAACGCACAGTCTCAAAACTTTCCTCTCAAGGACAGAAAATTCCTTCATAACAGTTGGGGACACACTGAACCAAATTGGAAATGCATATAGCAACAAAGGGCGTATGCTTACTTTATAAATCAAAAGTTTAGTGTTAACCGGCAAATATTTATTATTAAAAAGAAGTGCAAACGCACCTTTAATACCGTTCGCCCTCGCTAATGCAAGTCGAGCATGTTTATTAAATCTCATCAATTTGCTAAAGTGGACCCCCAAATATTTAAACTCATCCACAAAAGGAATTTCCTGCCCATTGAGAGAAAGCCTAAGTTCCTTGCTCTGGGGTACTACAAATCTTTTGCACCTGCCGGACGCGTTCCTCAAGCAAATTGCTTGACACTTCGACGTGTTTATTTTAATGCCCCAATCGGAGAAAAAATTATTAACATGCAACAGATATTGGGAGAGATCGGCTAGAGCATTTGCAGGGGATTCGGAATGAGCGTACAGCAAAGCATCATCCGCATACAAAATTCCTTGACAGGCCCGAAAGCGGTGTGGAAAATCAGTCATATAGATATTGTAGAAATGTGGCGCCAAAATCGAACCCTGCGGAACTCCGCAACTCACTTCAGACAAAGAAGACCCTGCACCATCATACTGAACATAAAATCTCCTATCACTGAAAAAACTTTGACAAAGCTTGACCATATGTGGACTAAATCCAATATTCCTCATCTTATATATTATACCAGCGTGGTTAGCTTTGTCAAAGGCTTTTTCGACATCAAGTGAAACAGCCACCGTGTACTTCCTCTGCCTTAAGGAACAAAGGACATCATCCTGGAATTTCAGAAGAGCATGTTCTGTCGAATGCCCAGTTTTGAAACCAAACTGATAGTCTGGAATATATCCGGGACCAATTCCCTCGTCCATCTTCAAGCGAATAATCTTTTCAAATAGTTTACCCAAGTTAGATAGCAAGGAAATGGGTCGCAAATTGCCCACGTCCAATGAATTCGCTTTCTTCGGAATCGGAATAATCTTAGCAATTTTCCAACACTTAGGGAAATAGCTATTGTTCAAACAGTTATTGAACATGACGACCAAAAACTCAATGGCCTTCACAGGAAGTCTCTTAATGAGAAAATTCGAAATGCAGTCCGAACCTGAAGATTTTTTACCATTTAGCGATCGTATCACACCAACGAGAAAATCAGTTGTGATGAAATCAGAAGAATTCCGAATATTCAACGAAGAATTCTCTATAGAAAAATTGGTAATAGATGAAGGAATATTACATAAATATGACTCTGTGGACTGAACAATTGCAGATGAATTCCTCAGCGGTGAAGATCCGCTATAAATATCCGCGAAATGTTCCTTTAGGACGTCTAGTTTCTGCGATTTCTCACTAATAATAAGCCCATTAACTGATATATCTCGAGATGCCGAAGACCGGCCTTTGCCCATCACATTAAATATCTGCCTGTATGCCCGTGGCCCTGGTTTGATATCCTGCAAGAAGGAATTGAACTTCCGCGCCTGTTCGATAGCGACTTTCTCTTTAATAATAATCTTAAGTAATTGGATCTATTTGGACAATAGTGCATAATCGGGGCTTGACCTGTTGTAATGTGTCCTATATAATCTCTTGAGTTCCTTTTGCCACAAATACTTTATCCTATATAATCTCTTCAGCTCATCAGATCGTTCGTACCTAACTTTCGCATTCCCCCTTTTCTCAGAGTGTACATTGGATATAAAGTTCACGGTCGCTGTGAATTCATCAACAAAATAGTCTATCTCATCATTGCACAAATTACGATCGACTGGGGGATAGAAATTAAGAAGATCGCAACTAATATCGTTCCGAAATCTATCCCAATCAGTTTTTGCATACGATGCAAACGAATCCCGACGATCCAAAATAATATCAAAATTAGGAACGTCCAACGACAATTTAAGGGGAAAGTGATCCGAAAAAGATGGAAGGCTAGATACTCTAAAATTCGGAAGAGTTGTATCAATCAAGTCAGAGGAAATCAAAAAATGATCTAGAAAGGAAGATCCATTAGGAAAAGAAGGAAACGAATTACAAATGCGGATAAAAGATAAAGAATTAATTTGCAGCCAATTGAAAAGAGTGTTACCATTCATATTATATGACACGTCCCCCCATGCATTGTGCTTAGAGTTCAGATCTCCTCCTATAAAAGTCCCATCATAGTTCTCTGAAATCCGTGATATACTCGAGAGGCCAGCACTCATTAAACCACTATTAAAATTACATGGAATATAAATCGAACCAAAAAGGAGTTTTCTAATGCTATTGTCTACCATGACATCAATTTGAACAAAAATATGCGGAAAAGGAACATCAGGAATACTCACCCTGGAATAGCTATAAGAAGATCTCAAGACTATACCTACACCTAGTTCGCTATCGTCCCTAACTAAATCATAACATCCAAATGACACCTTCCGAACAGATCCTAACCTAGTCTCCTGGATAAAAGCAATATCAATATCACTATAACTCAAAGTGTCCAAAAGATCGATACGTCGACTTACATCGACCAAAGACCTTACATTAAATGTGAGAAGGTTAAATAATCTACGGACCATAAACCTGTATAACCTCTTCCAACAAGCCCATGCATTCGCGCCTGGCCTGTTGCACTGACAGACTTCTAAAATTCCTCACAAAACGTTCCACCTTACTCTCGACGGTTTCCCGTCCACATAGCTCTTTCGCAATTTCCAAAAATTCCCTTATTAAGGGAGGCTTCTCCGACGACCTCGGAGATGGTGACTGCGATTTCAAAACATTAGAGAACGAATTATTGGGTTGAACATAACCAAATTGGGTCGCGCGAGCAATATTAGCAGCTGCCTGTGCCTTAACCTTCTTCTCGGAATCCCTAGTGAGTTCTTTGACCTCAAGGTACTTCTTGTAAGCGGGACAGCCCCTAAAGCTTGACGTATGTCCCTCTTCTTCACAATTTGCACAATATGGTTTAGTTCCTGCTTCTAAAGTACACTCCCTGGGTGGGTGATTCCCGCCACACTTCACACAAATCTGTGGGCGATTACAATTATTCGACATGTGACCCCACTTCTGGCAACGCCAACATTGCACCTCATGTCGCTTCTTATCCGGCCTTTCCCAAGTTACCTTCTGATGATCAATGTAACCAATATTACGTACCTCATTAACGCTCCGGCCAGTAGAAAGAGTAACCAGATATAGACTTGTGTCAAAACCATGTTTCCTTGAAAAAGCGGTTTGGAACTTCGAAACCTCGTCAACAGAATCTGGCACTATCCCATTAATCTCGGATTTAATCATCCCTACATCCATATTCTGATGCAATCCGCGTATCACAAGGGTCTTCTTCTTCATCTCTTTTGGAGTGAATGTGTAAGACTCTATCTCCTTATTTCTAAGGAGAGTCATCATTTCAGCGTGTGCCTGCGGATCCTGAAGATACAATTTGCTCTTATATCTTGACTTTCTAATGATTTTGAAAACAACATTTCTTCCCTTCAACCGATCAATCAAAGCCTTTACATCTTTCACATTAAACAAAAATATCGGCGGACAGAATGAACGCCGTTCAGACACTACCACCCTTTCAGCAACTTCTACCGTGGGCTTACGCCCCTTCCTAGCCGGATCAACAATTTCAGATTCTATCTCAATATCACCCAAAATGGAATATCTATTCTGCTCTCTAATTACATTATTAGATATCTTAACATTAGGACCAACCCGACGGTTCGCGTCCGCCATGAATGCTCCACGAAAAGAACGCTTCTTCTTAGTGGCACTTCAAATCCATGTGGAACTGATGATTGAGAAATTCCACTTACATGATCCTCGTTTTCTTTCGGCAAATTGTCTCCATCTGCACATAAATTTAAATTTTTTGATCCACAGCTGGGATTCTTGGTATATCCATGAGGAATGTCAAGGGATTCCATCGAATTGCCCAAACTTCTTTGTTTGCGTAAATCAACATTGGTTGGGTTTCCCATAAAAACTGCATTGGGATCTTCTTCCATATCTTCATTTTCTTGAAAAACAGCTTCCATAAGGAGTTTCCCCAATTCCTTATCCGGAGGCTTTTTCTGCTTCAAATGGTCCGAAATGGAATTAGCCATTTCCTTCGGCGCAAATTTTATTGGATATTAATAATACAATTCTCAAAATTGAAGTTATAATTGAAAAAATCGAAAAAAAAAATTCGATTGAGAAAAAATTGCTGGGAAAATATTTTTGTTTGTTTGACAGTTAAAGAAAAACACGTCCGTACTCTTCAAAGTATGAATTCCGAATCACGAATGATTGATTAATTAACAAAAAACTGTAAACTATTTCATCATGATTTTTTTGCAAATGTTGAGCTAATGTATTGCGCTTTAGTTATATACTTTGTTCTATGTACTGATTTACATCGAACAAAAGATACAAAGCGTTTTATAAAAAAATTTCCTGTAATTTCCAACATCGTATAAAATTTAAATTGATATATGGGCGTTGGGCGTGACACTTGTAATTTTTATATAATTGATACAATCTCTACAAGTGATTTGTAATAATATAAATGCTAAATTGAGAAAAATACCAAGATTTTTAATTTTAGGTTATGTGGGAAGTAGCCGTGGTTATGGGCGGATTTAAGCAAAAAATTGGTTTTTAGCTAATTAGGCGAAATTAATGATATGTACCAAATTTCAAAGCTCTAGCTCAATTCCTTCTAATTTTTGCCGCGTCTTGTGTGAAAATATTCCACTGTGCGACGTTGCAATCGCAGTGAGTGGCAAATTCGAAAACGTCCTCCGCGACATTCTACAGGGGCTCTGAACAAATTGGCTAGATGGGCCAGAAGCAGCGGTTTGGGCGTAAACCCAAACAAGACAGAATTGGTTCTCTTTACTAGGATGAATAAAGTCCCACATGTGGACCCTCCGCCTCGGATAAATTGAATAGATCTAGTCTTTTCTGAAAGTGCAAAGTTTTTAGGAATAATTATAGGTAGAAAACTGTTATTTACAGCTTGTTTCTGTAACTTAAAATTTTGCTTTCGTTCGCTTGTAAATTTTGGTTTCTCTATTTCTCTTTGCTGTCATCTGGGCGAACACAAGTGTCAGATCGAGTCACTTTATTTTATTTGTCGACTGATAGGAACAATGCAATAAAAACGTTATTAAAAGCAAAAAATAAGTAGATATAAATATAATTATGGTAAAAACAATTAAAAAATAATACAATTGTATACATATGTTTACATTTTTAAGCATAAAGAAGTCAACATTGGCAGCTCGCTAAGATGGAAAAATTCATCAGTGCACAATAGAGAGACATGAGAGAGAGAGAGAAAGAAATGAGAGTGTTGGATCAGCTCAGCTGAACCACCCAGGGTTGATTTTTGGCCACCACTAGAGTAAAGGATACAGAGTAGTATTTTCTAAGGTCGACCATACAAAAATGTGTGCTTTTTTAGACCGGAAGTTGTGAAATTATTGACCTGGCAATTACATTATTTGCCAATTGGTAAATTGTTAACGTCATTGACGTAAAGCCAGGCGAACGAACCTTAGAGAAACCAAATTCCAGACGAAAGTGAGTGATTGGTTTTCATTCGCATAGACTTTCGTTAGAAATACAGAAACAGGCCGTTAGACTTAACGTATTGGAACGTGTAAGGAAGGACAACGTCGCCTTATATTCCTGCAAAAAGGCTGTAGGGTCGCGGTGGGGCCTCTCTCCTAAAATCGTCCACTGGATATATATAGCAGTAGTTCATTCGTATGGTGGACGGCAACTGACAAACTGACCATCACCAATCTACTAACAAAGGTTCAGAGAACAGCCTGCCTGAGCATAAGCGGAGCCTTAAGGACTACAGCGACCGAGTCTCTACAAGCCCTACTCCATATACTGCCGATTAATATTGTGGCGAGAGAAGTTGCAACCAAAGCGGCAATAAGATTAAACTGCCTATCAATTTGGAGGTACAAAAACTACGGTCACATGAGGATATCAAAATGTAGTGCTATGGTAACCGACCGAGTGGAGTATATACCAACGGTGTACACCTTCGAGAGAAATTACATCACTATGATTCCCGCCAGAGATGAATGGGTTGGAAGAATACCAGGTAATAGAAACCATCTCCACTTTTACACGGATGGTTCGAAGCTTGATGAAAAGGATGGCTTCGGAGTACACTGTGCAGAGCTTAGATTGGATATAGCTCACAGACTATCAGATACCTGCAGTGTCTATCAAGCCGAAATAATGGCAATATGGGAAGTAGCCAAGTGGCTGAGTCGCAACATAGTAACCAACACTGGCGTTGTCATTTACTCGGAAAGCAACATCTGGAGGCAACATCCCTAAATTCACAAACAGCCTTCGACTGCCGCAGATCTCTTAACGCAGCCATCTGAGCAGTTTAATATACACCTCATGTGGGTGCCTGGGCATAGAGATATCCCGGGGAACTGCAAAGCCGATGAACTTGCTAGGAAAGGGACGACATTACAAATTCTCGAAGAATTTGCATATATTGGTGCGCCACTATCCACGTGCAAGCTTTGGCTTAGGCAAGAGGCAATCAGGCAGTCCAACGAAAGATGGACAGAAATCGGCACCTGCAGAGTAGCTAGACAAATCTGGCCAAGGTATGACCTGAGAAGATCAAAATATCTCCTCGCACTAGAGAGGCAAAGATTGTCTACGTTAGTATCAGTTCTGACGGGACACTGCTTGATCGGCGAACACGCCAAAAGATTGGGTATTGACTCTAATGACTTCTGCAGAAGCTGTGGAGATGAGGAAGAAGTGGAGAGCATTGAGCACTTGCTGTGCGACTGCCCCGCTCTGAGTAAACGACGACTGGACATACTGGGGTCGGCATTTCTAGGCAGCCTAACAGATCTTTCCAGTACCGATATTCGTACTATCGACAAATTTGTATATCAAACAGGTTGGTTTCGATGAGGGGCATTTCAACCCGTGCTAACACTAGGGACCTAAACTGGTCTATGTGAGCTTGTATAAAAAAATACGGCTGCCACCCTAACCTAAACTGTGTGGGAAGAGGAGGATTTAGACAAACTAGCTAAAAACGCAGAAAAAATGTTGGATGCTATAGGAAATACTGTGTGTGCTGTCTCCGAGGTACCACCACATTCTGATACCAACATTTCGATTGACGCAATTAATTCGCCTGTGTCTTTAGCTGATATTTGCATGACTTTAACGGATCTTTCTCCTAAAGAGGACACCTTTCAAGCGATCAATAAAAGCAGATACGGTCATCATCGATCCAGATCTCACAGTCATTCACGTTCAAATAATAGACCTCCTAACAACAAATTGCTTTGCAGGTATCATCAAAAGTTTGGAGATTCTGCCAAACATTGTAAACCGAATTGTCCCCGCTACAACAGTAGTTCGAGAAAATTAATAGGGCTGTCGTCAGTTAACACGACTGGCGATAGCGGCAATGACAACCCAGTAAAGGAGAATCGTCTACATATCTACGACACATGTACAAAGTCTCGATTTTTAATTGATTCCGGATCAGTGGTGTCAGTTGTACCCCCATCCTTAATCAGAGCAACTCTAAAGCCGCCCGGCATGAGACTTCTTGCTGCACACAGCAGCGAAATACAAACATACGGTAATTGTGTTCTTAAATTAGACTTAGGTCTACGTCGTGAACTCAAGTGGTTGTTTACCATTGCCGATGTCCAGTCGTCCATTTTGGGGGCAGACTTTCTAATTCATTACAGTTTGATGATTGATTTAAAACGGAAATGCCTCATCGATAATACAACAAATTTGACAAGTCGTGGTGAAATTCGTAAAACCAAAGATTTTAGTATTTCAACATTATCGCCATCGACAGGACCATTCCATGAATTACTGAAAGAGTTTATTGACATCACAACTACTACTTTGACGCGTAAATCGACGAGTGATGCAATTATTGTTCACAACATCGAAACAATCGGAAGCCCTGTTGCAGACCGCCCACGAAGACTTTCTGGAGAGAAACTTGCAGCTGCTAAAGCTGAAATTGACTTCCTATTGGACAATGGTATATGTCGTCCCTCCAAAAGTCCTTGGGCTAGTCCGCTCGATACGGTGTCGAAAAAAGATGGTGGTTGGCGAACGTGTGGAGATTACCGAAAGCTGAATTCGAAAATTGTGCCTGACAGATACCCAATTGCCAACATCAACGATTTTTGTGAGAAATTATATGGTAAGTCAGTTTTTTCTAGACTTGACCTTGTTAAGGCTTATTACCAAATACCAATGGCTGCGGAAGACATCGAAAAGACAGCAGTGTGCACCCCTTTTGGACTTGTGGAATTTTTATATATGCCATTCGGGTTGAACCACACAAACCTTTCAGAGGTTTATGGACTCCGTTTTGAGAGGTCTTGATTTTGTTTATTGTTATATTGACGATATGATCGTTATGTCTGAGTCTATTGAAGAACACCAAATACATTTACGGCAGATTTTTGACCGCCTTCGACAATCTAACAATCAACGTCAATAAATGTAAATTTGGACAATCTGAAGTACAGTTTCTTGGTTACATCATCAACGGCAATGGTTGTACACCTCCAACAGATCATGTTGCCGCTATTGAAAATTACACCAATCCTGAAACTATTTGCGAGCTTCGCAGATTCCTCGGTGTCGTCAATTTTTATCGTCGTTGCATTCCACATGCCGCTCAGCTACAGGCACCACTCAATGAATTCCTTAAAGACTCCAAGAAAAATGATAAGAGGAAGGTTCCTTGGACACTTGAAGCTGAAAATGCTTTTGCATCTTGTAAACGCAGCCTTCGTGAAGCAACTATGCTAGCTCATCCAGCACCCAATTCAGATTTGGCCCTTACAACCGACGCATCAGGCATCGCCATTGGAGCTGTGTTGGAACAAAAAGCAAATGGAATTTGGCAACCACTCGGATTTTGCTCCCGAAAATTATCTGCGGCAGAGAGAAATTATAGTACATTTGACAGAGAGTTGCTTGCTATCTACGAGGCCATAAGATATTTTCGCCATTTGCTGGAGGCAAGACATTTCATAAGTCGGACCGATCACAAACCGCTCGTCTATGCATTTTCGCAAAAATCGGAAAAAGCCTCGCCTCGACAATTGAGGCACCTTGATTTCATTTCGCAATTCACGACAGAAATTTTGTACTTGTCGGGTTCTGAAAACGCAATGGCGGATGCACTGTCCCGCCTTAACGCAATTTCAATGCCAACATCAGTCACTCTAATGGAACTCCAATCAGCTCAAGAGATGGACGAAGAGTTGAAAACTATTTTGGATGGCGCAAATTCTTTAAAACTACAAATAGTACATTTTGATACGACATCAATATACTGTGACGTATCCACAGGATATGTTCGCATGTATGTTCCTGAGTCACTACGTCAACAAATCTTCAATTCAATTCATAATCTTTCACATCCCGGCGGCCGTGCTAGTCTTCAACAGATACGCGAGAAATACGTATGGCCTGGAATGAAGAAACAAATCCTAAATTGGTCTCGGAATTGCATATCGTGTCAAAGAGCAAAGATCACCAGACACAACCGCCTTACTCCAGACAGGATAGATGTCCCAGACAATCGGTTCGATCATGTTCATTTGGACATCGTGGTAGTGCTAATCATGATGGCCTGAAGCTGTTCCTCTGAGGGACAAGTCGGCCCAGACGGTCGCGACTGCATTTTGGTCCAACTGGATTTCACGCTTTGGTTGTCCTAAGACAATTACGACAGACCAGGGCACACAATTCGAGCCCGCGTTATTCAAGGCCCTAGCGGTTCGAAACGTACTCGAACAACGGCTTATCATCCACAATCGAATGGAATGATTGAGAGATGGCACAGATCTTTCACAGCAGCTTTAATGTGTCATTCACAAGTATCGTGGGTCGATATACTTCCAACTGTTTTGTTCGGATTAAGAACAGCTGTCAAAGAGGATCTTCAAGCTTCACCTTCGGATCTTCTTTATGGTGGGCACTTACGGTTACCTCAAGAGTTCTTCACCGAATCAGAAATTCCTGCCGATTCATCGGAATTTTTAAGGAAACTTTGTGAATACTTCAACTTCTTGCGACTAATAATAAATAGAATTAGATAGTTGTTAAATGTAAATACGAACGTCTTATTACTACATCGGCAACTATAAAACTAATTATCTGTCAAATCAGACATAAGCTAAGAGTTACCATTCACGAAGTAAGCACTAGTTGAAAAAAAACGTTAGATAGCGGACCCTATATATATATAGTTGCTACGACATTTTAGATCGTCTTTTATAGCCGTATTTAAATAGGGGTTTAAATAGGACACTGCTTGGTGAGATCTTGAAATAAGTCAAACAGAAATAAGTCTTATAATCATAGTGCATTGAATTTTCAATTTGTGTACGCTTACCTGTTGCGTCTTGATTAATTGATAACATGGTTGTTTGTGTACGCTTGATCTAAAAATATAAATCATTTAGTAAAAATAGATAGCAATAGGAGTATCTACATACAATACTTACCGGTCACTGGCATTAACAACTATCTTCTTTTTGTCAGAATGATAAATATAAAGAACATAACTCGTAAGACCTTTGGTTATATTTGATGTTCTCCTAGACCGTACGATGATCAGTGACATCTACGCGTTAGCCTATATACACGGTAATTGCACATGTCCAGAGCCATAGCATTGGGCAAAATTATCTTTTCGATGGATTACATCCCCATAAATTGTCCTGAGTTTTTTGGAGCCAAAAGGTTGCTTCGCGATGCTGATATTAGCGACCATCGTTGGAGCATGTGGTGTAAAAAATCAATGTTGCCATTTCTGGTGATACAGGTGTGAAATGAAATAAGTAAACAAATCACAAAAAAATGACTTACTCGTACGAGTTGTTGTAGATATTTTGGTTAGGCCCACACTTCTATGAGATTTGGAAAAGTAGACACGGAAATAAGTAGCAGTCCATCGCTATAACAAGTTCTCTGTATGGGCAGCATATATTTGCTAGGAAATATTAGTTCATCTTTTGTAGCCGTATTTAAGTAGAGGGTTTTAATAGGACACTGCTTGCAGAGAATCGTGAAAACAACCAGAAATAAGCCTTTCATAATTTAATTTGCAATTTGTGTACGCTTACCTGTTGCGACTTGATTAATTGATAACGTGGTTTGTGCGTGCCACATCCCTAATGCATTTCATTATGAAATCGTAAACACCCATCCACCGTTCAATTCTTTCAGTCCTGTGCCTTCTATCCTCCAAGGCATAAACAATTTCGTCTTTTCGGGAAATATTAAACCGATTTCTTTCTTTAGGGCCTGTTTCTGTAACTTATTTTCGTTCGTCTACGGCGAACGATCAAAAATCACTCAATTATTCTGAGAAATCTATAAGTCACAGCAGTTTATAATTCGGTGTGTCTATAGAAAAGCACGTAAAGAGCTCGTACCTAAAATATTTTTAACCTGCGTTTTATAGAATTCAAGTAATAGTTAAGAGATTTTTGATCGTTCTCCGTAAACGAACGAAAATAAGTTACAGAAACAGGCCCTTAGTCATTTGTCAGCGTGATCGAAGCTGTCCCCTGGAATCGTTTTACTCACTAAAATCATTTGCGTTATCTTCTTTGATGGATGTGATCTCTTTGCCAAAAATATTTCTTTACTCCGCCAGCCGAATGCCTTTGTAATGCGAATTAACGAACAGAAAGAAAATTTCACTTTTATTCGGCGTAAAATATTTTATTCTTCAAAGGGTGCTACTTAAATAGCCGACGTCGGCGCACGACGTCTGTCAAAGAGGGCTACTCTTGAATGATAATGAAAGCATTTTACGTCTGTCAATATTTTTGATATGCGAAATAAACATTTAATATGAGATTTCGTCATCTGCACAAATATGAATATATGTATAACTTATCACAAGCACATTTCAATGGAAAAATTTGGTTTCAGTGGTAAGGAATAGAAATTAAACGCCGTTTCTTTTTTTAATTTTCTTTTCCGTAATAAAGCATGTCACGCGAGGCAATTCGGTGTTTGTAGGAGATAAAGGCAGCAATGTGCGAATGAAAAACACAAAAATGGATTGCCAGTACAAGAAACTACTTTCCCCATTATCTTCCGTATGCCTCACTCTCCTACAAACACCGAATTTCCATTGATAATTGCCGCGTGTGTTGAGGGGTCTATGTTCGTTCCGCTTTACACGAGGCAATTTTATCAGCGGCTTAACGGTGTTTGTAGGGGTGGCAGTTGGAAAGGACCGAACGTTTTGTTTTTCATTCGCTCTTTGAAACAACAACAATACACACAGGAATAGCCATGGGAACGTAAAAGCAAGTTCAAAAGAGAATTATAGAATATAAAAATCGCAAGAATCAAAGTATTTGCCGTCCTGTGGAGCAAAAATTTTTCAGATTTAATTCAAGTATAAAAATTTTCTCTTAATACTCAACCTAATCCTTTAGGAATTCTTTTTTTTACTTTTTTTTTCATGCACAAGACTTAGTCCTGGATCGCACTAGAAATTTTTTCCAAGCAAGTGACCAAATTTGTAGGAGAGAGCTCTTTCCGCCAGCCTCTCTCTCCTACAAATTTGGTCACTTGCTTGGAAAAAAATTTCTCGTGTAAAACTGTGACACTTGCTTGAAAAATATTGCCTTGTGTGAATCAGAACTTTATAACCATTTTTACAAATCGCACAGAAAATATTAATGTTTAGCTTTGGTTTCATTAAAGTATAAAAAGTAGAAACTAAAATCTAAACACAATAGATTAATTTTAATTGTATGTCCGGTACTAAGATTTTGAAATCGCTATATTTCCACGTTAAATCATATTCGTTATCGATTTGTGTTTTACTTTTTGCAGTTTTATTCGACTCCTAATAAAAATATTAAGAAAATAGATATCACCGACAAATTATTTAACTTTTTTTTTAAATATACTTTTCTCATCGCACGAATGACCTTAACCTTTTTGATTTTCAATGGTAGGTGAACTTTATCATGTAAATTATTTCAACTTTTGTCTTATTTTCAGATATTTTGATTAACAGCAAATATTTTCAGCAAACTGCATTTTTTCAGCAGTGGGTTTGCTAATGAAAAAAGTAGGTTCATTTTCCCACATTAAATTTTCCCCCTCAGAATTGCAGTGTTTGTGGAAGAGGGACTAAAGACAATCAAACACGCTAGCGGCTGCGTTCAATGATTTCACATACCTATATCAGAGTTAGGAGCTGAGGCGGCGCAAATTGGCAGTTCGATCTCCACAAAACTATAAAGCAGCAAATCAGATTTATGAATAATACAATCAACTTCATCCAAGTTCGAAGAAAACAAAACAGCATGCCAACGCCGCCGATCATTTTGCCTCGGCTCCAAAATCTGGTTTGGACTCTAAGGCAGGCTATGAAGCCGACGCGGCGCAAACCGGCGGCGCGCCATCGCCGATAATTTTTTACAAGCCGGCGCCGCCGCCGATTTTAGCGGCTCATATCGGCTGAAACTCAGCCGCCGAATTTTATTTGGTGAGTCAAGAAGATTTTATTTTTGCAACCAGGAAAATTTAGAAAGCGACTACTAAGTGATACCTTAGGTTCGGAATTTGCAATATTTACAGTTAAGTACAAAGCGTAGCGTACAAAGTTTATAAAAAGTTGCTAATGTTAATATAAGATATGGCTATCTTTTATTAAAAAAACGAAAATTACAGCTGAACCGATTTTTTCAAAAAAGTTTGAGTTCAAAAAAAATTGTTTCCCTCGATTTTTTTTTTCAAATTTTCACAGAATATTCGCAAGGGCGTTTAAAATTCATATGTGCAGAAAAAGAAAAGCGCCAAAATTAAGAGACCAATCTTAGTATTTCGTCCATAACTTTTAAAAATACTGAGGCCCAAAACCATCGGATCAAAACTCCGGAACGACCCAATTCCTTTTGGCCAAGGATTGTCAACTTAATAACAAATGTATCAACCATTGAAGATTTATTAAACCGATTTTCAATATTATATCAAACTTCCATAACTTTGTTTTAATTTTAAGTTTTTTCCTCTAACGCTAAATATCAAAAAAAAAGCCACTTTTGCAGGAGAATTACATTACGTATTCATGCGCTTTCGATTGTGGAAAATTTACCGGCTCAGCCGATTGTTGAAAATTGATCGGCTCAGCCGATCAGCCGCCGCCGCCTATCGATATTTTTCCATGCGCCGCCGCCGCCGAAAATTTTGGTCGGCTTCATTGTCTGCTCTAAGGGCCTTATTCATAAAAACTTAATGAAGGTTTGAGGAACGTTTTAGCAGTGTTAAAACGTTCTTCAAAACTTCATTAAATTTTTATGAATAAAGCACGGTACTATGTTCCGGTTTCACGCTGAAATCCCATACAAAAAACAAAGTTGTGAAAATATGAGTGAAATTTTTCCATTTGTGGTACTATGTTTTTTCAACGTGAGAAATTGACATTTTGCGCCGATACAAATTAATTGAACGCCGCAATAAATTGAAGCCGACAGCATTGTAGTCCTATTTATTTATATTCATATTTGTCCGCGAGAAATTCAACTGTTGTAAATATTAGCAATACAATTTCCTAAGAATACTAAATTAAATTATCTGAAATAAAAAAAAATAATGCAAAGGCCGGAAAATAATTATGTACATGGAATAAACGAGAAGAGTGACATTCCGATTGGATAGTAAAGCAAAAAATGTGCAAAACACAGGAAGGACATGTAACTACATAAATGTAATAACGTGGAATTTGTCTTGTAATTACATATGTACATTTAAGTTTGTATGTTTAGAACAATCGTGACGAAAAGCCTTGAAAAACTTTGTGGACGGCTAACGCTACCGAAGCAGTAGGACAATGGAATTGGGCAGTGCCTGTGATCTCGTTTTTAAATGGTTATAAAGAAAATAGTGAGTTCTTGCCAGCCATAGGAGTTGGCCTTTTTAATTTCAATAGGTTATGGGCCTTTGTGAAAAAATAAAAATATAAGGATTGTGATAAAGAATTTTAAAGGAATTCAGTAAGGACGCACAAAGAATTCATTCACTAAAGTACGGGAGCAGAAATCTAAAGATGTCGGATGCAAAACCAAAATTTGCAAAGCTGAGCAATGAGAACTATGTTAACTGGAAGTTCAAGATGGAACTATTACTCCGTAAAAATAATTTATGGAAGCATGTCATTGAAGGATCTCGTCCTGAACCAAAATTAGGACAGGATAATGCAGTTACCAATATGTCTGAGATTAACGATTGGGAAATAAAGGACGATGAAGCACGGGGAACAATTGGCTTGCTTGTTATGGACGACCAGCTTGGGCACATCCGAAATGCCAAAACAGCTAAGGATACTTGGAACGCACTCAAAGATTATCATGAGAAAAATACGCTTACAAATAAGGTGTACCTAATGAGGTCCATATGTAGCTTAAAACTTCAAGAAGGAGGTGATGCGGTTGCTCACATAAACTCAATGAATGATTTATTTACGAAACTACGAGACGTTGGCGAAGAAAGTTTGTCCGATAAATGGAGTGCCGCCATGCTTTTGAGCAGCTTGCCTGAAGGATACGAAACGCTTATAACTTCCCTAGAATCCCGTAAGGAAGAAGAAGTTACATTTGCTTTAGTGCAACAAAGAGTAATTGCAAAATACGAAAGACGTCAACACGCCGCCAATGGTGAAAATGATTCTGTTTTGAGAGCAGTGGCCAGTAGTAGCAGTGTATGCTATTTCTGTAAGAAATCAGGTCAACAAAAGAGGAACTGCATCAAGTATAAAAACTGGAAAAATTAAGCAAAGTCCAGGGAAGAACGCAAATAAAATCAATTCGGTTGATGAAAAGGTAAATAAATCATCCCAGAGCGAAGATTTTCTATTCAAATTCGGCAAGAATAAGAAGTTGTGTTGGCTTGTGGATTCCGGAGCAACGCGCCATGCAGTAAGTGAAAGAAAATTCTTCAAGGAACTTAATGAAAGTTATAAAAGCTCAATCGAATTGGCAAATGGACAGACTGTGGCTATTGAAGGTATAGGCTCAGGTGAGATAGTATTAAGCGATGAATTTGGTGACCAACATACATTAATCGTGAATGAAGTACTATATGCACCGTGTTTGGTTGGTAACATTCTCTCGGTGAGGCAGCTAACAAAGGCTGGATACGACGTATCATTTAAAAATAGCAACTGCTGCATAAATTTTAGAAATAAAAATGTTGGAATGGCAGACATCAATGGTGAAATGTATATTTTGCGTCAACCGGATTTTGTTCATGCAGTATTGGAACATAATGAAAATTGCATTCACCAATGGCATCGAAAGCTTGGACACCGTGATTCTGAAGCAATTCGAAAAATGTTTTCCGAGAACCTGGCTGAAAATTTAAAAATAGTGGATTGTGGTATAAAGCAAATTTGCGAAACTTGTGTTAAGGGTAAAATGACTCGTCTACCATTTCCTAAGCAATCAATTTCTAAGTCTACAGCTCCTCTAGAGTTAGTCCATAGTGACGTATGTGGACCAATGCAAACCACTACGCCGTCTGGAAAAAGGTTCATGGTAACATTTATAGACGATTTCTCTGGTTTTACAATAGTAAGATTAATATCTCAAAAGTCACAGGTGGAACAAACTTTTAAGGATTTTGTCATGTTCTGCCGTACTAAATTTGGTCGCATTCCAAAGAAAATTCGTTCCGACAGAGGTGGAGAATACACTGGGAAAGTATTTATGGATTTTCTTAGATCTGAAGGTATTGAACATCAGTTGACTGCTCCGTATTCCCCACAACAGAACGGAAAGGCGGAACGGAAGAACAGAACCTTGATAGAAATAGCAAGGTGTCTGTTAATTGAGGCAAATTTACCACATACCTTTTGGGGAGAAGCAGTAGCAACAGCAAATTTCATTCAGAATAGAGTTTTTACCAGGACGACCAATGCTACTCCATACGAATTATGGTTTGGTATAAAGCCAAGTCTAGAAAAATTTCATATTTTTGGTTCAACTTCAAAGCAATCGAGATGATTTTTCTTGGTTATGATGAGAAGTCAAAGGCTTTTCGCTGCTACGATAAGAATACTAAGAAAGTCGTTATTAGTCGTGATGTGATATTCACAGATACTATTAAGGATGAAGATTGTGATGTGTCAATTTCTTTAAATCCAAGAATGACCCCAAGTTGCAAAGAATTATTGATTGAGGAGGAGATACCAGAAGGAAAAGGCAATCAATATTCCAACTGAAGACAGCCATACCGTGAACAGAGACCATGTATCAAAAGATAATTCCACGCAAGACAATTCTGGGGGACAAAAAGAAATTAGAACATCAACAAGATCCACTAAAGGTGCTGCAGCGAGAAGGCTCATTGAAGAAATATGGACTGTTAATGAAATTAAGGAACCAAAATCATACGAAGAAGCTGTTAATAGTGAAGAGGGAGTGCAATGGATGGAGGCTATGCAAGAAGAAATAGAATCGCTGCAAACCAATCAGGTATGGGAACACGTTACACTTCCAGAAGGAAGAACAGCCATTGGAAGTAAATGGGTATTTAAAATAAAACGCAATGTCAATGGTGATGTAAGTCGATTCAAGGCACGACTCGTCGCTCAAGGGTTTTCCCAGAAATTCGGTATCGATTATGACGAGATTTTTGCCCCTGTTGCGACGCATACCTCATTTCGAATCCTATTATCCATTGCAGGAAAGGAGAGAATGATTGTAAATCATTTTGATGTCAAGACAGCATTTTTGAATGGTAAGCTTTCAGAAACCATATATATGAAACCACCTCCAGGATATCGCGACGAAAACGACCAGGTTTGTCTGTTGAAGAAAAGTATTTATGGACTGAAACAGGCTGCCAGATCTTGGAATATTGTTTTACATGAAGTTCTTGAAAAATTGGGTTTCACACAATGCATAAATGATGTATGCTTTTATATTATTTTTGCATGCACTACAACCGAACAATTGAAGTATATTGAGAATGTTTTATCAAAGAATTTCACTATCACAAACTTGGGCGAAATTAAACACTATCTTGGGATAGAAATATCAAAAGATATTAAGGGAAATTTTCAACTATGCCAATCATCGTACATTGAAAGAATTGTTAACGAGTATGGTTTACAAAACTCAAAAACTGTGAGGACACCAATGGACGGGAGTTATGGAAAAGGAGAAGAATCAACATTTCTAGAGACAAATACAAAATATCGGAAACTAATTGGACATCTTTTATATGTATCTATAAACACAAGACCAGATATTTCAGCTTCAGTTAATATTTTGGCTCAAAAGGTTTCCAAGCCTACAATGGAAGATTGGTCTCAATGCAAAAGAGTTTTGAAATACCTTAAGTCAACAACAAAATTAAAGCTAAAATTAAGCGATGAAGAAAATGAACAAAGTCTCATTGGATATGCAGATGCAAACTGGGCGGAGGAAAGAACTGAAAGAAAATCCAATAGTGGTCGAATATTTTTTTATAATGGAGGTACAATTGGATGGTCCTGTCAGAAACAAACACTTGTGGCATCTTCAACCTGTGAGGCTGAATACATTTTCTTGTCCGAAGCGGCTAAAGAAGCAAAGTGGCTAAGACAATTATTGGAAGAAATACATCATCCGAGCAATGAACCAACTCAAATTTATAATGACAATCAAAGCAGTTTGCGGTTACTAAATGATGACAAATTTTCCTTCCGAACTAAACACATGGATACGAAATATAAATTAACGAAAAATTTAGTGAAGAAAGGAATCGTAAAGTGCAACTATTGTCCAACGGATGAGATGATTGCAGATATTTTAACAAAACCACTAACAGCGGCTAAACATATTGCTCTCCGCGAAAAATGTAATTTAAAGTAAATGAGGAGGAGTATTGAACTACGCTGAGTATACATTCACTTGTTAAATTTCATCAATAACGTTTTGAATTTTGTTTTTGTATTTCTAAATTGTCACGTCAAGAAATGAACATTTTTAGTTTTTAGTCTGTATCTGAATAAATTTTGAATCGAACAAAACGATTTGTCGGCCTTTTTAATTTCAATAATAGAGCAGGCCCTTCATACAACCGCAAGATGGTCTTCCGATAATGGCCTTGGTGTTAACCCGACCAAGACAGAACTAGTTCTTTTCACCAGAAGAAATAAGGTACTACCAGTAACACCTGTCTCGTGGGGGTATTGAAATTTCCTTATCTGAAAGCACAAATACTTACGTATTTTACTAGACAAAATACTTACGTATTTTACTCAGCTGTTGCAGATCTTTTAACGAGATGGTTGAACAGTTCTATAATCACCTGATATTGGTGCCGGGCCACTGGAACATACCGGGGAACTGCAATGCAGATGAACTTGCCTGACTGGGAACAACCTTACACTCTCCAGGGCAGGGTTACCATAACCTTTTTTCGGAAAGGAGGACTTTTGTGTCAGAAAAGGAGGACATTTGTAACATTTACAAAGAGAGTTTGAAACTTTCGGAGGACATTTAAAAATGCAATTTCCTATGAGCGCTTAGATGCCAAATCGAGGGACTATATCTAAATCTGAACAAATTTTCTTCAAATTTGGCGAGGTTTGTACTTGGGTGCTACATTTAAATCTGAGCCGATTTACACCAAATTCGACAATGCGGGCCCTTGGATCAAGAATCAAGAAAAAGCTTCTGTGGCGCTAAAAGGCCAATTCGGAAAGAACATTTATATAGGGCCTATATCTTAATCTGAACCGACTTTGACCAATTTCTTCCCAGGTATGAAAAAGCCCTTATTGTCAAATTTCAGCAAGATCGGAATGAAAGTGCGACCTGTACTTAAGGAAAAATTTTATATAGACAAACAGACAATCGGTGTACTTTAAAGTGGGTCTAGCTCCAGTAATTTTAGGTGCTAATTATAATAAATAAGTGAAGCGGCGTTAAGATCTGACAAGCCGAATTTTGCATACCCTACACCATAGATTGCATGTCAACTGTTTTTTGATTCTTTGAAATTTGTTGAGTTTCTTGCGTTAAGAAGTAAAATCTTGAGGTACCTTTGTGTGGGGGTTATATCAAAACATGGACCTATGATGGCCAATGTTCGTCTGAAGGGTTCTGGATATACATACTCCCAAATTACCAATTTCAGTTCGACCAGTTGAAATTTGCAGTCTCTATGGCGTTAATAAGTCAAATCGGACAGAAGGTGCTAAAAATTGATCGATACTCGTATTGTTCATTTTCAATCCCAAGTTACTTGCAGCTATAAGAAGTATCTGTACCAAGTTTCAGTTATCGAGCTCAATTATTGTAGTACTAACTTTGTACTAAGAGTAGTTGCGAGTATAATTCATGTGGAGGTTTACTGTTTGTTCCATCCTAGCAAGCTCTTCTTTAGACATAGTGCCCTTACGGCAATAAACGACAGGTGGTCACTAGTCATGAACTGCAGCCATTTCAGGCTGATATAGCCCTGCCTAAACTCCTAACGCACTAACACACTACTGTCGTTATCGAGACCGGACGTCTCACTTATTGTGTCAGTCATAAAGGATCACTGGCTTATTGGGCTGATCGCGGAGAGATACGACGAAGATGAGGAGGAAACTGAATCGGACGTGTTGCTTTTGGAGCATTAGACAATATGCGGCGCTCTCAGTTAATCTCAGACGAAACTGCGGATTTTTAATTCGAACGTCAAATCCGCCATTCTGTACGTCTGTGAAACATGGAACATAGCATTGGCTGAGCTAAAGGCATTGCAAGTATTTATAAAAAGGTGTCTGTGAAAAATCATGAGGATATTCAGCCCAATGTAATATGAAATGCAGCGTGATGCAGAGCAACAAAACAGAAAATAGTAAGTCAAGAAATAGGAGAGGACCATACCTTCAAAAAACCCAGAGACGGTATTACCAGACAGGCACTGGAATGGAACCCGCAAGAGAGCCGCAGAAAATGGAGCCACCTGAAGAAGGTTAGTGGAGGCGGAAGGAGCAATTATGGTTCGGAGCTGGAGTGAAATAAAGTATTTAGCTTTAAATATATCTGAAGGAATAACTTTGTTGTGGCCCTATGCTCCTCTCAGTAGTAAAAAGGAATAAATAATAACACTACGAATCCAGATAATTCCACCACGTCGTTCTAACTCCGCCGATAAATGCTCCTCTAATTTCTTCATTTTTATTAACAGCAGAAATTTTAGAAGACTGCAAACTTTTCAGCTGTGCTTTTCCTGCAAACATTTTGCTATTACAGCAAAAACTGCTGTAGTAACAGACAAAATACTACAAACAATGCAGCAGACCATGTTTGTTATTAACAGCAAACGATAATATCCAAACAAAATATTTTTTCTTTTAATTCAAATTTGAAGATATTGACGATGTGTGAATGTAAGGCTTAACAAAAAACCGGTTAACTAACATCAAAAAGTCGGATTTGTGGTTTAAATTTTGATTTTTTCTATTTCATTAAAAATAATTGTTTATTGCTATTATTTTGTTTAAAATTATAAGTCAGTTATTTGTAAAATCCATAGATATACATATGTACGAGTACTACGAGTATATGCAAATAGCCAAGATTTTTAATTTCTCTTTTTTTATTCGTCTCTCAAATTGTGCAAGAAATTAAACAAATATGTTTAGGTATACGATTAAATACAACTCGTTTTTATCCATATGATAGATCGATGTTTCATGTAGGAAGTATACACAGTTAAATTTTTAAAAGCCTATCTGCTTAGTTTGTCAATTCATTCATTGATAAGCTGTATAAACACATCTTAATTTGTTCAACACGAATTTCGTTAATCAAGACATTAACTACGACTAATATTGAATAAATTTAAATTATTTTAGGTGATGTTTAAGATTCGGATTTACAGTTTGTGACTACAGTGCTTAACACAAAATCGTTTATACCATACTCCCGTAGGTACTCTATTAATAGGCAATTCACACTGCCACTAAATATAGTGGTTTCGGACGTTTTCTCTGTATATTGTCCCCTTCGATTTGACATCTAAGCGCTATAGAAGCCTAGACGAAGAGTCTTTTAGCAACATTCACTCAGATGCGGTGGTAATTGCGGTGCTGTTCTAAGGGTGAACTATACCTTGATTAGACTAATTCAGCGTTTGCTCACCAGAAGACTATGCGCTAGACTACAGCTAGTCTTGGGGCTACAACTCTAGCATGATTCGTAAATGGAGGGACTTCACAGGGATGAGTACTGCCAGATCTGGAATGTTGTGGCTGCAAAGTCGAGGCATAAGCGGACGACGTTGCAATCACAGTGGCTCTGAACAAATTGGCCAGATGGGAAAGAAGCAGTGGTTTGAGAGTTACTAGGAAGTATAGGGTTCCACATGTGGACCACCTCGGCAAAATGGAACTGAGCTAGTCTTTTCTGTAAGTGCAAGGCAGCTGGAGTCGAAATTTCATGATTGTATATGATGATACGAGGGTTGCTATATATATTTCTGGCCTAGGCAACACTAAGTGTTGCCTGGCGCCATCTGACATTTCCATTGGAAAATTTGAAATTTTTTAGCATAACCGTTTGTGATTTGAGCGCGACCGTTTTTTCATTTGAGCGCGAATTGTTTTGGTTACAGTGTGTTGAAAATTCACCTCCAAAACATGGTTTTTGAACGCTTCGACAGCTGCTTCAGGCGTCGAAAAGCGTTGACCAAACAGTTTTTTCTTGATGTGAGTGAATAAGAATAAGTCATTGGGTGTCAAATCAGGGCTGTACGGCGGATGACCCATCAATTCGACGTTTTGGCAGGACAAAAAGGCGCTGGTTTGAGCCGATGTGTGAGAGCTCGCATTGTCATGGTGCACAATGATTCGTCTTCTCTTTTTCGTTTTTCGAATTTCTCCGAGGACTTCAGGCAAACAAATTGTGTTGTACCACTCAGAATTGACCGTCCTACGTTGCTCAAGCGCAACGAACTCGCCTCTCACTTGGGACATTGTTTCGCGTGCTGTGTGGCATGTGGCACCGTCTTGTTGAAACAACATGTCAGCCAAGTCCAGCTCTTCCAATTTGGACAAGTTAATGTTTGTAATCATCGCACGGTAGCGCTCGCCATTCACAGTGATGTTCCAGCCGTCGTCGTCTTTGAAAAAGTACGGTCCAATAATGCCACCGGCACATAATCCACACCAAACAGTGACATTTTCGGGTCACATCAGCCTGGAATGTATGTAGTTCCTGACTAGTGACCACCTGTCATTTGTTCCAGGTCCCCTGGAGCGTGTAAGGTAGTTCCTAGTCTTGCAAGTTCATATGTCTTACAGTTCCCTGGTATATACCTGTGGTCCGGCACCCATATCAGGTGAATATTAACCTGTTCGGCCATCTCATTAAGAGATCTGCGACAGTTGAGGGCAGTTTTTGAATTCAGGAATATAGTTTCCAGGGATATAGCCTGACTATCGGAGAAAATATTTATACCGACTTTGGTCAGCACATTAATTTTCAGCCATTCCGATACCTCTTTAATAGCTAAGATTTCTGCCTGGTAAACACTACAGTGATTAGGCAGTCTTTTTGCTAGTGATAGCTGAAGTCTTCAGAAAAGACACCAAAGCCAACATGGTTATCGAGTTTGGAAGCGTCCGTATAGAAGTTAATAAATCTCCTCTGTCCTGGGATACGACCATTCCATTCTGATATATCAGGTATAAGAGTGAGATACTTCTTGTCAAAAAAGTATCAGTCATAGTGTAATCAATAGAGTTGGGTCGTTCCGGAACGAACTCGTTCAATTGAACGATTCCCTTGAAGGAACGATTAGAACTGGTTCCTGCTATGTCGTTCTTTTAGTTCCATCGTTCACTTCGGATCTTTTGTTGTTATTCATCTTTCGTTCATTCTACCATTTTTGTCTTTCGAACAGCTGTTTATTTGTTGCCAAATTTACCGAACAATGATTTCTCTAGTCATACTAAATTCCTAAATTCCTGGTGTCGTTCGGAGGTTTTTTATCTTTTTACTTTCATCAATCTTTTTCACATGAGTGCCCAGAATTGCCACATTACATACACACCACATGCGTTTAACAATTGTTATTTAAATAAAATCAGCAGAACAAAATTAAATAAATTAAAAATATATTTTCAATTTCCTTGTCTGGCAAAATTGTTTTTATCACGTTCATAAAATAAGACTGAACGAGTAAACAAATAGCTGTTGTGATGTTTGACCGAATGAATGTCATTTGAACGAAGGAGCCAAAAGGAACGATGGAACGAAAAGACTGAACGAGTTCCTTTGCCGGAGCGGAACGAAAAGGACCGGTCCGTTCAGTGAACGATATTGCCCAACACTAGTAATCAACAGTGCCCGGAATGACGCTATGTCCGTAGCCATTTCCTGAGCATAGTGACAGTTCCCTGAGTCTAATCGCAGTACATGCGGCATATTGCAATGCTATAATATCTAGCGGCATTAAATATAGTATAACATTTAGTGCCGCAGTTGGTGTCGTTCTCAGCGTACCAGTAATACATATAGCAGCCATTCGCTGAACCTTGTTTAGTATCGCACAGACGGTGGATTTCTGCAGAGCTGTCCCCCAGAGGACAGTGTCATACAGCATTATCGGCCTGACTGCTGCCGTATACAACCAAAAAACTATACGCGGGTTCAGACCCCAGCGTTTTCCTATTGCCCTTTTACAGATGTATTGCTCTTTCAAAAATTTTGGGTTTGAAGTGCAAC
Organism: Eudasyphora cyanicolor; assembly: GCA_963930755.1. Classification (NCBI taxonomy): domain Eukaryota; kingdom Metazoa; phylum Arthropoda; class Insecta; order Diptera; family Muscidae; genus Eudasyphora; species Eudasyphora cyanicolor. The sequence goes on from OZ005735.1 coordinate 135,620,722, forward strand.
TTCCTGTCTACATAGTAAAAAACCTAACTACTTTGCGCTTTCAATACCGCCTAAGGAGACAGGTGTAACTCGTGACACCTTATTTCTCCTGGTGAAAACAACTAGTTCAGTCTTGGTCGGATTAACAACAAGACCATTACCGGAAGCCCATCTAGTAGTTGTACGAAGGGCCTGCTGTAGGATATCTCTGAGAGTATCCAGAAACTTACCTCTCACAGCTATTGCCACGTCATCTGCATAGGCAAAAACTCTGACACTTATCATCTCCAGAGAAAGTAACATATTGTTCATGGAGAGATTCCATAGCAAAGGAGACAGAACACCCCCTTGGATCTTTCCCCTGCTGACAAATCTATGGAGGTCAGTTGACCCTAAACTAGCTGAAATGCGCCTCTAAATTATAAGGTTATGAATGAACCTACGTATACTGCTGTCAACCTCCAGGGTTTCTAACGCCGTAATTATAGCGGTTGGATTTATGTTTTTGAAGGCCCCCTCTATATCTAAGAAAGCTACCATAGTATATTCCTTAACAGAGAGGGATCCTTCAATAAAGCTGACTATATCATGCAGGGCTGTTTCGGTGTACCTGCCATTGCTGTAGGCATGCTGTTGAGTGGACAGTAGCCTGTAATCAATTTTAGTCCTAAGGTAACTATCTATTAATCTCTCCCGAGTTTTAAGGAGAAACGGCGATAGATTAATTCGTCGGAAATCCTTAGCTCCAGTGAACCATAGTAGTCCTGGAATCATCATCTTTATTGATGTACCCAATAGTACAAGGTGTTGAGGCTAAACTTTTTCATAACCTTGAGGCTTTGGATGAGCTTTCTACGCCACTACAGAAATCTATCCAGGATTTATTTTGAGCCATTCTCAACTCTTTTTTGTACCTTCCTTGTATGTGTCCCAGTCCTGTGAGAGACGTTAAGAGTTGCAGTGACTCGTTCCACCATTTCTTCTATATCCCGGATAGTTTGCATTTTATTTTCAGGTCTTTTAGGAAGTGACCTGTTTAATATGTGCCAACATTTTTCCCAATTAGCCTTCTTAATAATGGATGGGAAGACGGCACCAGGAGGGTTTGCATTCAAGCAGAAGGTAATATATCTATGGTCGGAAAAGCTATGAGAGTCCAAAGGTTAGGTTAGGTTGAATAGAGGAGACGTTTAAACGTCTCATGTCCATGGACATACACTTAAGCCAGTGGTTCGGGCTGTTGTGCGCTCCTTATTTATGATTTTTATACCCCACGGGTTACAGAAAATAGGTACTAGACACGTATTTTCTCAGTATCTTCCAGTCATATCCTCTGAGATGAGTCAAGTCTGGCAATATGTCGGAACCGAAATATCGGGATCTTGCATATGTGAAAGCTGGGCAGTGACACAGAAAATGTTCCATCGTTTCGATGTTTTCCCTGCATGCCCTGCACTCGTCGTTTTCTGCTAGTCCTATGCGATGAAGATGTGCCCGTAAGGTTGAGCGTCCCGTTAGAACACTCATCATCTTACTAATCTCGATCTTGTTTAGTTTCAGAAAACTACTTGTTTTCTTCTCATTTGGGTCACCCCACAGTATCTTTGCAGTTGCTCTATTCCACACAGTTTTGTGAGCCATCACTGCCCAGTGCTTCAACTCATCCTTCGTGGCTTCGAAAGGTTTCCAATTCCCAAGTTTATTACTCGAAGTTCTCTGCCCTTTGAAGCCAAGCTGTTTGCTCGTTCATTTCCAATCAATCCGTTGTGTCCCGGTACCCAGAAAATACGCAGTTGACCATGGGTAATTATTTATCGTTCTTTTACAGTCTAACACTGTTTTGGATTTGACCTTTTCCGATGTTATTGCTTTGATCGCCATTTGCCTATCTGTGAATATGTTGACATATATATATGAGTGTCCAAAACTTTCCAATCAGAAATCCTTCCACTAAAATTCTCGGAGACAAAGGTGACAAAGAACACCTCCTGTCTGTTTCTAGTAATAAAGGTAGGTTGATGCCCTCTAATACAAATCTCAAGGTCGCTACTTATAATATCTGTGGTCACAAGGCATAACAGCATAACTCGAGTTATGCTCAAACTGAGTTATTAATGCCAAAATGTTCCCCATCTTCGATTACATATTGTGACACATTTTGGTGATGATCCCTCGTTTAGTTATCTATATAAGGCAGCATATATCACTGTGTCACTACATTACAAATGGATTATTATATCGATACAAACCTTTAAAATTCTCTCCTGAAAAGTTTCAAAAACAGACATATGCTGTTATGCCTTGTGACCACAGATATATTCGATAAGTAATTCGCCCCTGCTTTTGACTTCATTTCCACCACACATATGATGGTGTACTTTGACATCACTACACACAATTATGTCCTTGCTCTTCTTGTATGCCGCTCCTACCACTGATTTCAATGAACAGGGTGGCGTCTCAGTGTTATGTACCATATAAACGGAGGTCAACCAAACATGACAGTTTTCTAACTCGAGGCTGGCTGATACTATGTCGTCACTACTAAAAGAAGGATGAAGGTATATACAGGGCGGAGCGCGGTAATTTGCTTATTTGGGAATGAAATAAAAATGTTAAGAACCTTAGAGAAATTTATTTTAAATTTTAATTATATTGAACAGTAGGGGAATTTATGAATTACGTGGTTTTAAATAGTGTATCTAGCAAATGTCGACCTTCGCTATCCACACACTGCTGCCTACGTTTTCTGAAGTTTTCATGAAATCTAAAAATCATGTCGACTGGTATTCTACCAATTTCAGCCTCAATATTGTTAATCAGGCCTTCCAAGGTGTTGGGACGGTTGATATACAGTTTATGTAGTCGAAGGTGTATACCAACCGTCCCAACACCTTGGAAGACCTAATTAACAATATTGAGGCTGAAATTGGCAGAATACCAGTCGACATGTTTGTATAGTTCATGAAAACTTCAGAAAATGTATGGCTATTAATGCGCCCTGGGCCGAGACGGGATGTCCTCCTTGTTGACAACATCCAGCGCGGCACCCGGCCAGATTTGATCAACTTTCTTCAAAGCACAGCGATAGCACTCAACAGAGCGCATATTACTAAATCGTGTTAGTATTATGCGGCCCTGATACCAGCCTGTGTCGATACAATCGGGAGCAGTATTCGGCATTTCCTCAAGAATATCGGAGAAAACAGAGCACAGTGCGTACTCTATTTCACTTCACCTACTCTTGAGGATGTTGCCGTCTTCCTCTCCCCTGTTGATGACCGCTAGTATCAAGCTGGCCTTAGTAACGTCAGCGAAGGACCAAGGAACAGCGCTACAACTAAACCCTTTGGTCCTTTTGGATGCCGGCGGTTCATCTGGAGAGCGCAGCCTTTTAATTGGCTGCTGCCGTATGGATGTTGATACGGTATCCTTTTCTTCAGAAATACTCCGTGCCCACTTCAGGGATTCCCTCTGCTTATTGGTCGGAGATGTAGGATCGGCTTTCTCTAGTCTTTCAAGAATCCTGAGAGCCATGCGCCGATCATTAAACATCCTCTTTGAAGGACGGGTATGCTTACTAGGGATGTAACGAATATTCGCATCATTTTAAAATTCGCTTTCGCATTCGCATTCGCAAAAACCATCTTTGGATTATTCGCTTTCGCATTCGCTTTCGCAAAAATATATTTCAGTATTCGCTTCCATTTATTAAAGTGTTAAATCTCCTTATTCCCTTCACACAATTTGAAGATATGTGTGTGCTTGTGGTAACAGGACGTAAAACTATGGAAAACAGTCTTAATACTCGAATATCCTGGAAAAGTATCAATTCAGTTCCTTAAATTTATTGGTACTAAAGGCTCAAACTATTATTCGCATTCGCTTTTGCAAAAATGCATATTTCACTATTCGCTTTCGCATTCGCAAGAAATATATTTCAATATTCGCTTTCGCTAAAGCCACTTTCGTTACATCCCTAATGCTTACCATATGAAATCGAAGTGCCAGGTAATGCTGCCGCCTTAGAAGAGGTCTTTGGATCACTTGGCTTGTTCCCAAGCTCGTGTATTTGTTGTAGTCGTTCTTGTATTCGTATCGGTTGGGTTGGTTTGTGTGTTCGTTTTTGTTGATTTAAAGGGTTGCATATAGGCATTTTTTTAAAAAAGTGGTAGTTCAGCCAATCGTGACTTTCATTATTCAAAGTTGTATGGCGGATTTTAAACCAAGTGAGCGAATTTTCAGTACCGATGTCTTCTGATCAGGATGAAACTTATCCCAGGTTTAGTCCTATTGGATAGTAGTTATAACACAACCAGGTCGGTTAAGGGCTGTCCGAGTTGGAGGGTGTTGAATTTTGACAGCGGTCTTTTTTCCATCCATATAACTAATTACCTATTGTATTTAGAAAATTTTGCCCAAAGTGTTTTTGATAGCGTTTTCTAAAAAACTTTTTTAAAAAATAAAAAAAATTTTAAAAAGTATTTATCTGTAACTTTTTTGCGATATTAAAAATTTTTTTCACATTCTTGTCAAAAACTATGTTTTTATTTTAAAAATTTTTGCTCAAACGAAAACTTGTGTCATTTGATTTAATAGCTCAAAGGCGATTTGTGGAATGCGACCTTAAAATTGATATAAAAAAGGCGGATAAATATTTTTCAATGATTTTGCCTTTATTGAAATGCCTGTCGCGGCCTATTCTGGGACGACCCAAGTTGTCTACACATTTTCGATTGTGTGGCCCTGGCGTAGCACTTATTCTTCCCGTCTCCCACAAAAAATAGTCCAACGGAGTCAAAGCGCTTATGCGAGTCGGCGTTAGCTAAAAAAGCAACCGCTGGATGGGCCACACGTTATAATATTAATATAACAATGATAAACATCTACGAAATAGAGGTTGGGCCACATATTTTAGCATAACTCGAGAACCATTTATCCTAATTACTTCAAGAATGCATTAAATAATTCTAAATTTAGTAGACTTCATCTTCTTTTAATATAAATTGTTCATCCCATCCGCGGTTTCAAAGAGATCTTACAAGATATTGCGAAAAATACAAAATTTTAAGAAAATGTTAATAATCTTTTAAAAAAATAATTGTTGATCATAATAAAATATTTATTTTTTCCAATTACTGGTATTTTATATTTAAAAAAATGTCATCCGAAGGTTCCAAGGGCTTTTTGTAAATGTCACTAATGTCCTCCTTTTCTGGCACAAATGTCCTCCATTCAGAAAATTTTTTATGGTAACCCTGCATATAGGTCCCACTAGTGTGGGGGGTAGGCTAGGTCCATCACGTCAAAGCTCCTAAAAACGTGACAAGGACTGAGTCGTTGCTGAGGCAGTCTATGGTAACCCCTGACTGCGAACCGAAAAGTCCGATGAGCACGGTAGGCATAACACACCGGACTTAGGGGAGTTTGATTTAAGTATAACCACTACTGTGGGAGAGAAACAGGATCAGCAAGGCTCCGTACAAATGCAGTCGATTACCCCTGACTGCAAACCATACTCCGATAGGCACGAGGTCGCATTACATCCGGGTGTTGGGGAATTTTTTAAGTAGAACCGCTACTTGGTAGATCATTTGGCGTTACCCAGGGTGCACTATGCGGAACCGATCTACCATTGCACTTTCTTATCCGAAAGTGATAATAAAATTCAATAATCTGCAAGCGGTTGACCCCACTTCTCACCCCTGGAAATTTTTAAGGGGTAAGGGGTGAGAAGAGTAAACGACTACTTTGCGAGAAATAATTCTCCAAGGGTTCTTTTTATTTCGATCTTTGGACTGAAGCGTGTATTCCATAATCTTCCACTTCAAAATCACCATCGCGATAACTAACCTCTCTGATTTCTCAACAAACTTAGTGGTCAAATATCACAAGAGCTAACCAAAAAAAACGGCTAATACCTCTGGAGCATGGTCGAAATATGTATACGCATAAGGTCTCCTTTCTGTTACATTTTCAAAGGGTTCTTTCGAACACAGTTTAATTAAAAATACGCAAAGAAAATTGTAATAATATATAAAGACAAGTTTTATTTTGCGAAAATGCTAAAAATATATGCCGTATTGCGAAATAATTTTTTTTCTTTTTTTGTCAAAAACTACGTATATTTTTTTATGCTCTCACCTTAGGGGGGGTGTATATGATTTCCGGCTAAGTTCGGAGATATTGATCCACTCCCTCTAGTACCTCACCCACAAAGGGTTAACATAAGTAGTATAATTTCTATACAACTTATTCGAATACTCGGAAATTCCACACATACACGGAGAAAAAATATGTTAAAAATATGTTTGGATGCAATCATATATATGCTTGGGACGGGCACAATCATATATATGTTTGTGGGTAAACATATTATGTTTGCACACAATCATAATATGTTCGGGGCAAAATTCTAGCATATTAAAAAACGATATGATTGTGTCCTAACATATTTTTGGCAAAATAATATATTAGAACATATTTTTTAGAGTTTTAGAGAGTATTACTCTCTGAGAGCCCAATTACATGACTCATAATTTTGTGCAAAGAAGGGTAATATGTATATGGTAACCGTGTGTATGAGGAGGAATGGCACCGACACCAAAGGGTATTATTATTATTTGATGATGCTTACTCGCCGGGTCGAGTTTAAGGTCGGGTTTTTTATTGAATATGTGTGGTGAATGTCGAATTCCAAGAAATTAGTTGTAGTTTTAACACGTACAACAAATTCAAAATAAAAGAAAGAATATGATATCAAAGATGTATTGAGGTTATTCATTAAAAAACACAATTATTTTGGTGCAAAATTCATTTTTTTAAAAAGGAATGTATGTTACTTCAAAACATTTTATTTACAAAACGTTCTATAATACTGACGCCGTTTTATTGCCCCACATAAATTATTTTGCCAACATACATATGTATGTATGTGTGCTTTTCATGTTCTTTGAACAAACACACTCCCGCACTAACAAATTGTTTTCATCTGAAATGACCCCGGGTACAGTAGTGAAGAGTGCACTGTACTATTGAAGTTTTGCCTTGCTCTGCACATTGCACAAATTCTTTTAAAGAGACACAACTCAAAATTTAGTAATTTTCAGAAAACTCAAAAACTATTCTGCAGCTCATGAACTACTTTTCAGAAGCAAAGTGTGTATTACTGTTTGTTGTTATTGTATTTCTGTATTTGACGTAGTGAGTGACGATTTACATTAGGTTACTTGTTGCTGTGAACCGTTATAGTTTCATGAAGGAGCGAGAAGAGTAGAAGAGATACAATCATATATATGATTACATACAATCGAATATATGATTACATACAATCATATACATGATTACATACAATCATATATATGATTACATACAATCATATAAATGTTTGCATACAATCATATATATGATTAAATACAATCATATATATGATTACATATAATCATATACATGATTACATACAATCATATATATGATTACATACAATCATATAAATGTTTGCATACAATCATATATATGATTACATACAATCATATATATGTTTGCATAAAATCATATAAATGTTTGGTAACATTACCGCTACCCCAAACATAATATGTTTGGGAGCTGCTCCAAACATATATGTTGCCTGCAATATATGTTTGGGACAATATGTTACAGAGGCCGTTTTTTTCCTCCGTGTAGTATTATAGTGATTTCGTTTGTGCAAAAAATGTAAAATTTGTTCTACGTTTTAGACTGAAACCGCATTTTTAGGCTCGTTTGTAAAAATGGGGCAGCCGTATGAACGGATTTTGATTTCGTTTGTAAAATTATTACACTCCGCAAATGGGAAAATATCGCATTTTCCACACTCAGCCCAGTCCACGGTGTGGAGTGTTGCACCGTCAAAAAGCAGACTTCAGAACCAAACCTAAATGAAAGCGTTCATTCTTAATGCACTACCAAATGTTTGCGCCATAATGTAGGTATGGGTTTTACTCACCGCACGATTTTTGTTCGACTGTCCACATGCAAAATGCGAAATTAGCAGAGGGTGCAGGGGGAATTTTTTTAATGTCGCAACATGATGTGGTTTTTTCAAAACATTTTTTGTTTGTTTTTTATGAGTACTAAAAGGAACCAAACTAGAAAAAATTAACTAAAAACAATTTATGGATAAGTTTTTCGTAAAATAAAAAATGGACGATTTGCAACGTTTTTGACTCATAACTTTGATTCCATTTGAAATTTATTGAAGTTTTTGATCGCTAGTCTGTTGAAAATTCAGTTATGGCTATTGTTCGGCTTGAGGTCCTTATTTGTAATTAAATATAAAACGATTTGATATATTTTTAATTATTTATTTTTATTTTCCTATATTTCGAGAAAATCTAGTAGGAGCCTACGAAGATGTTTTAACCTTAGCTTGAATATTTCAGCAAGATAATGCTCGCGGGTGGTGAAGGACTGGATAAGTGCTAACCATTTAAAAATTCTAAAGTGCCTAGCACAAAGTCCCGACCTGAACCCAATAGAGAATCTCTGGGAAATTATAAAAAGAGCCGTTGCTGTCAAAAAACCTGTAAACAAAGCATCTATGTGGGAAATAATAATGGATGAATGGTACAAAATCACACCTGATCAATGTTCCGCATTAGTTCGCTCAATGGGAAAGAGATGTGGAGAACTCATTCGGCATAAAGGTTATCCAACCAAATACTAAATTTAAGTACAAAATATTATAAAAAAATTGCATTAGTTAAAGTAACATATTTTTGTTGCAAGTGGCTTAATTATGTGAGCAGCATAAAATTGACCCAATATAACTTTTTTATAGAGTTAAGATAACTTAATAGAATACAACATAAAATATGTGTGAATTTCCTTCATTTGAGTTTCCGTTTTGTTTTAGAAAAAATTTGAATTTATTTTATTTGAAAAAAGTAGAAATCTTTACGTTTTTCTTGTTTGAATTAAGTGCCTTAATTGTGTGAGCACAAATTAAAAATAATTGGAGTGGGCCATTTTAAAAGTTTTAAATTTGAATCGTCTGTAAAAAAAGTACTGATAATTTTTTCAAATTTCTGGTTTTATTTGAAAGGTTGAGCTTTGTCATTTAATAATGGCAAGTTAATTTAAAACTACCACAACAGTCTCGGCAGTACCTTCGATTTCATGTTTCAATGCTTCAATGGTCTCTCGATGTTTTGCGTAACATTTATCCCTAATGGCTACACAGAAACCACAGAAAATAATCCAAAGGGCTTTAGTAACAAGTCAAAGAAATCGGTTGCTCAAATTTAAAATTTTAAATGGCCCCACGCTTTATAATAGAAGGCCTCAAAAGTACACAAAAAAAATTTTAGGTTTCGGAAACAAACAATTTTTGTTCCATAGTATGTAGGATTTTCTTCGATATTTCGTCTGTCTCTACACAATCGACAAACTGGCGGCAAAATCTGTAATAAGAAGTAAGAAAGTTTAATCGGGTAAGCCGACTAATGAATCCCCTAACCTTGAGTCTCAAAAATATTAGTAAATTTATTCATTTTTTTGTTTTATTTAAATTCTTATCAATTTAAATTGCATTTAATAACTTTAAAATATGTACTGGTATTAAAGTTAAAAGCTATTTACTTTTGGTACAAAATGGTCCATTTCTGTGAGAGGTACCAAAAGGGGCGTCCCTATAACGGCCACTTTTCTCTGAACTCTAGGTACTGTAAAAGCATTACACTGTACAAAATTTCAAGTATTTATATGCACTGGTATTAATGTTATAAACTGTAAACTTTTGATGTAAAATGGTCCATTTGCTTGGGAGGTACCAAAAGGGTCGGGCCAATAACGCCCATTTTCTCTCGACTCTAGGTACTATAAAAGCATTAAATTTTGGTTCAAAATTGTCCATTTGTGTGGAAGGTACCAAAAGGGGCGTGGCAACTTCGCCAATTTTTCTCGAGGTAGAAGTGAATAATAAACTAATACT